>VMRN01000169.1:213902-225667 GCA_010277015.1 Poeciliopsis turrubarensis | reverse complement strand
AGAGCTAAACAGCTAGCTCAGAGCTAAACAGCTAGCTCAGAGCTAAATATACTACGTATTCACAGAGTTTGTTAATCATCTTTATGTGACGGAGCGTTTGGGCTCATTGTAGATAGAAGTAAATATCCGCCAAAAACTGAGAAAATTTGAGATTAAATTCTGAAATTTTCTAGAAAAAAAAGAATTTTGGTTAAAAACACCCAAAACAAACTCAAATTTCTGAAATTAATCTCCGAAGTTTTTAAGAAGAATCTTGGAAATTTTCTAAAGTCAAAAATGTCAAACTTTTGGATAAAAAAATTTGAAAGAAATTAATCTCAAATAATTTCAAAGACTTGACTATTTCTGTCAAAAACTCCTCTTCCTTTTTTGTCCTTACCTTTGTCATCACAGTTTGATGTTAAATTTAAAACGTGCAGCAGATTCAGGCTTGTGTTTCCTGCAGATTCACTGAAACTCACCTGGATGGTGAACCGGCTGCATTCAGCTCCATTCATGTGTTTCCTGCATGTTTGTGTGTCTGTCTTCGACCTTCAGACCAACTGGGGGGCTGAAGGTCAAACTTGTTAACCCCGGCATTGAAGAGCCATCATCAGGTTGCAGAGGCGCTGCCTGATCCTGCAGCTTTCATCAGCTCAGCCGTTTGTCCCTCATTAGCGTCGCAGCGCGTTTCCCTCCATCGCGTCTTTCTGTGAAGAGAGACGGGGGGCGGACGTCCACATGGACCCGTCCTCCAGGTGTCTGAGGCGCCAGTGGGCCTGAAAGTGAAGCCTCCGACCTCCAGGTTGCAGGGACTTCCTGTTTGTGGTGCCAACCTGCGACCCCCGCTGACCTCTGACCTGCGGCTCTGTCCACGTGTCGGGGAGCCGCCTCGTTACGGCAGAAACGTCCAGAGCTCTGCAGCGCGTGTTCAGCGTGTCAGGCTGCAGGGAGGGGTCAGAGGTCAAAGGCTCAGATTTGTTAAAGGTTCACTGGTTAAAGAACTGATTACGGTCAGGAAGCAACGACCCGACAGAACCGACGCGTCTTTATCATCCTCACCATCAGAACTACTGGAATAACTTTAAAAACAGATCTTTATCTTTTTGAAGGTTGAGTATTACAGATCCATATTACAGATCCATTCAAAGATTTAGGATATCATTATATTATTATTAACTCCATCAACAAGTTTGGATTAATTAAACATTTTCTCACGTTAAATTCTGTTGCGCAGAATTTATATTTTTCTCGTTTTTGTTTTTTCTGCTGCTGCTAAAAACGTTGCAGATGTGTCTGATTTTATTTCTTTTGTATTTTTAAAATGTTTCCCAGTTCATTAGAATTTAAAGTTTGATATTTGAGTGTTCTTGCATTATTATTACCGCTATGTTACTTGGAAATAGAGTCAATAGTACGATATTATCGTTTATTGCAATAACTTCTGGGACAATTTGTCATCCAACAATATGTGTTATCAAGACAGGCCAACATGTAGCAATAAATATTCATAGTTGGGAACAGAGGTGCACCAATTTGTCGGTGCCAGTTTCCTTGCTACTGGCTGACATGTGAAGGTCTGAGCGTCAGCCTCTGTCCTCTTCGCTCTGCAGTCAGAGGTTCTGCTGGCCCACCAGGCCAGATCTGCTCCTCTGTTAGCAGCTCAGACACTTTCTTATATGTTTAGCAACATTTCAGACAAAACAAATGCGTTTTGGTCAAAATTAGAATCAGCAGGTCAGGCTTTTTAAAGATCGGTAATCGGCCAGAAAACTGCAGTGGGTGCAGCCGAGTTGGCAATAATAATATCAATATTGGATATCGATATCGGCCCAGATTTTCACATCGGTGCATTTCTAGGGAAACCGAAAGAACAGCTGTTAGTTTTTATGTTGATGGATTGGAGGAATCCTTCTGCACTTTTGAGAAAATTGTTGATAAAAAAATTTTTTGAAGGATTTTTTTTTAAACATCTTTTAGTTTAAAACGTTACATTTGAATAATTTTATTCATCCTGATGCTCATCTGATCTGAAGTCTGGTTCCGTTTTCCAGGCGACCCGTCCGGACCAGAGGTTCTGGAGGTGAGTGACCGGCTCCCTGCAGCTCCTGGTCCAAAAATTGCCTTCAAAGCCCGTTGGTTCCGACTCGTGGTCCGGCTCGGCCCGACTCGGCCCGTTAGAAACAGAAAACATGCCGCAGACGCCTCGCATTCCTGAGCCCATTCCACAAAGCACAAGAACTTCCTTGAATTCTTCGAACCCCGGCGACGGAGCCAGGGCACATCCTGTTGTCCTCGCGCCGCTTCCTGCAACGCGCGGCTCCATCTTCCACGCTGGTTGCCACGGCGACGGGGAAACAGTGCGGCAGGACCGGCGGAGAGGCCCGCTCGGCTCGGTTCTGGATGGTCCTGGCTCCGTTTGCAGGCCGCTGCTAATCAGAGGGAGTTTCAAGTGTTTGGGTTTAGAACCTGTTTACCGGACAGAACCGGGTCAGAACCAGGACATTGCTAAAGTTTTGACACATTAATTCGAGCAGAACTGTGCATTGGAAGGAAAGTTATGCATAACTTCATAGATTTGTTTACAAATAAAAATCTGAAATGTGTGGCTTGCATTTGCACTCAAACGTCTTCAAACAATCAAATCAGAGGCTAATGAGCCGAAAGCCAATTGATGTTTTTCTGATTGTTAATCTTTTGACTTTTTACAATCTGATTCTAAAATCAGGTCCAGTGGTGAACCAGCTGGTCGAATCACATTCTCCCCGACCCGGATAGTTTAGTTTGGGAAACTAAACTAAATGCATTCTTTATTGATAATCCATATTGATGGATGCTTTCTCCATTGATGGGACGGCCATCTTGACGTGACAGTGAATCAAAGCTAATGTCGTTAGCGAGGATGACCTTTGCTTTGTGTTTTATGCGACTTGCGTTGCATATTTTGCAGGGAAACCTAATTTAATTTGTTGTAGCTTTTATTTTGAGCTCCTGCACCAGTAAACGTCTCTGCTCAAACCCGTCATGATGCGGTTCCACCAGTAAAGTTTGAGGTTTTGTACTGGAACAACTCAGACCTCCCAGGAAATGTTTGTTGTGATGCTCGGCTGAAAACACTCAGCTAAAGAGCGCTAAAACCCTGAGGAACTCCCTGGAGATTTCCCCTCCAGCAGAGAGAGAAAGCCTGTAATCGCTGCTCCCTGTTTGTTGTACAACAACATTCCTGCAGCGGCTCAGCGTTCATCCGTCGGCTTCGGACAAACTTTCACTTTGGGGAAACGGGGAAGGAAAGCGGCGGCTCGCCTGGGAGGAAGGCGTTCGCTGCTGCTTCCTATTTCACTGTGTCTCTGCAGGAAATCAGGAAGCGCAGCGACTTGGAAAGATGCTGATCAGCTTAACGAGTCGTTTCCCCCTGAAACACTCGGTTCCTGTCCCGTTATGGGAGTCGAAGCTCAGCAGAGGAGGCAGAGAGTCGAACTCACGGTTTAAGAAAAGTTTAATTTTTAATGTTTGTGTTTCCAATCTCTCCTGTGCCTGCTGTTCATTCCACCGAAGAGAGACCATCACCCTGCCTCAGCACCTGCTGTAAGAATAATTTAGCCCCTTTAAACTGTGCTAGTAAAGTTATTACAGGTGCAGATCAGCTGTTCGCCAGGCGTAAAGCTGCCTGTGGGAGTTTTTCTTCTCGATGCAGCATCTTGCTCTGCCGCCGTTCAGGCTGCTGCTCTTCTGATGTCTGATGCTTTAGTTTACCGTCTGCAGCTGCAGACTCATTGATCTGCTAACAAATGACCTAAATTCATTTGTCCTTTGCACACTAACTGTGAATTCATTTTATCTGACTTCAGATTTGAACTCAAACTCTTGTGAACATCTGTGGGGGAGAAATGCTTGCAGAGTTGAGCAGAGAGTTTCAACGGATGGCGGTGGCGATCTGTGACATCATGTTTCATGATGTTTTCATCTTCGTAAAGTTTCTCATGTTTTCATCCTTTTTTGTCATATTGTCATGTTGTCTTCATGTTCCATCACATTTTTGTCATGTTTTTGTCGTTTTTCGCCACATTTTGATCACGTTTTCGATTTTCCATCATGTTTCCGTCATGCTCTCGCCACACTGAGACTCATGTTTCCTCCGACCTGCTGGAGTTCAGACCCAAACCGTTATTTCTCAGCTTTGTTTGTTTTGTGACTCTTCCCACGTGGAGATTGAGCCCAGATCTTCTCACGCTGTGCAGATTTCACGCCGTTTGGCTGAAGCGTATCAGATGGCACGGCGGATGCCTCGGCCTGTCAGGTGTGGTAATCCTCGGGTTTTCTGGAGATCAGGTCGTTATCTGACAGAACCCCTACACGACCGATCCCCAAACACACAAACAACGCTGCACCAGGAATGCTCAGGTGTCCTCCCTTACGCTCTCCAGGCCCAAACATCTCCGTAAACTCGACCCGTTTGAGCCAATTTAGGGAGGGACAATCACAGGAAGTCGTGTCTTATCTCAGAGGCAGCAGTGGATCGACTCGGTCTTCTCAAACCAAACAACTTGTCCAAACCTGAGCAGAAAACAGACAGTTTGGTTCCTTCGAATCGTAACTCTGAAGTGTTTTGTTCAGATCACTGCAGCATAAAACTGATTGATGTTTTGTCTTTTTGGTGTAACAATCTAATCTATTTGATTTATATCTTCATGGTTCTGATTGAGCAGATTTTTGTTGCTCAAAGTATCACAGATAAAAAAGCTTCTGAAATTATTTGATTGCAATTTTATATGGATTTTAGTATTTTTTATGCTTGAAGATCAGATTTGAATCACACAAATATCCACATTGTTCCATATTATTTTAGATTAGCAGACTTTAGCAGTGCTGCTCATTTCTTTGTTGCTTTTGATTTTTATCATTTTTGATATTTTTCATTTGTTCAAAGCAGTTTAATGTTGCTTCAATTGTGAATAACTGCAGTAAAATGACGTTTTTTTCTGCCTACACCAGTAAAATTTCAACCCAACACTATATTTGTAACTCTTCCTCTGCTGACCTGATTTTATAGGTTTGTTTTGGTCCGGACCCACAACTAGGCCTGTTGTGATAAACAATAAATCAATTAATCGCACGATGAATTAAAACAATCAACCTCATTTCAATTATCGGCTTTATTGTTTCTTCCTGCCTTTTTCTCTTTCTGTTGATGACACTGAATGACAAAAGGCTCAACTGCGGTGCTCTCCGCTGACCGTCCCGTCCTCATTAGTGTAATGCCCAGCGCATTACACGCTCTTAGAGCCGTCGGCCGATCGTCGGCCCATTTTCAAAACCTGAGAGACACATGAGCCGACAGAAATCCGAGGTAAAACGGTTTGATCGAACCGTGTCGTGTCCAACAACAAAATAATAACTCCAGTTCACTAATTTTAAAACCAGACATTAATCAATTAACTATAATCTACCTGCAATGCATGTGGCTAGTGTCAGTCCTGACTGAAGAAAATCATTATAACCTATTTAGGTCACTTTAACAGAGAACAGCTGAAAAGTTACCGGGTTTATCAACTGCGGCAGAAATTTCGCTCCAGCTCCTCCCCTTGTTCATATTTTCTTTGCACAAAATGTTGACTGAACATTCATGTTGTTTCCAATAATCATCTCCGATGTCTTCAAATAATATTATCGTTTATCGCCAGCGAAATCTGTTATTGTGACATGCCTACCCACAACTTTGGGTCAGAAGTCTGTAATACAGTGGAGCAGATTTTATTTAACTTTTTTTTATTGGAATTATTTTTATGTAAATACATGTGTAAAATGTTTAGGTATTTTGGGACTGCTGGCATTTTATATTTGTGGTCCAGTAAAAACCTTTTGGATGATCTGGATGTTTTTCTAAATCTGAAAGTTTTCTGTTTTCTATAAATAATTTTGAGTTTTCTTTTGTGAATGTGTTGATTTGAGTTTTTGTGGATCACATCTTTTCTTTCGCAGCGGTTTTGTTAGCAAACCTTCAGAAAGTCTTGGAAATATTTGATATTTTGAAATGGAAAATGGATTTTTGGAGCTTTGGGTTTGTAAGAACCGTAAGTAATGAAGCTCTGGCCCAGTTTGAAGCTGCCATGGCAACCATTTTCGGATCCATCAGAAAATCAGATGCCGCCTGTTTCTGCTGAATTTCACTTTCATTTCAGGTAGATTCTGTCAGCTAGCTTCAGATGCTAATGACGTGTTTTACTTACTACGTCTACTTTGACTCTGCTCCACATAAGAAGGTAACTTTGCTGTTTTTTGCAGCCTGAGGTCGTATTTTATTGATTTCACTCGACTGACTTACGGCTGAGTCTCCTGTGAGACGTTGAGCAGAAAAGGCCCCGGCTCCCGGCCCTCGGTGACTCAGGAGCAGCAGGAACAGGGAGTGTTTTGTTGTGAAAACCATTTGGCCCATGGCAACATTATTTTCTGTTCTTCGTGCCAGTCTGAATCAGAAATACGGTAGCTCCCAGATCAAAGCGGCACAGAACCTGTCCGCCCGCCGTAACAACCTGCTGAACTTCCTCATCCTTTCTGGGGAGGTTCCAGCTCAGCTTGACTCACAAGCAAACAATTACACAGACGTTTGTTTTTAAATATCACAGAGGAACCAAATTCCACGAATAATACTTGGTTTTAACCAAATTATTCGAGGGGAAGCTGTTGTTCCTCTCAGCTGGGTCTGAACTCAGCTGCTCCTCATGCGGAGCGGAAAGAAAGCAGCTGAAGCCTGCAGGCGTCCAGTCAAAGCCCGCCTGAGGCTTCGGCAGCTTTGCTCTGCAGTCAACAGATGTGTCATTAGAAAGTTATGAAAGACGTCTTGAAAGTCACACGCTGCTTGGTATTTCCAGGAAGTCTGTGTTCTGGCTGCGCCGTTGAGCTCAGCTCTGCTTTTACCAGCAGCTGGACTCAATTTAAATATTTAATTCAGTTAATAAAACTGTCTCCGTCCAGGTAGAACAGACATTACTGCACAATAATCATCAGCACTTAAATTTGACCTGCATTGTGTTGAAATCAGGGCTGTAGTAGTTTTGGGTTTTTCATTTTAGTTTAGTTTTATTTTGTTCTGACTTTTTGTCAAATTCAGTTGATTTTATTAGATTTTAGAGCGTGTTTGTTTTTATTCAATAAATATTTTTGTTTTTATTAGTAGTTTAGTTTTTTCATGCTTTGGTTAATTTTTAGGTGCAGAATTGAAAGGATTCATCGATTGGGTGATGAGTCGTCAACAGAAGACGCCATGTTTAATGAGAGGTTTTTGGTTATTGTTGATCAACCAGCTGACTCTGCAGATTTATCAACTTCTCTGCTACCGGGTGGCGAATGGAACGACAGCCGCCGTA
Organism: Poeciliopsis turrubarensis; assembly: GCA_010277015.1. Taxonomy (NCBI): domain Eukaryota; kingdom Metazoa; phylum Chordata; class Actinopteri; order Cyprinodontiformes; family Poeciliidae; genus Poeciliopsis; species Poeciliopsis turrubarensis. Next base: position 218,324 of record VMRN01000169.1, on the reverse strand, counting down.
AACCGCTATGTGGAGAAAAAACTCATTTCACATCAGTCTGAAAAACTGCAAAAATAGATTCATAAAACAAAATATTTGTATAATTTTGTATGTTTTTAGTTAGTTTTATAAATGCACAATATAGTTGCAGTGCAGTTTTACCCCATTGACTCATTTTTACTCATTTCAGGTAATAAAAATGTCTTCTCTGATTTCGTCAATTTTTGTTGACTATAATAATTTCAGTTTAATAAAAAGCGTTTAACCGAGTCAGACAGAAACAAACTGCAGTTCTCCTATATGCTGATGATGACGGTTTATACATGCAGATACATACGCAGCAGTTGATGTGAGGAGTTTGAACTCTTTACTTTCTGCTTTGGTCCAATCCGTTGCTCCAGACGTTTTCTGCTTCTTTATAAGCAGCTTAGCAGAATTAAGCAGGAATTGGTGAAGAAGCTTCGTCTTTGGTGAGAACATCAAACAGCCGTTTTTTACCATGAAACGATTCTCATGCCAGGTTTGCACAATCCAACCATCACTGAGCTTCGTTTAGTCTCAACTTGTTTCCCTGCTGCTATCAGAGGAGCAATTATCCCTCATTTAACACGTATGTTGCAAACCCACTTAGCAGCAGCATCTATCTGTGATTTATAGTCAGACCTGCAGTTCCATGTCTCCTCTGCTTCATCTCTTATCCACACAAATCTCCGATTTAGCTGAGATTCTATTTTAATGAATGTTTACCGTCAGATTCCTGTAATTTCCAGATAAACTGCTGTATCCTCCTTTTCTCTGCCGCTGGTTTGTTCCGCCTCCATCATGAGGAGTTTTGTGTTCTGGAGGCTGTATCTCTGTTTGAACTGATTAATCTGAGTTTGGGATGATTGTGAAGCCTTGAGACGTAGCTTGGATCAAAACCACACGTTTGTTTCTCCCAGTTTACCCTCCAGAGGAACCAGTCCATTTCACTGTGGTGTCTACATTCCTGCTTTTGTTGTTCACAAAACAAGACATAAAGTGTAGAGCAAATCTTTATCGTAATTACATAACTGGAAACATGGGAGGAAGGAAGGTCTGCCGATCGGGCCTCTCTGCTCGCTGATGATAAAAACTGATTTGCCTGTTTGTTTCTGAAATATGGGTTAGGATTTTCCAAATATTTTCCTTCAGAGCATCCAGCAGCCAAGACTTTCACTGAAGGCTGTCCTAGATCTGGGATGGACAACATAAGGTCCGAGGGCTGGAGGAGGTCGCTGGATTGTCTCCATTTGGTCCTCGTTGCCCTTAAATAAATGGAGAAAACGGCTTTTAATCAACAAGACCAGATAAAAATCAAAATAAAGCACATTGAGGGTGATCACCTCTTCATCATAGTGCCTGCTGGTGGCTAGGAAGGGAACATTTTGCTGCGTGAGAAATGACTGCATGAAGCAGTAAAACTAAAGGTTTTAGCAAGTTTGATGAGAGCTGAGCTGAGTTCTTCCCGGGCCGTTTGGATCCGTTCAGAGGAGGTTCAGTACCTGAAGTACATGAAGGTGGTGGCAATCAATCATCAACCAAACTGCTGACTGGGTTGATGGTGCTGGTTCTGACAGACAGTTACCAGAACCAGCATCTTAGTTTGGTGGGTCTGGGCCTCCAGGTAAGAACTTATTCTGAAAATAAGAACTTATTCAGAAAGTCATTGAAATCCTTTTTTAATGCTTGAGAATAAATTCGTTCAATCAAGCCACCCAAAAATGTGAAACTAGACGGCTTTCATTTAATACAGCAAAGTGCAAAATCATTTACAAGTTTTAAATACAGAACATCTCTTTCCTGCCATAAAAAATCCACGACTTTATTTGCTTGATTTTATTTTGTATTTTAATTGTGACTTGATAATTTTGCCCACATGATGAAGTTTGGACAGCCCTGCTGTAGATCTGACGACCCTTAATCCTGGAAATGTTGTGCAGGTGACAGAAGGCCGACTTTGTAACTGTCTTTATGTGTCTCTGAATGCTGAAAGCCAGATTCCAGCCTGATTTCTGGTCTCTGGCTGTAATGGCTGACGCTGTGCGTTGACTCGGTAGATACGGCTCATCCCTGTTGGGTCTGTGAAGCATCAGCATTCCATCGGTGCCTTCACCTTTTCCATGACCTCACAGCCATCTGGGGACAAAAATAGGACAAATTCCCGCTGATTATGGAGACAAATATTCCTCATCAAGGTGTCAGCGTCAGCTTTGACGTTGGCCGGGCCGCTGGTGTCGGTCGGGACGCGTCACATTCCAGGCTCTGCATTGTCCTGAGCGCAGAATGTTTCCAGCCTTATTCACAGCAGTTGCGCGCGCGAAGGCCTGGGGCCCTCATTCAGTGGGGCTCTTATCTGCAGCGCCGCAGGGGCCGCTGAGCGGTTCCTGTTATTGCAGCTCCGCGCTGCCGCTCCTTCCCGCCGCCTCGGCATTCAGATGGCACAGAATAAGGATTGTTTGTTATTACAATGCCAGTCCGCAGTGACTTTAGCGTGCGTTGTTTTGACTCTGAGAACAATCAAACTTTCCAATAAAAGAGCCGGTGCTGCAGACGCCTCCCCCGCTGTTTATTTACGGCAGCATCAGATCCTCAGTCTGCACTGGGACAGGAAGCACCTCCACCATCACTCAGCACCAAAACATGTTGACCTGCTGCTGCATTATGTAAAAGCCTGTTTGAAGTATGCATGCAGATAACCATTATTCTAATCATTTATTCATTATTCTGACGATTAATCTGATTAAAAATGTTACTTTTATACATTAGAAATGCATAAAAAGATGCAAGACAATTTTAATCCTTTTTTAATCAGGAAACATTTTATTACCCAGAATGCAGCATTCCTTTAGAAAATTATAGATAATTCATCTGCTGGACTGAAAATGACAGAGCAAAGCTGATCCGGTGATTATTTATCAGATTAACTCATCAATAATTGGATGCAAAATGGTGAGTTTTCTCTTATTGAGAGAGTTAATATTTTTGGGGCAGTAAAGATACTTATCATTAATTAGAGAATATCTCAATTTTCTTTAAGCATGACTCCCTATTGGTGACCAAAATCAGAGGAAGACTGACTCACGATTTTAAAAATTGATTATTTATTTATTGCTCACCTTTTTAGTCATGCCAACACCTCTGTGTTCCTGATCAACAAGTTTTGTGTTTTTTAAGCAGGAGAGTTTAGAGCCACAATCTTGAGTTAATTATTAACTGTTGTTTTCGTTGTTGCACAATTAATTTCCCATTGGGACGTGGATAAAGGAGTTTTTTACAGATTGTGAACCAGGTGAAGCTAAAACTGGGTAAAACAGATTCATAGAAAAAGAAATCTTAAATGCAAAACTTACATATATATTAAAAATAAGAAAGATCTTTATGAAACTGAAAACAAACCAAACTACATACCTGACCACTGAGCATGCTATACCTGCAATGGGACAAGGCAGTGGCAGCATCATGCTGTGGGTCTGTTTCAGTGCCACTGCTACTGGTGCTTTGCACAAAGTTCGAAAGAGGAAGACCAGATATAAATTCCTCACCTGAAAACAGATACACAATTATACAACCACACATTTTTGAGAAGCGTTAGTAGAGCCTTCTGTACAACCAGCCGGAATGCAGCAATGGTTTCTGGATAGTAAGTCAACAACAAAACACTTTCCCAGCAGCTATTGTGCAGCAGTAAAACCAGCTGACCAAATGTGCTGGAGCTCATCTTCGGTTGCCAGGTAACAGGCTTGGGCTTTAGTCCTGGGTTGCCAAGGACCCAACAGGACTTGGCAACCCAAGGGTTGCCAGGTAACAGCGGAGTGCCAGTTGAATATAACCTAATAACTTTGAGGTTTTTGTCTAGTTGTCTAGTTTTCCAGACACCAGGAAACATTAAGTTACTGCTAAAAAACTGGCTGGGTGTTTTTATTTTATATTATTTTATTATTTTGTGCTTGATCTGATTTTAGAAGCAGTTGAAACCCAAATAGAAGCACAAAAATGTGCAGAATTTTGCATAATAGGTTTCCTTTAAAGTTGGATCTGAAGAACTGAGCAGATGCATTTAAGTGAAACATTTGGTGAAAAACTCGATGGGGACCGAGAAGAAGAATCGTTCCCTTCAACAGGAGATTAAAGTCTTTGAAGACGTCTCTGTAGCTGCAGCCAGTCAGCCGTTACTGATCCGGTTCTAGTCTGGATCTGATCACGCTGGGATGGGCCACAGGTAGCTGTCAACCTTTTGTCAGGGAAAGATAAGAAACAAAAGCTGTGAAGGTAAATGGTCTGAGATGGAAAACTACTTCTCCGCTGGTGACTCTGAAAGCTTTCCAGCCTTCCTCCCTGGACTTTCCATCCTGCAGAAACGCAGCGCTGAGTGGTGTGTGTGTGTGTGTGTGTGTGTGTGTGTGTGTGTGTGTGTGTGTGTGT
>VMRN01000169.1:172471-211828 GCA_010277015.1 Poeciliopsis turrubarensis | reverse complement strand
CCACCTGGAGCGGGCCGGAACCACCTGGAGCGGGCCGGAACCACCTGCAGCGGGCCGGTTCCGGCGGGTTCTGGTGAGTCTTGTTCTGGTCCAACGCGTTGACAGGTTGGAAACCCTCATCTGGGTCCAGATGAACATGGTTTTGGTTGAAAAACTGAGACCGGATCAAATATTCGCACCAAGTTTTGTCACATTGCAACTAAAAAACCGATAAATCCAGATGAGACGCCTGCACTGTAAAAACTAAATCTAACCAAGTATTTCTGTTTGGCTCCTAGAGAAAATATCTTGGTAAAGTTGAAATGCAACAAAACTCATCTAAAAATTTAGCAAGTTATAAGGACTTTTTTAAAGTTAATAATTCCTTAATATTAATAGAAAGTTTGATTTTTATTGGGAGATTATTCCACTTATTGCCTGATATTTTCCCCATATTATAAGTGGAAACTAGAACTTTAACTTGTTGAGGTGAAACAAGCTCAAATTTCTTCCTGAACAGTTACGTCTTGGTTAGTTTTGTCTTAGTTGAATGGGGCTAAAAAAAGAGCTGGATTGATCCTGCAGCTCTGATTGGTTCTCAGCCGAGATCTTCTCTCCTCACGATGCGACGGGTCGAATCTCCGCGCTGCAGATGTCGGAGCATCGTTAGGAAAATCTGCTCCATGTGTCGGAGGAATGCGAGCAGAACAAAGACTCAGGATTGTTGCATTAGTCAAAGAAATTGTTGAGTTTTTCCCCCCAGCAGAACCTCAGGAATGCTGGTGTGTGAACCGAGAGGTCACACTCCACTAGCGGAGGGAATGTTTCCCCATAATCCATCTCCAGGTGCCTGGGAGTGTGTGAGCTGTACATGTAATGACTTCAGAGGATTATTATTATTATTTCATGAGGATGAGTCAGGCAGCCCTGGGATGAATTATGAAACACTAAGATGATGATAAATGGGACAATTTGAACCAGGCGTGTCCGAAACCTGCTGATTTGGTCCAGCAGAACAGGAGGGTCATTTTATTTTATTTCATTTTTAATTTGTTTTATTTAATCTAAATGAACACAAAGTATTTGTCTTTTAAAATTTGCAAACTGGACTTTCCTTTCTGTAACTATGCAAACCTGCAAATTTCAGTCCTACAGAAAAAGTTTGTTAAAAATGTTGAGCTGCATAAAAGAACAACATGATCACATTTTGAGTTTAGACTGAATAGGTGCAAAATGTCCTGAAAGAGTCCAACAGGAGGCTCTGATTTCACCTGGAAGCGGAAAACATGATGATGATGATGATGATGATGATGATGATGATGATGATGATGGCTGAGGAAGAGGATGCTGCTCCTGCTGTGGTGCCGACAGACAGAACCCAGCTGGACCCGCTCCGACCAGCCGCATCATGTCCACTGCTCCACTCGCTGCTGTCCTAGTTCAAGCCCAACTTTTATTTACTATTTGAAGGCCATCGTTCATCATTATTCACAAACCTCTGGAATGAGTGTCAGTGGCGTTCAGCCTAAGGTCAGAGGTCACAAAAATTATATAAACCCCAAGACTCTCCAGGCCTCAGTCCGCAGGTTAAAGCCAGCGGTGGACTGGCTAACAGACGCTAGCTGTGCTAACACTAATCATAAATACGTTAATTAACTCTAAACTTCTATACCAGCAGGATATTCAGCAGAAGCTAATGCTAAATATCACTCTGTGTCAATGAGACGTGATACAACACAGCATGACGCCCTCAACAGGATCACATTATCATTACACACGTTGGAAATGATTCTTTCATTCATGGTTTCAGTTTTACAGCTGTTGGGTATTACTAACTGTTACTGATTTAACGCTGGGCCTGATATTCGGTCCTGTAGCCTAATGACGCTAAACGTTAAACCAATTTAGTGGAAAGTAATGCTAAAGTGCTAAACCAACATGGTTTTTAACTAATGCTAACTTCAACCATGTGAATTAGCACTTTAGAAGTTATTAAGCGTTTTCAAATTTAGCAAAACATGCTAAGTCTTTATCTAGCTCCTCTGTTAGCGCATTAGCAAACTTCTCCATAAGGTCTTCTGCAGGGAAGTATGAGCCCATCTATTTGGACTCATGCTTAAAACTGGGTCATCATCAGAATGTAGAACCTGAGCAGAGCCACAGAAATGCTGAAAAGAAATTAATTAGCATGGCCTAGTCAAAGTCCAGATGTCAGTTTGATTAAAATGCAGCGTTAAATATCTGCAAATTTCAATGAACTGAAGCAACTTTGTGAAAAGATCCTGATGTGATTCCTTTGAAGTCATTAGTTATCTCTGCGCCCTTTGAACTTCGCTAAGGCCTGTGACCTCTGACCCCTTGCTGACCCCCCTGAGTCCACCATGAGAAGAAGCAGTCGCTCGACGCCTGCGGCCGTTGGAAGTGACTCGTCTTCTCCGCGGTTCGACAGCAGCACAAGTTTATGGCGCTCCTGTTGTTCTGCTGCGTCTTTCATGGTTTAATCAGCCTGCCGGGGCTCTGACCTCTGACCCCTGGGTTCACCTCTGACCAGGATCCTGTTGCCAGGCGATCTCTAAGTGACAGGTCAGGAATTAGAAGGTGCTAGTTTTACAAACTGGAGGTAACAGCAGAGCTTTGCCAAGATATTTCATGCTCAGTGAGGCTTCCCATTACATCAGGGGAGGGGACTGGGAGGACTGGGGGGCTGCCAGTGAAACCAGCATCAGAGGAGGAATGTGGATAACTGTTTGTAAATGAAAAATGATGTTTGGATGTTTCTTTGCTTGGAGTCATGAAGGCAGGAAAGACGCTGAGATCGTCAGGGTGTGAAAACTTTCTGTAAAACGTCACAAAACGGCGCCAAACTGAAAACCTCTGCAGCTGTTTCTCATCAAGATCTTTATTTCAACACGATGACGTCATAGATGAAGGTGATCCTGATGCCACGTTACAAAAACTACATATTTTGGCTCTTTTCTTTCTTGAAGCCGTTTAAAGAACCGGTCCTGATCGGTTTGTCCAGCTTGGCGTAAGAAACTCCAACCTGGTGGGTCTCTAGTCTTGATTTAAAGGAACTCTGTGTTTCAGCTGTTTTGCAGTTTTCCAGAGGTTCATTCCAGATTTTTGGAAGGTTTGGATCAGCATTCAGCGGGTTCTGGGGATGCAGATCTTTAATGTTTGTGGTGCTAAACCACTCAGTGATTTCTAAACTACCAGCAGTAGTTTAAAGTCTGTTCCTCAGTGAAGGACTTACTCTGACTTCCGTTTTTAGGCAGACCTGAGAAGACACTGTCGCAGGAATCAATGCGACTAAAGATGTTTGAGTTGCAGAGACATTAGTGATGGAAGGCCGACTTTGTGACTGTTTCTGTGGCTCTGAAGGTCCAAACCCAGATTTCAGATGATCTCCGGTTTCCAGCTGTAATAACTGAAGCTGCTCTCTACATCGTCCTTCTTTGTGTGAGAGCCTGAAATCAACTGCGTTATAAATATTGATTTGTTTTGATTTTATTTTGTGATCAGATGAAGCTGTGAAAATGAGTTTTTTTGTGTTCCCCGTCCTGCAGCCGGAGCAGCATGTCAGATTGGTGCTGCGGTGGGAACGCCGCCGCCGCCGCGGTGGGAACGCCGCCGCCGCCGCGGTGGGAACGCCGAACGCCGTGTGTTCCTTCTCAGCTGCTCGACGGTTTCTAACAAACAAAGTGATGTTGGAGGTGCAGCCCTTCACACCTTCTGCAGGTGAACTGCTGGGAACAAACCCTGCATTAGCTGCCATTCAGCAAACCAAATGAGCCAGAATGAGTAAAGCTCAGGGAATTAAATGCGTGCAGCGTTCTGGATTAGTGCGACTTTAAGGTATTTTCTGTGTCAGTAAAAGTCGGATCATTGGGAGCTCAGATCGGCACGAATGGAATGATTCCTGCAGCGCCGATGTTTACTCTAAAGTGTTTTTCCAGGGTGTGTTTGAATTGAGACTCGCTTCAGGGTAACAGTTTCATCCGATACTATCGGCATCCTCCGGCGTTACCGCGGCTTTATCTGCACATCAAGTGAGACTTTACCCACAATTCACTGCAAGGTGTTGATAGCATCATCAAGGTGTTGAAATGCAACCAGCATGGAGGGTGAGTGGAAGAGAAACAAAACAGCTCAGAATCACCGAGCTGAAAACACTCGGCGGCCATTTTTATTCTCATTAAAAATACTTATTTTAAATCTTTGTGGTTTACACATGCAATGTTTCCACAAAACAAAGAACAATTTATTGAATTTCCTCAGATGTTTTTGTCTTAAAAGGAGGATGTATGTTTTTACTGCAAACTGCAGATTCTTTTGAAAACAAGCGAAGTTTTTGCAGCAAAACTGACGTAGTGATTCAGATGAAGAAGTTTAGTTCTGAGGTTAGTTTGGAGAAAACCGGTTCGCCTTGTTTCATTACTGATTTCAGATCATCGTATTGATAATATTTTGTGCACCATGACCAGGCGATAACTGAATCGACTTTGGAAAAGGACCAATGTGCTGAAAACGGTTAGAAGTTGAACTTTGGTCGTTTCTGAGTGAGTTTTCTTCCTCCTGAAGTTTGAAAAATTGGAAACGTTTCTGCATTGGACACATTTGGTTTTCAAAGCTTTAAAAATCCTTTTCTGAACCTTCCAGCTGTTTCTGCCATATATGTGGCGATGTTCTTGGAGCGTGTCCTGGTTGCTGGGGACGCTGCCTCCATGTGGGACGTCCTGCAGGCTCTCTGCTCTCTAACCTTCCCTTTATTCCTGTCCTCCTTTCAGTCTTTTGTCCCCGGCTCTCGTCTTCCTCCGGCCTTTCAGGACCCGCCGCTCTTTTCAGGTTCAGTGACCAACAAACATGCTGAACAATAGTTTAAGGCAGAGAAATGCGCTGGAGCCACTTCCTGTGCAGAGACATTCCCAGCATAACTGACACCTGAAAATGTTTGGCAGAAGTTTAGCTTCATGTTCCGTCAAACCGGCGCAGTCTCTCCCTGCTGGAGGTTTGTTCAGGTTTTCTCCTGCTGTTGTCCAAACGCAAATGAAAACACACAGAGACAGAGTTTAATGGAGCGAGGTGAATGATTTCTGCAACTTTCTGCCCAATTTAATACGTAGTTACATCATGTCAAAGCCTCTAAAGCCAGAAGTTTTTTATTTTGAGTGCTGATTGATTGGTTGTGCTTGATGAGGACTGACTCACTGATGAACCAGATTCTGCAGAATCCAGAGAAAGTTTTTCCTCTTTGTTTTGGTTTTATGGACCAGAAACGTTAAGATCCATCCATTTGTTCACCAGCTGCCCAATAAAACCAACACTGATCCCAAACTCAGCTAAACATGGGGAAACTTCGCGTGAGGAGACCTGGAGCTGCAGCAGATTTATGTTAAATAAAAGAAAAAAACACTTTGGATTTAAAGATTCATGAAGCACATTCTGGCTGGGCGATGAATTGATTTGATCGACTCATCAGGTTTTGGTTTTTGAAGGTTAAACTGCATTAAAATTAACTTAAGTTGATTTGAATACATGAAAAATTATTGAATTTGGGCTTGTAAACTTTATCTGCACAGTTTCATCGTCTTCCTTTGAAGTTAAATGAGTTGTAATAGTTTTCCATAAAGTTTGATCTGAAATATCAAAAATCATCTGAACTGTAATGAGAGAAATGCAATTCATGGTAATTTGAAAGATTTGTCTTTAATTTAAATGTGCAGCAGTATCAAACGTTTGTTTTTAAACGCTTTCAGATGACATCACAGCTTGGAGGCGGAGCTATACAGACCAGTCAGACCATTTAACCTGCTACTGGTTTAGTTTAGGAAATAAAAACTCAACTCGATGTGAAGCTCATCAGGTCAAACATGAGCGTTTTTCTTACCTTTTCCAGTTTTCCTTTAAAGCTGTTTTCAGTTTTGTTTTATTTTTTCTTTGTTTTTTTTTTTTTTTTTTTTTAAGGAAAACTAAATCTGAATTTTCTGATCTGGAGTCAGAGTTAAACACTGAGGAATCTCGTCTCGTTTACTACCAGTTAGACGAGCTGGATGACTTCAGGTGCCTCTGAGGGTGAGGCAGAGGAATCCAGCTCTAAGTATTTTTAAATCTGTAATTAGGTGTTCCAGAGCATAATGGAGAGCTAATGCTGCTTTCCTGTTCTGGTCACAGCATTGAGGAAAAGCTTAAAGTGTAAAGCAAAATGTAAATGTTCATTGGAATGTAATGCAGAGAAACTTCTGTGTTTCCAAAATGTACTCCATAAAATTAGTGAGTTTCCTGTAAAATAGAACCATGTTTTTGGTCTGTTTGGAGCTCCGTAGCTCAGCAAGAACACAGGGTTAAGGTTGAACTTTGCTTTATTTTCACACAGTCACTGTTTAATTTATTTAGATTTTCTCAGACTTCAGTGCAGCAGGTTGATGTAAATGTGTTTCTAGATTTGGACCTAGAAAAAATATTCAGAAAATTCCAGCAGTTTCTGTTTCAACACATTAAACTTATAAATCTACAGTGGCGTGAAAAAATGTTTGCCCACTTTCTGTTTTCTTTTTTTTGCATGTTTGTCACTTCAGTGTTTCAGAAGATTTCCCTCATTTGAAGATTAATCAAAGACGACACAAATAAACACGAATAAACACTAATTGCAGTTTTTATATGAAGGTGGAAAAACATCCAAACTATGAGACTCTGTGTGAACAAAAGCAGCAAAAATATTGTTTTGTAAAAGATCAATTTCAGAAACGTTTTTATCCTCATGAACGCTGATCTGCCTCTGATCGCTGTTTTAAACATGCCGAGCCCATAGGGGGCAGTGTCGCGCAAAACTAAAAGCACTCACGACTTCCTGTCATAATTGCTTCAAAAAAACGCGACTTCCTGTTAGGAATTAAAAATGGCGCCAGGCGTTTCATTTTGAGGACAGATGTAAAGATTGAACTACGTATAAAAATATAAAGTTGATAAAACATTTTGAGGATCATATTAATGCAAATATGTGGAACAATTGGCGCATTATTTGTTGTTGCTGTTCTGCGCAGGACCATGATGTTCTTCCAGCTAAATTTATTGCAGCTGTACAATATTGAGGTTCAATTTTAGTTTAATTACTTTTTAAATTCTTTGTAGGTTCAGTTCCACAAGTTTCATCTGAATTTGAGAAAATTCAGATTTTAAAAGAACACATGGTCAATTATTTACGTTTTTCATGTAACTGTGATGTTTCAAAACTTGCAGTTCCAAGTTTCAAATTCTGACTTGAGGATGAAAACTGGAGATTTTCAATAAACTATAACTTGTTCCTACCTCAGCTATTTATTGTTGAATAAAATTCCCCAACTGCACGAATTGTCCTAACAAGGTGATGCTGAGGTGGATTCAGAGGAATAAATTTGTTGGCATCGTCTCTGTGATGCTGCTGCGGCTCAGTTTGTTTTATATTTATTGTCTGATATCCTTCTGGAAATAGATACTCTGTGTGTACACAACACCACACACCAATCAGTGGAAACAACCTGATTACCGGGGAACAAGCTGGTCAGTGTTTACATTTGACAAGAAGTGAATTTATTTTGGATCCTAATCCAGAAGATCCGTGTTTTGGTGCAGAAAGTGTCGCCGATAACGAACCATGTGCTTCTTTCATCCTGAACTTTAATACAGCCACCAAACAAGATTTGTGTACTTCTCCCTTTACTTCCAGGTCCAAACAGAAACCGTGTGAGTGATAAGCTGCTCTTAATTGATTAGATCTTTGGTCATGTCAGATAATCCAGAGGTCAGAGGTCACCATGTGCAGATGGAGCAGCTGCTCCACCTGGATGAGCCTCAGATTATGTCACTAAAATAGATTCATCATAATTTAAAGTTCACATGGGGAGTTAAAGCTCTTCTGCAGGAACGTTTGATAAAAATTGAGCTGTTTGGACACAAAGACCAGAAACATTCAGAGTTGGCTGATCCCACTCTGAAGCATGGTGGTGGCAGCATCATGCTACGATTTACAGCCGGTGGTCCTGGGGAACGAAGTGAATGGAATAACACAGACGCCTCTAAGCCCTTTAACTTCCTCTGAAATGAGCAGATCGATGGTTGAAACTTGGACCCGGTTGGGTCCAACAGAACCATGAACCCAAACACAGATCCAGACCGGTTCTGGACCAAACCTGGTCAACATTTATGAGCCAGGTCCTCAAATTAGAGGAAACAAAATCCAGCATTACTTCTGCCAACAGAGGTCAAAGGTCAGCTAAAACGATGGCAGCAGCTCCTAAGAGGGCGCGGTCCAGGTTGCAGAGAGGCGGTGTCACGTTTAAAAGGATGATTGAAGTTTCTCTCATTAAAATTTCTTGAGGCAAATGATTTGCTTCGAAGCTTCGTTAAATTCCTCTTCTTATGATTTTGCTCCATGTTTTCCTGCTGCAAGATTTTCATTAAGAAATGCTGAATAATCACGATTTAGAAGTTGCAGGACGGTCGTTCTCCTGCACAGTATTTTCAGTCAAAGTCAATATTTAATAACAATCTGTGTGAAGAATAATGGGCTTGATGGACCTTCACGTCCTTAACGCCGAACACAAACGTTTGTGTTGAAACTCGACTGAAATGAAGGTTTTTCAGAAAGTGATGGAGAAACTGGTGTGTGAACAAAAACAGAATTTCCTGTCAGAAACAGAAGATTCTGATTTTAGCATCTCTGTGTTACGTCACAACCCGTCGGCCCGGCTGCCTTTCTGACTGACGCATCAGTAATCTGAGGTTCACCTCCGACTGCGATAACGCGTCTCCGTGTTTGAGTTGCCCCCCTCGCTCTCTGTTGACTGTTGGAGTTTTGTTTTGGAACGGCTTCGTCATCTCGGCTGCAGCTGCTCACAATCTTGTTTGGTTTCACGCAGATAGTGGCGAAGCGGCGAGGAAGGCAGCGCATTCTGCAGGGGGCAGAGCGGCATGCGGCTGCGTGCGGCGGCGCTGCGGCTGCGTGCGGCGGCGCTGCGGCTGCGGCTGCGTGCTGCGGCTGCGGCTGCAGACGCCGTAAACAGAAAGGCAGCAGCCTCCTAATTACAGGCCTCCGATTTCACCACGAGATGGACGTCAGCATAAACACAGACAAACACTGGACTGGAACTTGTACTTTTCAGGCTCCCTGCTGGATTTTGCCGCCAACGCTCCGTTGAGCAGAACTCGGCCCGGTCCAAACAGAAGTGCAGCCAATTGTGGCAGAGAAGCTGCAGAAACACAAAATGAACATCCAGACTCTGTCTGAAGCAGATTTCTGCCAATCATCTCATTCTACACAAACCTACAGTTTCAAATTCAGAAATACTTTGTTGGAATTATTTATTCATTTAAATTGTGTTTACTTTGACTAGGAAGCAGCATGTTGATTCTTTTTCAGTCTTTCTGTTTTGAATTGCTGCCCAGTTTGGCGTCGTTATCCAAGCTTCATTCAACTGTTAACTGCTCTGTGGCAGCAAACAGGCCCAGATCATCATCCCCCACCACCGTGCTTCAGAATGCAGCTGGTGGCCAGAATCTTTAGCATGTTCAGCCCCATGCTAGCGCTACCACAACGTGATCTGGAAGAAATGAAGCCTTCCTCTCACTCTTTGGTGTCATGTAAGAGACGCCAAAGAAGATGAAGAGACTCAGCTGAAGCAGAAATTGATAAATGAATCTTTAAATGAATGTGAAATTTCCCTCAGGCTGCCAGAGAGCGAGAGAGAGCCACCCTTTAAGCTGGACTTTAAAATATTAGGTTCCTTTTACTCTTCTCAGAACTAAAGTTAAATTGACAAAGACATTTATTCTGATTCAGCGCCGCTCATAATATGAATATTTAATCGCTCCTTACTGCAGGAATCCTGGGAGAATGATTGTTGTTGTAAAAATAACTGTTTTTGTTTCTTCTAAATGCTAAAATCATCATTGATCAAACATTTAAATAACCTGATCGGTTCATCAATAGTGAATAAACTTTCCCTCAGCTGAAGCTGCCAAGAGGTTCCTGATTATCCAGGTCGAAGTTTAGAGAAAGAGAATTTTGACTAATGTGACAATCTTCTCTTTAAGGGATCATATTGTTCTAACATATAAAATTGTGTTTAAAAACTTTGGTTTGAAACCAGGCTAAACAAGCGGCGATAGCTCGGAGTTTATCTCCCAGATAAAACTGAAATAAGGATGAGATGAGACACGGAAACAAGCAGATCCACAGTTTTTGTTTTGGTTTGCTGCAGCGAGGAGGAGACGACGCCACGGCCTGCAGCCGTTTCCCTGGAGTCTGTCCGGATCAGAACCGGGCCTGTCGCAGAACCTCCCTGCAGCAGTGCTGAGAGTTCGGTGCTGGTCGGGGTTTGGCAGATCCTTTCAGATCCTTTCAGATCCTTTTAGATCCTTTTAGATGGTCTGATCTGATGATGGTTAGCAGCTGAGATTCCTGACTCGTCCAGATTTTTTTCCACCCCTGGTTGTGTTTAGTTTCGCTGCTCAGCCGATGCTGCAGGTAATTCCTGCTCCACATGAACAGCAGCTGCGTCTCCATTCACCAGATAACCGGATGATTTGACTTTTCAACATAAATTAGCTTCATGGAAACTCTGACATTTTGAAAAAACGTTGATGCTACAATGAAGTGTTGCTCTTTTTGGTCGTATCAAAATAGGGGTTTTTTTGTAAAATTGCAATGTAAACACTTTTTTTTTATCACTCGAGTCACATGATCAACAACCGGATGTTACTACTGGCAGAAACGACAAAGATGACAACAGGAAATGGTTGGAGGATGATGTGAGCTGATCTTATTTGCGTTTCTTAATGGAAACATCGCAATTGTGAAAAAGTGTTGATTATTTTTCACATTAGTGGAAAATCTACAAAGTTTCACAGACATTTGTAGCGGAGTTGCAACTATTGGCTGACTCTGAGATGGGAGAAAAGTTTCAATTTCAATTTGTGAATATTTCTGTGTGCACAGACCTTGAACTTTATTTCAACTAAAATAATCTTAAAAATGACCAAACCTATGACGGGACGTCATCAGTTTCCCGTTTCCAAGCAACAGTCGGGTAACTCCAGCCTGAAACTGGCCGAGCGATGAGCAGGACGCGGAGAGTTTCGTCTCCTGATGGACGCAAACAGCCAGGAAAACAAACGCTGACACTTCAGGGTGAGGAAGAGGAGGAGGACGTCTGTTTGGTACCGACCGGTTCACTGGAACACTGAAACTGCAGAAATCCGTTTAATCCGCCGTTCAACAAATCCTCGTGGAACAAAAAGCGACCTGGTTTTGCTTGACTAGCAGAACACGCCTCAAACAGAACCAGTGGAAAGTAGGAGTCACTCCGGCTTGTCCTCTGGAGGCAGAGCCGATCCGTTCCGACCCGATCCGGCGCTGAACAGCTTTCACTCAAACAGAACCTCTGGAAAACAACCCGGAGCCCCAGTGGTCACACACTGCTGCGGGACGGCTTCAGCGATGCAAAAACTCTAAATCTTATCAAGGATTTTTGGTCTGGTTTCCAGTGCGAATATTTTATTACACTTGAAATAAGACAAAACTAACTTACAGAAACAGGAGCTTGTTTTGATTATTTTCTAATTCTTGCTAAAAGTTACTTGTAAGTTTATTTTGTTTTATTTGAAGCATCCTGGGATATTTGCAGTAGAAACTTGACATTAATACTTAAGATTTTGTTTTTGCTGTGTGTGGTTGTGTTATGCTTTCAGTCCAAATGTTATACTGACTTATTGTATTGGATTTATTGTGAAGATGCATTAAAATCAAATAAAATTTCTACTTCTGCTCATTTTTTCAAGGTTCATTTACGGCAATATTTACCGTTTTCACTTTGGCATCTTAAATAAATACTAATGTTGTTGAAATATAGAGTAAACTATTGCTGTATTTCATATATTTAG
This sequence comes from Poeciliopsis turrubarensis, assembly GCA_010277015.1. Classification (NCBI taxonomy): domain Eukaryota; kingdom Metazoa; phylum Chordata; class Actinopteri; order Cyprinodontiformes; family Poeciliidae; genus Poeciliopsis; species Poeciliopsis turrubarensis. Next base: position 199,933 of record VMRN01000169.1, on the reverse strand, counting down.
GAATTATTGAGTTAAGCCCTTTTCTTTCTGGTCATATTTAGCGGTTCTGAAGCGTTTGGATCTGTCTGTGTTTCTGCAGGCGTTTTGCTTTCATCGTCTCTGCATGGAGTTAATTTTCCTTTCTGGAGCTGCAGAGATAATTTCTCACATTCTGAACATTCCTCACCTGTCAGACTGCAGCATTTTCTGAATATCTCTGGGATTTTCCTGAGAGGCTTCTTGGTGTTCGTGGTGACAGATCGCCAGTCGGACCTCTGGCGGGCCGGACTCCGAGTCCTGATTAATCCCCCCGCCGGGCCGAGGCCGGCGTTCGTGAGATGCTTGGGCACACCTGGGAGTGCTGGCTGGGAACAGGGCGTGCGGAGGGAGAGCCGGGCTGGTTGGACGTCAGAGCCGGGCCGCCGGTCCCGCCCAGACGTTCCTCTCACAGCCTCCTATTGTTCCCGAGCCGAGGAGATTCCTCACCGGGTTACGAGCCATTATGTTGGCGCAGGTTCTGCCTCCTGTCTGGGCCGATCTGCAGCACAGAGGGAAGCAGACTGGATCAGGGCCAGTTCATCAATACTTCAACCAATCAGACGATCAATAAAACAAATTCAATCATTTTGATCTGCATGATTTATCGTTTCGGACTGGATGGAAACTCTTGAGTTTCTTTCTTTTTTTGTTTATTCATGTTATTGGTTGTTTCTGTTGTTTTTCATTTATTTTGGATATTGAAATGTTTCCAGTTCCAGTGTTGAGATGTTCAACACTGGAAGCCTTATTGGATCATTATGACATTTTCCTCATGTCACTGGAAAATGGTCTCAAAACTTTTATCACAGTCACTTCTGGAAGAGTTTATCATCCAGAAACGTTTGTCATGCTGTGGAGCTGAACTGGAGCTGCAGCTTCAATTTATTCATAATTGGCTCAGAACAAGTCAGAATTACATCATCAGTTACAGACACATTTAATTCAGTTCATTTATATAGAACCCATAAACCACAAACATAATAAATACCTAATATAATATCATCTGGGAAGAGAAGCAACGGTGACAGAGTAAAAATTACATGTGTGAATAATGTAGCACGTTTAGAAGAGACTGTTGTTGATGGGATTTATTGAACTCTGTCTTCTTTTCAAAATGGATATGGAAGTTTTTTTTTTATGTTTTTGTATTGTTATAATATATTTTTGTTTTCTCTGACATTTTACATGTTAAATAAAATAAGTTTCTTTTAGTTTCATGTATAAAAATGTAATTTCTGTTTAATTAAATCCTGATTTATCCTAGTTACCAATCAGAGCCTTAAGATCAGCTTATTACTGAAATTAGATTAAAAAACTTCTTTCTAATTTAACCTGAGTTGTTGACTTGCAGCATTCAGTCCTCCTGGACAATCCCTCACACTGAGCATGCATGTGGCGACAGTGGAGAGGAAAAACTCCCTGTTAACATGAAGAAACCTCCAGCAGAACCGGAAAACAGAGCAGTCACAAAAACCAAACAGAACTTAAACATTTCTTCATGCAAAACCCAGCAGTCTCTCGGTCTGCGCTGATGAACAATTACTCACCTCAAGTATTTTTTCTGTGCAAATGTGGCTCATTTAATGGTAAATTGATTTTCTGGTGGAATGAAGTTTATTTCTAAAGATGCATGAAAGAAAAATACAGAACCTTTTGAGCAAAGATGTTTTTCTCATTCAATTGATAAATATTTGTGTAAAAAAACATTGAACTGACATAGTGCTGTACTTTCTGGGTAATTTAGCTGATGTCTTTACAGTTTCAGGACTCAGAACGTTGAATCCGCTTTTCCTGATGCAGCAGGACACTGAATGCCAAACAAACAGGAGATCATCAGATGATTTCAAAGATCTACAAAATCTGCTTGTTTCTCTGACTTGGGACTAAATGTCTGTTTAGAAATGACCTTATAATCTTTGTTAATACCTGGATCATTGCTAATGTCTCTCCACCTTGGGATTGGCTGCTCTCATCAAAGTGTCCAGCTCTTGCTCAGCAGTGGCTGCTACTTTATTTGGCGGTAAACTGAGGAAGCTCCAGTTTTCGGAGCTTTGGTTTCGTAGAGTTGTTGTTAATCTCAGGTGGTTTTTACACCTGAGTTATGATGCATAGAAAATCTCTGCGTTGCAAAAGCTCACGTAGTGCAAACTTTCATTTGCTTTCAAATGAAGCTTAAACTCTTAAACTGTGGTGGAAAAGTAAATATTGAAGTGTTTGAGTAACTTTGCTGTGTTGTGTTGCTGCATGCGTCGGCGCATTTCTGTCTGTGAAGGCAGCGTCTCCTGCGGCAGACATGTCTTCAAGCTGCTCCGCAAACAAACAGCGGCTCTGCCGGGGGAAACATGACCTCAGTATTATGTTTAGGCTCTGCAGGCTGCAGCGTTTGTCACGATAACGCCCGCGGCGCACAATCCTCCGCAGATTTGTTTGCTAAATGGGCCGGACAGATTAGAAGCTCTCAGCGGTGGATAGTTTTCTGCTGCCAGTCGCAGCAGATCCCCGATGAGTGAAGGCTGCAAGACGCAGGCGTGTCGGCATTTGAACCGAGCCCAAAAACAGCTTGTATGACAGTCATTAACCGGGAGGGACAGATTCTCGCTGCTCCTTAAAACATCACATCCCAGAGCCAGAACGACCCGGCGCGTTAATCTGCGCCGCGTCCGGACTTGTCAGGAGCTGCTGCACCGCCGGACGGATAAAATGACTGACTCAATGGGACCTGTGATAAAAATTCACATTTTGCACCTTTTCGTACTTCCATACGAGTCTCGTCTGCTTCTAAAAGCAACCCAAGCGATTCAAAAAGAAGTTCATACATTCATTTCCTAAATGAAAGTTTTTGGTGACAGGAAAATGTTTCAAAATCCTTTCAGATGTAACGTTACAAATCAGCAGGCGCTGCTCGTTACCTAGCAACCCAAGCTGAGGTCCAGCATGTTTGGTCAGCTGATTTTACCTCTGAATCCAAATCCAAAAGTACTTTATTGCAGCGAAATATTGTTGTAACTCATTTAATTAACAGGACTGCTCTCCTGTAGCAGTCTGTGTTACAACAAATTTGAAGAAGCCTCCGACTGAAGAAACTCTGTTCCTGAATCGAAACGTCTAGTCCTGAATCTAAGAATGATTTCAAGAATGAAGTGAACATGATTTGTTTGGGCCGTAGATCTGGAGGAGCATCATTCGTCAGTCATCATTCGGTTTGTGGTGAAGCGGTGAGGCAGTCAGCTGCTGACCTGGATCTGAGAAAATGACTGCTGAGTTTTTCTGAGGATCATTACAGGGTGGAAACAAACATGGAGCTGGATGTGTGTTTAAATCCTGCCCGCTGACAGAATCCGCTCCGGGATCACGACAATCTGTTTACTCCGATTTGGTTCTGAGATTAAAGAGCGGCGGCCGACTCGTCGCTCGACACCCTGCTCTTCTTCTCCACAAACCTCAACTCTCACTTTTGGTTTTGCTGCTTCATCTCTGATCTGGAGGTGAAATAAATCCTGAAATAAACACGTCTGGACTCGCAGCGTTAGTTGCAGCTTTATGAACATTAACAGATTATTAGTTGCATAACAAGAAGCGTCATCAACAGCAGTGAAGGAGAATAAATTCCTCTTTTTTTATAGCTAACATTCCTCAAAGTCACAGGTTTCCTTCTTATAATATTCAGGATACATCCCTAGATTGTACAGCTTACGTTACAGTAATTTACGGTTTACTTTTTTAAAACTGCAAATTACTTTTCCCCGTTTTCTGGCCACATACTTTAATGTTAAGGTTGCATTTCTGAAACTTACATGTTGCTTAAATGAGTTACTTTTGGAAATTCTAGGTTGCTTTTCTGGATCGTAAACAGGACATTCCTGAAACTTCCCGGTTTTTCTTCAAAAATTATATGTTGTATAGTTCAAAGGAGACAATGCATGTCACATCATATGTCAGTTTTCATCTGCAGTTCCTCAGCATGCAATCCATATCCTGACACATCAACAAGCTTCTTCCATCAGAAACATAAAAAGCTAATTAATAAACAGGTTACAAATTTAAAGAGAATAAAAGCCATGGAGCAAGCTGTTACTTTATGTTCAATTTCAAGCTGTTACTTTATGTTCAATTTCAAACTGTTACTTTATGTTCAATTTCAAGCTACTTTCCAGAATTTCTTGTATATTTTTTCCAAACTTAATTTCCTTTATAAAACATTCAGCGTACCGTCACATAACGTTCACTTTATGGTCATTTAGTCACTTTTAGGAAATTATAAGTTACTTTTCTCAAATCCACAGACCAGATTCCTTGGTGATGCGGGTCTGAAACCTGCAGGTTACTTTTCCAGAATATCCTGTTTGTATCCGGGACTCAGGAAGTTTATTACTGAAACTTTCCTGAAACCTTTCTGGGAACAAACCAGTGGAGCCCAGTTTCATTCATAGAATCCACTGGTTACTTTTGATGAAGAAAAGGTTAGTTTTTTTCCAGAACTAACCGTCTTTGTTCCTGAAACGTTCAGGTTTCTAGAGCGGCTCCAGCTGTAACTTTGGGACGGAACCGGAGGCACAGAACCGGCTTGTCTTGGTTCTGTCCAGGTTAAATATGGAGGGTAATGTTGGTTTCCGTCAGTCTGGCTCAGTGAAGACGTGTGGTGATATTTGTTTAGTATTTTCTGTCTTTTATTTTGGATTTTTAACTCCCAGTGAAAACGTGCTGCAGCTGTTTTCTGTTCCTCAACATCAAATTCATGTTTGGATATTTTTAGATGTTTTTGAAGTTTTTGTTTCTTGCTCATCTTATCATCATCTGAAATCTTATATATGGATTTTTTAAGAATTGTTTTTGTGATTGAAGGAATTTTCTGACGTGTTTTCATGAAAACTTTGAGCTTTTCAGAACTTGAGTCCTTCTGGATGTGTTTTTGGTTTCTGGTGATAATTTAGTGAAGTTCTGATCTGATTTCCCGTTCGGATCCACAGTCAGATGGAAAAACATGCCACAGTAACCATGGAGACAGTCTGTTGGTGATAAATAAATTTATTGGCCAGAATTCGGCGCCATTTCACAGAAATGAACCCGACAAACATGAGACGGACCAATATGGCCTCCACAGGAATTAATAAATAAATCAGAGGAAAACATAAATTACAGGAGTGAAGAGAAAAAAGTCCAGCGGTTCTGGTTTCAGTCGAGTCCGAGGAAAAACGGAGCACCTTCATCGTCATCATCACCTCAGCTCCTCTTCCTGCGTTTCTTTTGAAATGCTTCTTTCAGAGTCCGAGTCGTTTTCCAGGTAAAAATGGCCTCAAAACGGAAAACATGGAGCGGATCGGGAAAACATGGAGCGGATCGGGGAAACATGGAGCGGATCGGGGAAACATGGAGCGGATCGGGAAAACATGGAGCGGATCGGGGAAACATGGAGCGGATCGGGGAAACGTGGAGCGGATCGGGAAAACGTGGAGCGGATCGGGGAAACATGGAGCGGATCGGGGAAACATGGAGCGGATCGGGAAAACGTGGAGCGGATCGGGAAAACGTGGAGCGGATCGGGAAAATGTGAAACAGTTTCCAGCATATTTTAGATTTCAACACTTCAGTTATTTTACATTTTTTAGACTTTAAATACATTTCAGACAAAATGAAAAACTTATTGACCAAATAATCAGTTTTTGTTTTAAAAATACAAACTATTCAAACTTTCAACATGATTCACACTGCAAAAATAACAAGTAGATGAAAAAAAGCTTTCAGGATGAAAATCAGATTTTCTTCTCTGAATCTCGGTTTCTCCTACGTTTGGTGCGGCTCTCACTTCTTGGCTTCCTCAAACATTTGATGAAATTATTCCAAATATTATTATTTGAGTCATAAAAATTGACGATTTGTGTCTTTGACCAGGAAATATTGAGGTTTCTCCATGTTTCCCGTGAGACTGCGGCTGGGATCCCTGAAGGGGTGAGTCTCTGTTTGCTCTGTGGGAATCGGGTCCAGGTGGTGTCGGCCCCCCGGCCCCCGGCGCCGCTCAGCTCCCGTTACGGCCCTGCTGCCTTGTGTTTCAGTCTGAACTCTGAGGGGATGCGTCCGTTTAGGATGCGGCGCTGTGGCCCTGCCGCGCTCTGGCCCGGTGACGCCGCCGCGCCGGCCATTTCTCCAGCAGCAGGCGGATCCGCCGAACTGCTCCGAACACGGCGGGCTGGACCCGGCTGGCGGCGCTGTCGCCATCAGGCCTGCAGAGGAACAACAGTCTTCAGAAACCAGGAACAGAAACTTTACTGAAGAATACATTTATAGAAACTGAGTGCACAAAGTCTAAGCTCCGCCCACAAAACCAAACAGGAAGGAGTTCAGGAAGACTGGATCCTCAGTTTTTCATCCTCTCTGTTCTAATTTACTACTGTAAAAATCCTTTAACTGGAAAATTCAGGTTCCATGATTTTTCTTTTTTCCCCGTCAGATGGTTGAATTTCAGGATGATGACAATTTTTCAAGATGGCTGCCACTTTTGAGCCTTTTAAACCAGTTATTGCCATAAAATGTTCCCCATTTTCATGTCTTGGATGAAGTTTATGTCACATCAAGGTTTTGGTCCCATTTATGGATCTTTATAGTGATAATATGTACAAGAACCAGAGATGAGTCTCAAACAACCAACTGAAAGAAGATGAAGATGAGACGGTTAGCGTTAGCTTACCTGTTTTTTGCGTGTTTAGCGGTTTAGCATTAGCTTCCACATTTTGTTTGTGTCTAGTCGTTGAGCGTTGGTGGAGTTAAATGCTTAGCAAATTATTGACTAACCAAATTAACTTTTAGGTTAACTGTGGCTGTTGGCTACAACCGATTTCAGTGCAAATATGTATTCTCCATTAAAACCATGGTGGCCATTTTGAAAAATGTCCATCACAAAAAGGAAACACAATATCAAGAAAGTAGAAATGATTTATGGTACAAAAATATTGTTTTTCTTTGTTGATTCTGGAATTTTTAAAAATTTACCCAGAATTTATTATTTTTATGAATTTCTTTCCTTTGGAGGGTTTTCTTCTGAATTTTCCAGATTCTTAGTTTTGTGCATATTTATCATGGCGTGACGTCAGAACCAGCGTGTTTTTCAGAGATTTAAGTCACTGAAGCTGCAGCTGCTGATTCCTCTTTATGTCATTAGAGTCACGTGATGGTGGATGTTTGAGACCAGAACCGGTCCAGAAGGCGGGTAAAGTTCTGGTTGGATCCAGATTCCCTGAACGAACCGGAACTGACCACATGACGGAACATGAAGGTTCCCCAGGGACCATCCGAGAAGAACCCGGAAGTTCTGCAGGAACGTCACCTGTTCCCGGATGTTCCCGATCAACCTGTGCTCTGTTTGACTCACCTGTCGGGTTCGCCCGTGTCTTCTGTCCGCGCGTGACCTGGGGAGCGCATGCGCGCGCCCGTCGCCATCTCTGATCTGCACGAAATCACATTCCAGTCAGCGTCACGCGCACAAACCAGTTCCCACGGTCACGCAGGTGCCTGAGTGATGATTTTTTTTTTTCACATACCTGAGGCAGAATTTCACGCAGCTGCTGTCATTTCCATTCAGACACCGACACCTGGGCGCGCGCGCGTTCGCCGTGGAGACCGACAGGTCGCGCTTGGCCCGGGGCGCGTTCCCGAGGCCGTAGGAGACCACGCGCCTGGAAGGGGAGAAGATTTCAGATTAAAATGAGACGCAATGAAATAAAAATGAAATAAACAAACATGGAGGAATAAATCTGCTTCTTATTACCGCGCCACGAACATTCCTGCGCATGCGTAGAACGTTTTGGACAATTTATTGCCATTATTGAGATTTAAAGTAAATTTTTATCGTCTGTTCAAGTTTATATAAAATATGAAATAATAATAATAATTTTCTACCAAAATCGTTTATTTTTGTTTTGAACGTTATAAAATCGTAATAAGTTTAAATTCAGTTCCTGAAAATACTTCAGGTTTCAGGAATTTCATGATCATTTTCATTTTTCTCGAAGAGCGAAATTATAAAGGAAATAAGATGAAAAATAAGATGAAAGGTTTGAAATAGAAAAAAACGAAATAAGAGGAAAATTACAGCGAAATAGTTTCTTTACTTACTGCGGTTCGGTCATATAAAGATTCTGACTAAATAACAATGATTTCGGTTTTCAAAGTATGAAGTTTTTAATTCAGCTTTTAAAATAGAAATTAACATATTTTTTCTGCGTGCATCACTTGATCCACTTTGTTAATTATTGTTTCACTGAGGAGCTGAGATGTTCCGACCGAAGTTCGGTTCAAAAACAGAAACTTCGTCTTGAGCTTTCAGCTCAAAGTGCCGCAGCAGAGTTTGGCGCAAACAGCGTCAGGTTGGTTGGGTCCGAGCCTCCAGCTGCACTCACTCAGGTGTGTTGACCCAGATGATGTCCAGGTGGCAGAAGTAGACGCACTCCTTGTCCAGGAACGTTGCGCAGGAGCAGCGCTTGTTGCGCACATGGCGCTGCGCACTGGCAGGTGCGGCGGAGCGCGTCTCTGCGGCTGGCGCACACTGAGCTGGAAGGAAAGCAGAGAAACAGCGTGAGGTTCTGTTTTGGTTGCTTTCTGCGTGTCGGAACCGTTTCAGCCGTCCGGACCCGCTCGGTTTACTGAGCATGCTCAGTGGGAGCCAGTTACCTGCGCAGAGCGTCACGCACAGCGCCGAGATCCAGAGTTTAAAATCCATCTTTTGTGAAATGAGGAATAATCCGCAGAGGAACCTGAGCGGAGCGTGAATCCTGGTTCTGTGGCTCCACATGTGCAGCGCTGCGGCTTTATAAGCTGCGCTTCCTCCTCTTCCTCCTCTTCCTCCTCCCTCTGAAGTTTGTTTGTCCCTGTGGGGTTTCCACTGCGCTGCAGCTTCCACCCAGCAGGCGGCGCACTGTCACAGACTTTATGAACCTGCAGGCTTCATTCTGGGCCATTCAGCCAAAAAACCTGTGGATTTATGTTCAGGAGATGGAATGAAAAACTAAAACTAAACCGATTTCACTTTTAAACATCACTTAGAAAAGATTGAGAACAAAAAAGTATAAAAAAATAAAAACTAGAAATAAATGACTGTGTTCTTCATGGTTTACATTGTAAACCATAAGTCCCAATGTTCTTGCCATTCCCAGTAAACAGGTTCACAGACCAGAACTCCTCTGGTGCAAAAGGTAAAAATTAATACTAAAAATAAAATATATATAAACATGCAGAGTTTCTGTCCTCTGAAGCTGCAATCCTGCAGCTTTTACATGCATCTGGATCACAGTGCAAAAACACAGTCTGCCACTGTTTCATCAATATGAAGGAATTATTCACTTATAACAATTATATCTTGCTGAAAAGTTATTTATAAATCAGTTTTATCTTATTTTAGGTGTAATGAGATATTTGGATTAGAAACTAGACTAAAATATTTAATAATATTTTGTTTTTTTTTGCAGTGCAGATCATTGGTTTGGTACAAACAGCAGCAGGCTGACCAGTTTCATCCTTACTGGGGTAAAAACACTGAAACCAGTTTGGTTTCATCCATTTATCTGTGATCCTCACACTGGAGGAAACGATTCTGCGAACAAACAAGCAGAATTTCAGACATTGATCCTCTTCACAGATGCAACTTTTCCAGCGCTGCTGATTTCTCTCCATTTCAAAGAGTCAGTTTTATTCTGTCTGTCCAGCAGGGGGCGCGCTCAGCTAAAGAGTCGGTCCTTTCTCAACCTTCAAAAGGCTTAGAAAGAAAATGCAACAACCAGGGCTGACAGAAATATTTGTCTATTTCCTGGAAGTTTAATGTTTAACTTTAAAATTTTTAAAAAATATTTTATAAAAAAAATAATTTGGAAAAATAAACATTTAAGAGGTTTTAAATTTGTTTCAATTTGTCACTGGATGAAGTTGCTGCTGGATTTGATGCTTGTTTCTGTGTATAAAGGTGTTTTTAAGGAGTGCGCCCCCTGGCTGTGCTGGGAGGAACTCACTCAAACGAGCCTCACCTCAGAAAATAACTCCTCATCCTCAATGTGTGCAGAAACACTAATAATCATCAGCAGTTAAACTATAACGTTTACAAAACGATGGATAAATACAAACACAGCCATAAAAACTTGTTTTATTTCATGTTATTTTTTTAGCTTTTAAACTGTCCTGAAGAGTTTAATGTGAGATTAAAGTGATAAATTGTTGCTAATTTCTGGTTCTGCTGCAGTTTTCTTCAGATTGTCACCTGCAGTGACACATGTCCTCCTGCGGGGGTCGCTGTTGGGTTTGGATCTGGATGAATCACTGCAGAACGACCTGAGCTGTTCTACTTGAAGCAATGCAGAGAGGTCAAAGGTCAGCTGCAGAAACTAAACACAAATGTTTTGATTTTTAGAAACTCAGATTTCGAAAATGCCAAGTTAACTGGAATCGTTTTTACGGATGTGTGATTCGTCACATTGTGAATCTGGTGACGCCATCTTGAAAGGAATTTTTATTTATCAATATGTGATTGATGATGTCTTTAATTACCGTTCAGAAGAGTCAGAATGTGATTGTGTCGAGTCAAAACTCATTTTTAGTTGTCTCCAATGTTATAACAGGAAATCAGACAAAAGTGATTTTATGATAACATGGCCTGCCATAGCTGTACCTACCTGACCGTCCACTCATAAACAGGAGCTGCTGTTGCATTTTATTTATTCCCACTTTTACGGAGGAAATTACTTCAGGAGTATTTTCTCTACGTTTTGCTTTTTAATTTTGTTCAGTAATTTTCAAACTTTTTTCACCAAAAATTCACCAAATTGTGTGAAAGTTTAATAAGTTTATATGGAAAGAAATAGATTTTTTTTCTTTTGTCAGATTCATATAATTATTTTCATTCTAAAATATCAAAAATTGCATATATTTCCCTTATATTTTGATCCGTCTGCTAATTTTTAAATATTAAACATTTGATAAGTTACTCACTGCTTTTTACCAAATAACTTTTTTCTCTTTCGTTACTTTTTAGATACTTTAAGTTGAGGAAAAACGTTTTTTCACTAATTGTCTCGATGCTGATGGACCAGTCATCATTCAGAATAATTTCAACAAAATGTAGTGCTGGGAAAAGTATTTGCACCCTTGCAGGTTTCTACTCACATTTAAATGTTTAGATCAAAATTAGCCAAAGAAAAACAGAAATCTGTTTTTAAATGCCGATTTAACTCAGTAACTGATCCAAACACAATGAGTGTGATGTGAAAAAGTAATTACCCCCCTTGAGGTCAGAGGCTGACACACCCATGAAGTCGTTTCTGTTTCTGGATTAACTTTGACCTGCAGAACTACATCAGACTCTTTGGGGGGCTTTCCAGCAGGAACAACCTCTTGCCCTGCAGCACATCCCTTAGATTGAATTCCATACTTTGACTAGGCAACTCCAAAAACAACCTGCTGAGGCAGCCTACTTCATGTCGTCAGACTGGTTCTGTTCAGGTTGATGCTGGATTCCAGAGGTGTATGGAAAGCAGTTTTATGTAAAATAAAACACTGTTACTGATAAATATTCAGTATTTTATTGAATATTTATCAATATTTTAACAATGTAAAATGTTTAAATATTAACCTTATTTAACCTTATTTTTTATTTAATTTCTTAATGGTGTTTTATTTTGTGAATTTTCATATACTTTTAGTTTTTGTCTCCATTTCACTAAAGCCTACAAAATAAGATGCTTTACTATTTAAAAGTCAGAAAATAAAAACACCATTATGAGATTAATAATTAAAAAATACGGTAATCATTTATTTAAATATGTTTTAAAGAATATTTGATTTTGAATAAAACGGCTTTCCATAGTTTAGGCCTTTGTGTGGCTGATGAAACTAAATAAAAAAATGTGGTTCAGCACATTTATGAGGGGTGTAAATACTTTTTAAAGCTGTATATGTATATTAATGTAAATGGTTTGTTTTTAGCTAAATGCCATAAAACTGTTTTTATTAACCTTTTAAATTCGCAGTTAATAGTTAAATATGACTGTTTTGTTCAGTTTCTTCTAAAAGATGCAGCAAGATGTCAAAAAGCTTCATAAACAAATATTTACTGATACAGTTAAGAATATTCATACAGCAATGTAAAGCTACCATAATGCACATACCTATATAGACTTATGGATCAAAATGTGCACTAGATGGAGTTTTAATAAATAGCTGAACACAACATCTGTACACAAACATTTTTGCCCCATAATCCATAGAGATTCACTCAAACATTAAGAAGTCCGTCGACGTTTACGGTCAAATTTTCCAAAATAAATCTGAAATAAACACAAACAACCAGCGGATTATTTACATGGAACTCCAAAAAGGCACGATCGTCTTTACAGCATGTACAAAACAAACGGTTGGTCGTCGGACGATGATTGCACGTAACAACATCAGCATCTGTGCTTTGGAAGGCGAGCCGCGGCTCGAGTGTTTCAGTCCTTAAAAGTGACGAGTACAAAAACAAGAGAAGAAGAAGAGGAGGCGGCGGCCTCAGGTGGCGATGACGAGTCGGTCTTCGTCGTCGCTGGACGCCTCGTTGTATTCGTCTGTCAGCTTGGTTGGGCCGGTCGGCGGTTCCGGTCTGTCGGCGCCGGCTGCTGGGTTCTGCTGGGGGGGGATCCGTCCCTCCTCCTTCTCCACTGGCGGCTCCGGTGTCGCTGGTGGCTGGGCGTCGGCGCCGGGCGGCAGCGGGCTGAGGGCGGACAGTGACGGGATGATGGCCGGCAGCGCGATGTTGACGATCTGCAGGCCCGGCACCGGGTTCTGGGCGGCGCCCTGCGGAGCCGGGCCAGGCGTCAGGACCTGCAGGCCCAGCGCAGCGTTGAGCGTCAGGCCCGGCGCGTTTGCCAGTCCCATCAGGTTGAGCGTCTCTAGGCCCGTCACCGGGCCCAGCGGGAAGCACGGCACCACGCCGCCCAGCGCCGCCGGCCCGCCCTCCGCCTGGCCCGGGGAGCTCGGCGCCGGCAGCGGGCTGGCGGCCCGGTGGATAACCCCCACCGCCGGGATGGTCAACTGGACCTGCCCGGTCTGCAGCGGGACGAAGGCAGTCACACCAGCCGGAACCAACTGGATACCCCCGACTGGCACCATGCTGTAGGGCGACCGGGCCGGCTGCTGCGAGTGCAGCGGCAGGTGGCTGAACAGGTGAGTCTCTGCGGCCTGCGGCGCCGCCTGCAGGGGGAGCTGCAGCTGAGGCGTGTAGGACGTTTGGGTGCTCCGGTCCACCGGAGTGCTGGACTCACTGTTCACTGCTGGAGGTCCAGTATCCTGTGGAGAATCAGAACCAAGGTCAGCTGTGGGGTCAGGGTTCATTCAGATCAATGAAACGCCAAAATTAATGCCAACCCTCGTCCAGGGGCGGCTACTTCCCTGTAGCAGGAGGCTACATGCATTCCCTGCACTTACCAGCATTAGCCTTGGTTAGGCTAATTAGCATTCCTAGCACAGATAGATGTATTAGCCTATGCAAGTCTAATGCTAACATATCTGTGCTAATGCACAGCAGAGGAAGAAGGATAACCAGTGAGTGACCAGTGGAGGCATCCTAGTTGTTAGCATGTCCAGGGCTATCGCTAGTGAAGCCGCGCTTGTTACCCAGGGAAAATAAAATTTAAGATGTATATCTCCACAGAAATGTACGAACTTTATCCAGCCATCTAGTAATAAATTTCACTTTCTCCTCATAGACGAAGAAAACTATCTAGCTAGCTAGTGTGTGTTAGCAGTGACTTATCCATAGCCTCAATCACCATGGGTCACAGAACATTTGAAGACTCAAACTTTTGGTTGACAGAGAAAGTCTGGTAGAAGAGAAAATAAATCAAATTTATGAGATTAAAGAAAAACTTTAAAACCTGTGACTTAAAGGTTTTAACATTTATGTTGCTTTTTAACATAAATGTAAGACTTTTCAAAGATGTTATACCGGGATATCAAATCAGCATAGACTTAGCCTCTTGCTACAGGGAAGTAGCCTTCACTGCCATAGTCTTACTATTGGCACTAATGCTTCTCCATACGGAGCGCTGAGGTGGAGGGTTTGATACCTGGTGGCGCCTGAGAGGAGGGAGCATGAGCGTCTCACCTGGACCGGTCTGGAGCCGCGGCTCAGCGCCGGTGGACTAACGGGGCCGTCAAAGTCCGGGTAGTCGATGGACATCTGCCTGCAGGGAGACACGGGGCTCATCATGTGCACCGAGTCCGAGTCGAAGAGGCAGCAGTCGGAGGTGGTGGTGACGGGGGCTGGGGAGGCGACGAGGGGACCGGGGCCGGTCACAGGGACGCAGTCTGAGAGTTCGAGGGGCTTTGAGGGGAGAGACACGGCGCTGATGGACATCTGTGCGAGCAGCGCGCTGGGCGGGACGTCGGCCTCCTTGGAGGAGGCATGCTGCGGGCTGGCGGCCACCGAGGGGTTGGTGGACAGGCCCGACTCCGCCTGGCTGTCCTCCTCTTCCTCGTCGTCGTTCTCCTCATCGTCAGGCCCGTCCGAGTCATCGCCGTCCGAGTCCTGGCGGTCGGTACTGCTCAAATGACTTCGGTCACCTAAAGCAGAAAAACCTCATGAGACGACGTCAACACTGAATGTTTCCTGTCAAATGATGCAAACAGATTCTGATTATTTAAAAATGACAATATTCCAGTCCTGGACCGGAGGAACGGACCGGGCCACTGATGCAGCGTCGCACCTCAAGGTTTTATCACACCAGCTCTGTTCAGTCCACTTCAACCCAACGGCAATCCGTTTTCCAAGAAAGTCCGGTTCAGTTTGTGAGGTATGAACGCTAACCGACCTCTGACCTCTGGTCCTCCGAACCTCGGTCTGGGTTCCGTTGAAGTGAACTCTGATTCGATTTGGACATGAACGCCAAGTGGAGTACAGCGCAGGGAATTCTGGGTAAATACAACCAAAGCTAACATGCTAGCCTAGCGCCAGCAGCAGAAATGGCTCCTGGTCTTTAGCCAAAGACTAAAGAAAAATCCTCCAACCCCTAAACTCTCGCACCGCCATCTTGTTTCCATCTAGTGAAGAAGGAAGTTGTTTCAGCGTCTTCAGAGGTTTTTGTTGTTTCCTTTCGTGGTTCTTGGTGCAGCGCCCCCACAGGCCAGGAGGGGAACAGGTTGCTGAAAGGATTTGGATCATTTCCAATCGGTTCCAATCGAACAGAGTCTGTTAGACTATCAGGAGGCAAAACTACATAAACTATGGAAATCTGACTGAAGAAAAGGTTGAGACTTTGCACAAGCGGTGCTGTTGGGGCTCCAGTTTCCCCTGGAAAAATAACCATAGCAACAAGTGACTCAGCATCTTATCTGGCTTTATGACTGCTGCACTTGTGGTTTAACACTAACTCAGCCTAAATAAAACAGTGAATTAACTGTAAGGAGGGATGTGGGGTTTGGATTGGGATTAGGATTGGAAGGAGGAAGCCCCTCAGCTCCATTACAGGCAGGAGAGGAAAACCGAACTGGGACCAGAGCACGCTCTCAGGCAGCTCGCTCTCCTTTTCTAAATTTAGAAGTAGCAATTTCCTCTTTCTGAGCACTGTGCTCGCCGCCCACATGGCCTCCGAGTTACCAGAGGAAGAAGCTGCTTTTAGAGTTCCTAATTAGACTGAGGCAAAACTATTGATCCGCATAGCAACACCGCCGCCTCTCAGTCCTGCTGAGCGTTCTGCTAGCGAAGCCAGTCTGAACATTCAGTCATCCAGCGGAGCTTCATACCAGAGTCCTCTGCGTCCGGGTCGTCCACCGCCCCGGCCGGCACCCCCATCTCCATGCACTTCTTACTGTGGGCCTTGGACTTCATGTGCTTGGTCAGGTTCCCTGTAGACGGAGCCAGAGAGAGGTTACAGGTGGAAAAGCTGGAAAAGAGCTTACATAATGGGGCGCTCTGTTCGGGAAAGCTGAGGAACTGATGAAGACATTTTTAAAGGAACGTGGGCTGCTGACTCTGGCTTCTGTTCTGCAGCGCAGCGTGGGAAGTTTGATCAGGACCGGTGAATCATAGCTGGAGATGGTGGAACCACATCTTTCATTTTTACAGCCTGGAACAGTTGGGAAGAGCATGAGTCGCTCCGTTAAAGTAAATGTGACGGCGATGCACGGCTCCTGCGGCACATGCTCAATGCAGGAAACCTGCAGCTCATTCCAGCTTCCTCATCGAATCCAATCTAATTCAGATCTGAAGAGTTTGCAGCAACAACAAACATAAAAGCTTCTTTATGTACACCTAAAACTACTGCACATAAATTTAAGCGAATTTATGGTCTAAAATTGACTGTCTTCAATAATGAATATATTTTAGTGAGTAACAACTTAAAGATTTAGTATTCTGTATGTTTCTGGTCCATTTTATAAACTAACTATGTTATCTTCAGTTGCTTTAAACCCTTATTTAACGCCTTGAAATTGGGCCTCTGTCTCTTTAAGAAGCTCCTGCTCTTTCAGAAGTCACTCCAACATGGCTCCTCTATAATGAGCTCAATAGTTCCTCCAATTGCTAATTGCTGCTGGCTAGTGTTAAGGAGCTGAGCTGCAGGGGGAGGGCTCCTCTGTGAGGAGGAGCTGTGCCTCGAAGGCGGGGCTAGGTCCACCCAGACATTCTGCAGCTGAATGGAGATTAAGGGATTTCTCAAACATGCATAAAATAATGGAGGCAACAGTCCAGGAAATAAAATGAGAACATGATGTCAAGCTCAATAAATACCGCCCCTTTAAGAAGATAAAAAGCTTAAATTTGTCAGAATTATTTATGTTTATGACCTTCATATATTGAGTCATTCACTTTTATAAAGTTTATTCCAGCTCTGCTTCTTGCCAGGGTTTTATTTTGGTAACACCCAAAGATCCTCACTTAGCCCGCTTTAAAAACTTCCTGAACACGGCCCTGCTCAGGAGTCTGAAGTTTGCATTTATTATGAACAATATTCAGGCATTAGCACCTTTAACTATTTTAAATTAAAACTCACTCAAACGTCTGACGAGCGCTAATAAATAACTCTAATAATTCAAACTCTTGTTTGTTCTGCTTCGCTTCTGCCTCTGTGCCACAATCCGTACCGTGATGTGAAGTCATACACAGACCTGCTGAGGAAAGTTGTTACCATGGTAACGGTTTTAAATCCTAAATGATTCAGCTTCCAGTCTGCAAGATCGACACAACTACCGCAGACTTTGGTCACAATGTTGTCGGACACATCAGCAAAATCATTCTTCAGTTTCTTTAATTGCAAATGCAGCAGATTTGTTACATGGAGAGCCCTGAAGTTTTCAGGAGTTTTTTTAATGGCAATATATTTATAATACATATTATATGTGACATAATGTACTTGCAAGGTTAAACTAGAAACACATCAGTCAACATGTCTAATAATTTTAATTTTTTTGACAAAATTCATTTATGCCTGTAATATGGATGTATTTTCGCAAACACTGCAACTCGACTTACTACCTTGCTTGAATGCAGCACGGTCTTTAACAATGGCCTTTTGTAGCTAATCCTCTTTGTAGAAGCTGTAACTGACTCTCTTCTCCAGAACATCTCTGAAATAAAAATGTGTTTGTGGGGTGCTGCAGAGCCCAGTCCTCGACCCGGCTGTCACAGGTTCAAGTCCTGGCCTGATGACCCAAATTTCTTCCCCTTCTCTTATCCACTTTACTGTCTGACCACTCTCTCAAATAAAATAGAGCCAATAAAACCTGAAAAAATAAATATATAAAAAATTGTTTTATTGGTCTGACATGTTTTCTGAGAATCTGCTTTGCTAACAAGTAGAAAAAGGTGAAACCCAGACAAACATCATCTCATCAGCCGGAGCCGCTTACCTTTTGTCTTAAAGGAGAAGTTGCAGTGGACACAGTGGTACGGCCGCACATCCGAGTGGGTGCGGATGTGTTTGCGCAGCATGCTGGGCTTCTTGCAGCGAATGCCGCACTCCTCACAGATGTATTTTCCTCGCCCACGGCCGCGCACGTACACATACTCCTCATTCGATTTGTATCTGTGGGTTTGCATGGTCACTATGAAATCCATGAGGCGACAAGAAAACCTCTGCGAAGATAATCACAGAGCAGGTCTTACCCGCCGTCGAAGATTTTGACGCGCCGTGGTTCTGCTGAAGGGGTCACCTCCTTGTCTGAATCGTTACTGGTTTGAGGTTCTGGTTGGAGTTTAGCTCTCGGTTCTTTTGACACAAACTTCTGGGCAGCCAGAACCTAGAGGAGAAAGTCATAACTTTATTCAATTGAATAAAATCAGTGGTGGGTACTGCAAGCTACAAAGCTTGCTATGCTAACCCTGAAGTACTAATCATAAACGTTAGCATCGCTAACACCAAAGAGTTACATGGAGCTAATGGATCATTTCAAACATTCATGTTTCATTGACACATTTATGGTTTGCGCTTCAGGAAGTGATTCTTTGGAACAGACCTTTCACTCATAATTTGTGTTTTATAGTTGTTTCGTATTACTAACTGTTCTTGATTTAGCCTAGTTGGCAGGGTCAGAAAGCATGCAGGACATCAGTAGATTTTAATGTGTTCACTGGTGCATGCTGGGTACAGAACAAACATTTTCTGAACTGCATCATTGTTGAGGAATATTAACAGAAACGCTCTCAAAGCAGTTCACGTGTTAATTTTTACATTAATTTGTCCCTTTCTTTACAAACAAAAGAAAGTGATGAGAGGAAATGGAACTCCTGCATAAACAAAATAAGAACATGAATGTAAACGTCTTTCTACAAGAAATAACGTTGATAAATAGCAGAGATGTTGAATTTTCCTTTGCTGTTTTGTTAACTTTCATTTGAATAAACATTTTCAAAGTTACAAAAGCGCTAAACAAAAGTTTAGCTACGCTATTAGTGGAAGTGTGCAATATTTCAAAAAGGGACTCACCCGAGCCATGATGTCCTTCAGTTTGCCTGAGTACGACAGGATGTCCAACTTCCCGCTCGTCTTTATAGCAGAGGTGTAGTGGATTTTTTTGGAGCTCTGCTTGGAGTCAAAAAGAGACATCACCATCTTGGTGGGTAGCCCCAGGGGGTTGGGATTGTTGGGGTTCACAGTCCAGGAAGCATAAGCTGAAGTCTTCAGGCCAGTCTGCTGGACATGCAGAGGTTTTCTCTTCATCAGGAAACACCATGTGAAGGTGGTAGTGGTCTTTAAGCTGGGAAAAGACAGGCGGTGAGTGTCCTTGGTGTTCACCATCGATACCGATGTGGTCAGTTTCCCCTGTCCGGAATGGAAACTAGCAGGTCGGATCAGGGATTTGGCCATGGACCATCTCTGCTCCTCAGTTTTCTCCTGGGGCTTTAGGGAGGTGTTGGGCACGGAGGAGTCCTGACTCCCTGTCGTAGTAGTGAGAACAGCCTCTTCCGGAATCACACTTCCCTTGTCTTTTTCCAGTCCAGAACCATCAGGTGACATGGGTTTCACATCATCTGTGGCCTCCGAGTCCTTGTCAGAAGCTGTTTTAACATCAGGCAGAGGAGGAGCTTCGGTCTCAATGGGGCTGTCTGCTGGTTCTGTTGTGCAAACCTGCCGAACCAGCATCAGTTTCCTCTGTCGTGTCACCTCAGACATCTTTGAATTGAGGTAACTAAGTGACCTTCCATCTGTCAGACAAGCCACCCCATGCTCATCCTTGGCCCGTTTCTGGTGCTTCTCCATGTAAATGTCCAGGCTGTTAGCAGGGGAAAGCATGCGCTTACTGGAAGCAGTGGGTTCCTGTTGGGGGCAAAGTGTTACTGAAGCTAATTTCTGAGTGCAGAAAGAAGGGACCTGGTCTGGATGATTTGGAGGAACGTCTTTCTTTGCTGTCAATACAACCGGGGGGGTGGTCTCGATAATGCTGTGAGATGATGATGGGCTGCTTTTATTGGACAGGGAGCAAGAAGGGTGCATCTGCTCATGAGTGATTAGAATCTGTGGCAGTGGAACAGGTCCTGTTTGATTCTTCTGCTGCTCAGCTGCTAAGACAACTGTCTGGGTCTTGATCTCAGAGGCTTGCTGACTGGCAACAAAAACATTCTGTATTACATCTGATGATTTGGGAATGCTCAGCATGGGATTGGCTATTGGAATAGTTAAAATTGGCAACGCAATCTGAGTCCCCTGCGCACAAGAGAAGGAGAATGTTTGGCTTGATCTCTGAGGGCACTGGAGTTGGTATTTGGGAACGAAACATTTCTTCTCTTCAAAAACGGAAGTCTTGTTTTGGACACTTTCCCGACCCACTGTGATCTGGCTGAGCGGCTGCTGGATCTTCTGGGTAATTTTAACCCTTGACGTTTGATGCCAAGGGTGTGGAAGACCATGGACCTGTGGCAGCTGAGTCGGACTTCCTAGATTAATACTTTGCACCATTTGCTCATTCTTTTGCAGGGGTGCCTCTGTAGGATGAAGTATGAATGGCTGAGCTGCGGGGCGTCTACTAGATATGTGAATCTGCTGGGATCTGTTCTGTGGAAAAGAGCTGACATTTGTGATGGGAGCTTTGTCTGTAGGAATGACGGTTTTCCGCACAGGCTGCTGGCTTTCTGGGCCAATCTTTAAAGACATTTGTCGAACTAGTGGCCCACGCCTCCTTTCGATAAGCGATACCTGGGAGAGTTGTCCGGTCTTTGGTTGAGCAACAGGTGACAGAGACCTGCTGGGAGACACATTTCCACAATCAAAGGACTTGCTACGATAATCACTTGAAATCTCCACAGAGGGCTGCGTACAGGTGATTTGCTCAGATGCGGCCCGCCTCATGATTCCAGGCACACCAAGGGTGTTGAAAGCTGCTGACAGACTTTGGGTATCTGGGACTTTGCCAGAACTCTCACCTCTGGATGGACTTTCAGATCGAGAGAGCTCATCTCTGTCGAAAGAGGCAGAGATGCTGGAACAACGAGAGAGACTGCTATCCCTACTGAGGCTGCGTGAGAGAGTAGACTCAAAGCTGGATTCCCCCGAGGAGTGATCCATCTGAGCCAACCGAATCCTTTTCTTTTTTGGAGGAAGTTTCTCTGCTGGTAACTTTGATAAGCTCTCGCTTCTCTGAGGCCAGTTGAACTGATCTGGAGGCTTGTCTGCTGGTTCGGCAGCCTGGGTCTCATGCTCCCTGTCTGAATCCTCTGTGACTAAAATCTCAGGGACCTGGATGTTGCTTTGGCGAACAAGACGAGATTGATGGACAGGCGTGGAGTTAACACTAAGCCTGCCATCATTGGTTTGCTCGTTTCTTTGGTTTCCATAATCAATACTGGAGGATTTGGTCATTTTTTCGTGGTAGGTCTCGGCAGAGCCAGCTGCTGCTAGTTCTATGTTGGCTTCACTCAGGGAGTCCTTCTCCATCGTTATAACTGGAGAGACCCTATCCACAGAATCTGTCTCAAATGAGCTGTGGCTGGTCAGAGAGTTAGTGTGTTTGATCACTGACGTCCCACTGCCCTGCCTGGGTAGCTCTCCCTTCACTGAGCTGCTGTTCTGGGTTTCTCTAATTGGCGATAGTCTGGAATCTGTATTCATCCCTCGTGCTACAAGTTGGATCTGAGGTAGCTTTGGCTGGTTGTTTTTGGGCTGGACCTCTACTATTAGAGCATGTTGAGAGAACGTCCTGTTGATGGGATCTATCGGAGACTCAAAACTAACTGAGCATGGTGGGTTGGTGTCGGTTGGAGACTGATCATCCTCATCACCAACACTTTTCATTTTCCGCCTCTTCCTGATTGATGTCTGTTGATCCAGAATCCCTGAGCCGATTGTTGACCTCGGGATGATTGGGTGTTGTACGCCGACATGAAAAACATCTTGATCACTTTCTTTAACAACCACTGGCTTGTTCTTTGGGGCACGAAGCTCTGAGCAGTAGAATTTCTTATGAGTTTCAAAGTTCTCCAACTTCCTGTACCGATTCCGACAAGTTTCACATTCATACATCGTGCCTTTGTTTTGTTGCGGCTTCTTGTTTCTGTCCTGACCGTGTTCAAATGACTTGCTCCTCTGCATCAAGTCAGCGGAGATGCTCGGGCCATGATAGCCCTCATCCATGGAGCGAACAGAAGGGAGGCCATGACCCTCACTTGTGGAAAAATCTTCCACTGCTACCTGTCTGACCAAAGTGCGAGAGTGCATGGCAGGGTTTGGAGTTGGTGGTGCTGATGAGAATACCTCATCATTTAGGGAACCAATTTTATCATCAAAGGATTGACAGACCCTCAGAGGATGGGGGATGGGAGCAACGTTGACAGGTAGGGCTGAATGTCCAGGTGTGGTGGGCATGGAGTTACTTCGTGTTATTGGCAGACAATCCATTGGAGGGTAGGGGGAAGGAACGGATAGCAGAAACACTGGCTTTGACTTGTCTGT
Organism: Poeciliopsis turrubarensis; assembly: GCA_010277015.1. Classification (NCBI taxonomy): domain Eukaryota; kingdom Metazoa; phylum Chordata; class Actinopteri; order Cyprinodontiformes; family Poeciliidae; genus Poeciliopsis; species Poeciliopsis turrubarensis. Next base: position 177,527 of record VMRN01000169.1, on the reverse strand, counting down.
GGGGGTGAATGGGGATTTAGGGATGTCTGAGCTGGAACTTGACCGCCTTCCCATTGGCTTTAAATCAAACTGAAATGAGTCTTTAAAGATGTATGATTTTGGGGAGTCAATGCTTCCTCTTCTGGACAGAGAGGTCCTCCGTGGCTTAACGCTATCCAGCTGCTTGTTATCCACCACTGCTTCATTGTCGGATATCAGCTTTGAAATGCGCTCTTCCAGGGAGCGGGCACTGGCTTCCAGTGGTGGCCGCATTTGTCTTTCTGGGGGTCGTGTTTTTTGCTCAGCTGCAACAGGCATTACAGTTGCAGCCAAGGCAGGGATGCTGGGAAGCGTATTCTTGGCAATGTCAGGGTCGACTGGGGGGATAATCTTCACAAAGGGGCTTGTGGGGCTCATGGCCTGGTCGGCACTTTCAGAGCGAGAGAAGTAACCAGAATCTGTGCTTCCTAAACTGCGGGGACTGAGCAAACACTTGGGTTGCTGCTGCTGAGAGAAGTCTGTAGCTTGCTGCCGCTGAAGTTGTGCATGCCCGCCCAACAGGGGAGACTTGCACTGCTGGTCTTCATCCTCACTTACAGTGTCCAGTGAGGGATTTGTACCTTCCACCTCCTTCAGGGAGGACAGAATGCCTGGTCTCAGATTTGTAGCCTGAAATTCTCTTTGCCTTTGAGCAGCAGCTTGCTCAGGTGCAGCACCTGTAACTCTTGGACTATCTGCCCTCAGAGGAGATGCGTTAACTGGATACACAACAACTTTTGGAAGAGCTGCCGTCACTTTAGGTTCGTGGGCCCTCCGACTTGGGGAGGATCTTACTGGCGAGTTCAGCTCTATGGGTGTAATGCCTGCACCTTGCAAACTATTTTCAGAGGAAGCAGCTGTGCAGCTCTGTGTAGAATCTGGATCCAGGTCGGCGGTGCTGCCATCTTCATCACTCTCCGCACTGTCCTCTGCCTCTGAGTGTGTACCAGCAGCTTTGTCCGATTCTTGAGACAACGATCCACCTCCGGATTCAGAACGTGCCATGAGCCCCAGCTTTATAGCGTGAGCGTGGGATTTCTTGTGCTTGTATAAGTTGCTCTTGGTTTTGAAGGAAAAGCCGCAGGTGATGCAGGGATATGGGCGCTCTCCTGTGTGAGACCTGATGTGCTTGAGCAGAACGCTGGGTTTTGCACACGCCCGCCTGCAGTATTCACACACATACTTTCCGGGCTTTTTAAGTTTTTGGTCCTTGGCGACCTGCTCAGCACCGAAGTTCATGACAGTGGTCATTTGCATCTGGTTGCTGCTCGGCGTTACTGGAACCTGAATGGTGCTGGGAACACTGGCAGGAATAGACTGGCATGTTTGTGCTACTGGGGGTTGGCTTTGGGGCAAAGCATTGGTGCCCATTGGAGCTGGTGGTCCGGTGCTAAAGTTCATGTGCAAACTGGGTTTTTCTGAATTTGAAGCAACTGGCATAAACTGTGGTGCACCCTGCTGAGATGTCTGCAGATTTCCCTGCAGAGGTGCAGCAATGCCAATGACGTTCCCCTGTTTGTCAATGTAATAGGTCTGCATGTGGGGAGGCTGCGTCTGGAGACCTATGTTGACTGCAGGGAGAGGAGTTACTCCCCCTCTGAGCTGAGGATAGAGAGCAGCAGGTGGTTTATTGATGGCCATGGCCTGCGAGGGGCTTTTCCTCTCAGTCAGCGTGCTGAAGTCAGGCTCCATCGCCTTCAGCAGGACATCCAGAGGGTCGCTGCTGCAGTACGACTCTCCCACAAAGCCGGGCTCTGGGCTCTTGCTGCCTTTGGCAAGAGGCTCTTCGGCAGTAACCTGCGGGCTCTCCTTGCTGTCCGAGGCCCCACGTGACGGAGCCCTAGAAGATGTCCCCTCTTGCTTCACCTTCTCAGCATCAGAAAAATGGGACCCCTCCTGGAGGGATGTTGCAGTTCGTACAACATTTTCTGGCTCTTCTTTTCTGTTTGGAGATGTTGGTGGATTGCTGGAGGGGCGGGTGGGGAAGGAGGAAGGTGTCGCGTCTTTAGATGACGAGTCGCGGGCTGCAGCTTCACATGATTTTGACTTCAGGGGCTTCTTCACAGGAGATTTGGGATTTTTCTTCAGCTGATTTTCTCCAACAACTTTTTTCCTCTTCAGGCCTTTAATGCTGTCTGCAGCCCTCTGACTGCTCTCAGAAGCTCCTGTGGAGACAGAAACAAACACATCGTTGGTTCAGAAAGTCAGCTATCATTCAGTGCTCTGCAGTCCTGACCAGAAAACAAAAAAACACTTCGTCAGCTGAAAATCTGAGTCACCTCCAGATCAGCTTTATAACCGATGTTCTTTCCTTTGACTCGACTAATTTGTTACAAAATCTGAAAAAGAGATTTTTATAAGAAGACTCTTTAAAGATTTATTATAGTTTCTGTCGTGTCTAACACTCGTTCTGGTTCTGTGAAGCAGCTGATCAGAACCCTGCAGCCTCAGCATCGGACCGGGCCGGGGTTTTTCAGGACACGGTTACGTAACGCTCGCTGTGCTCCGTCACAGTTTCCTGGCCTGTGATGGTGTTTCCCAGGATGAGCTCAGGGGGCCTTTAAGTTCTGCAGACATAATTAGATTAAGGAGTGCCTGATCTTCCCTAACTTAATCTGTTCTTCAGGCAAGCTGTGCAGGAACCCTCAGCAACAGAAAAACACTGTCTGTGAAACGATTTCAGACACAAAACAGGAGCATCAGGCAGGAAACTGGATGTCTGCAAACATCTCCTGGTCTTCATCTGCCTGCGCCGACCAACAGGACTGGCTTTAATGGTTTCATCACCAAACAAAGAGAAAATGTCTGTCAGTGTTTTACTGCAGCCTGCAGGATAAGAGCCGTCCAGATTAAGACCCTATACCTGCTTTCTTTCATAAACCAAATCTAAACATGAAGGAAAAAGGTTTGTTCAGGAAGTGAAGAAATAGTAAATATTAGATGGTCAAATAAAAAGCTTTTTTTTCCAAACTCAAACATTCACTGTAGAAATTGAAAAAAAGAGGAATAAATCTGTCCTAACCAACCTGACCTTGGGTGGAAAAGTATTCAGCCCCTAAACCTGGTAACTGGCTGTTTGTCCCTCTGCAGCAGCAGCTGCCATCAACTGGTGCTAAAAACTTTAACCTCACTGGGAGAATCATGAATAATAATGCAAGTTCCTGATTTGGGTCAACATTTTCTATTTAGTCATTTATTTTGGTCTACAAAATGTTTTCATCAGCAAAACCTTTCTCCAAAACATTTCAAGATTTCTCTGGTCCAAGTAAGTTTTAGTGTGAAAAGTCGCTGGATGTTTCCTGTTCTGATGTTAAAGAAAAGAAAAACTGGTGGTGGGACTTTAGCAACTACATCTACAATTCAAAACTTGTTTTATTGAATAAGTAGCACAGGATCTGCACTGCTTTAGGTTCACTGCCCACCAGAATATTAAACCTCTCAGATGAGGCTGAAGCTTCTACTGGAAACCAGTGAAGCCCAACAGGAAAACAAACTGGGAGCACTGGAGTCCACTCAGAGACTGCAGGTAAACAAACTGGGACCAGTCGCATGTTTAGCTGCTCAGATTCCTCCTGTTGGTGTGGAAACTGCAGTCCACCTGACAGCAGGTGCAGTTGGTTCTTACCTTCCTGTGAACCTTTGGGATCTTTCAGCTCCTTCTGCGCCTCTTCGATTTTATCTGCAACAGAGAAGCAGAAAAACGTTTTCAGCATCACTGCAGAGACAATGCTGCTGCTGCATGCTGGAAAACACCCAGCTCCGGTTCTGGTTCTGGTTCTGCCTGGTTCCAGCATGCAGCAGGTCAGCAGCCTGGCTCTGTCTGACCCAAACGGACCGATACACCGACCCCTGCTGGAATTACTGATGTGAAGCGCAAAGAGGAACCAGGGGCTGAAAACTTTAATGCTCACTAAGCGGTTCTGATCCAACCGAATACGGATGAACCAGGCCGGTTCAGAAGTTCTGCTCCAGGTCTTCCATTGCTGTAATCAGTGGTTCTGAACTGGTTCTGGTTCCAGTGACGCTAACCAGCACCGGTACCATAAAGCTCAAACTCCCAACTGGTCCAGATCAGGCAGCTGAACCAGAACCAGCGCCTCCATTCCAACAGGAAGTGCAACACGCTCCGACAGGAAGCTCAACCATTCCAACAGGAAATGGGACCCATTACGACAGGAAGTTCAACACTCTCCATCCAGGATTAGATCTTTTCATCTTACACTCGTTTATCCTCCATCTGTTCTTCCTCTGTTCTCGGGTTCTAACTGTAGGTTCTGTAGAACCAGAACCGTCTGAACTTCATTGTTTCTGTAAAACATGAAATCTGAACCTGGATATTTTCTGGAGGAGTGTCGGATATTTGAACCAACATCTTGTTAAACTGGACTGGTTCTGACAGCCCGACTCATGAAGTACCAACAAACCCAACAAAGGTTCTAGGAATCTAAGCTGGTGTTAGTTTGGTTCAGAACTGGATCAGTTCTGCAGGAGAAACCAGAAACAATGAGTCTCCTTTTCATTTAAATCTGAAACTTTTCAGAAAAGAGGAAAATTTTCTCTTCCAACCAGGAAACCCTGAAAACCTCCTGGAACAAAAGCTCCTTCACAACCAAACAGCAACAGGAGGGAAGAAAGCAGGATGTTCCCAAATTCCCAGATCCATGCCAGGAAACTCTGGAGTGGAGGAGGTCAGTGGATTATGTCATCCTGTGTGTGTGTGTGTGTTACTACAGGCACAGCCTCCTCCGTCTCTCTCCAGCGATTACATAACGCGTCCCCACCCTGCGCTGCAAAACAAAGGCTTCCTGCCAGCAGAAAACCAGCGACCAGCGTTTGTTTACAAAATGCAGAGACAACGGGAAGCTGCTGCTTCAGGGATCTGATACCCACTGGATCCCTAAAGCAACGGCGGATCCCTGAAGCACACAGAGGATCCCTAAAACACACAGTGGATCCCTGAAGCACACAGCGGATCCCTGAAGCACACAGCAGATCCCTAAAACACACAGCGGATCCCTAAAACACACAGTGGATCCCT
>VMRN01000169.1:137900-172461 GCA_010277015.1 Poeciliopsis turrubarensis | reverse complement strand
GCACACAGCGGATCCCTGAAGCACACAGCGGATCCCTAAAGCACACAACGGATCCCTGAAGCACACAGTGGATCCCTAAAACACGCAGTGGATCCCTAAAACACGCAGTGGATCTGCTCCTTTAAGATTCTCTGGATAAGAAAATAACCAAAAAGGCAAAATGTGAGAAAACCTCTGAGAGAAAAGGAGTTTAAAATTGAAAACCACAGTTTCCTGCACATTTCCCCGTCTGCATGGAGTCTCTGTTGGCTCCATGTTGGACCCGAATAAGAACCAGACTGGTTCTGCAGATCAGAACCACCTGGGATCATTTCTTTACCAGCAGGTGTGTGAACACAACGCCGGGCTGGAGGGAAACATCTAAACCTTCCCAGAAGCCCAACGTCAGAGCAGGAAGCTCAGAGAAATGAGCTGAAACCCCACAGCTTCAAATCAGACTCTACAGGCCTCAGTTAGCAGGCTAGAGGTCAAAGGTCACAGCCCTAAATCTGCATAGCTTCTTGGAAGGGTTGAAGCAGAAAGCCTCTTCTCTCTAGAAACAAGATGGCTGCCGGCCTGAGGTTAGAGCTGAACCCGATGGACAACGACCTCTGGACAGACGATGGACCAGGACGGGCACAACCAGCTGTAAGCACGGCGGAGGAGGGATGATGGCGTGGGCTTGTCCTGCAGGATTCCAGCTCGGACCAAACCGGGTCGTCAGCAGCATCACCACTATGAAGCTGCCATTAAAAATGCAAGCATGTGGCCTAGTCAAAGTTCAGACGTTCAAAGAGCCAAGCTGAAGCCTGGATGAAGAAAGAAGCTGAAGAACAGATTCCTGGTGGACGGATCAAACGCAGATCATAACAGATTAGAACCTGGAAGCTGATCTGATTTATCTGCAGCTTCTCATGTTTGTTTATTTGGATTTTTCCCGTCAGGTTCGGCTGCAGGATGAGATTTGCTAAATAATTCAGAGAAGAGGTGGGAACAAATGTAGAAGGAGAATAAAAAGTGGAGCGCTGGAGTTTGAGCCGATCTCGCTCGGCTGTGAGGACGTGAACAGAATGCCGAGCGCCGGCCCAAACCTGCAGCTCTCAATAATGCATAGAGAGCGAGAGGCGGGTCCGGGTCCGGGCGGCGCCCCGATCAGCGCCAGCAGCAGCAGCAGCAAAAGAAGAAGAAGGCATCTGGTCGTGGCTCCTCTGCAGAGGTTTGCTGCTGAACGCGTGCTGCTGCCCCCGCAGGAAGCTGCAGGCCGCCGATTATGGGGCCGCGTGGGCTCCCAGTTAAAACCTGAAATAATGAGAAGCGGAGCGGCGAGGAGAGTGTGGGGGAAGAATATGAAAATCAACTCCTCCAGTTCCCTCTGACTGCAGCTGCCACAATTATGAAACATTTGTAGAGGAGTTGCTGTCGTAGCATCACTGCAGCTAACAGGTCAGAGCGTTTCTACGGCTCTGCTCCGAATGTGAGAGCAGGAGGTTTTCAGGGTGAGATTAGTTTTCCACTCCTGAAGTAATAAATAAATCTTCATATCTGCCAGCAGACAAAATGATTTCCAGCAGTGATCAATCTGAATCTGTGGAACCATTAAAACCTGCAACAGCAACCATTTCTACAAATATCTGTGTATATATTATTACTATTGTTATATTCTGGTTGGTCACTGATCCACGTAAGGTCAGAACTTTCTGTACACCCTCACCAATGATTGGCTAAACTGAGCTAAACGTCCACTAATGGAGAATAACTTACCAACTTTGCAAACATTTAAATTCTCCTAAATAAATTATTCCAGATGAATCGAAAACACGAATTATTTTATTTGGCTGTTTTGTAAAGTTCCAGCTGAATAAAGTAATAAATATTTTGGTCTCCAACTGAATAGTTCTTCAGTAGCTTGTTTATATTCATGCTCTTATTTTGAAGTCTGTTCGGGCAGCAGTTCGGTTTCCTGCAAACGTCTGAACTGTAACGATGTTCTCTGAGGAGGCAGAAAGGTGGCGCTGTCTTCGTAAAACAAAATGGAGGACGCAGGGATGGCGTGATCCATCGACCCGGATGCCAAGCATGTGGCGACTGTGGTGAGAAACAGGAAGGAACGTCCAGCCGAACCAGAACCCAAACCGGACCCCTGCTGGGAGCAACATGTGGTACCAGCAGAACAAACCAGAACATTTACAGACAGGAACTTTTTCTGCAAATGTAATTGCAGATTTGACTTTATATGTGTTTTTTACTAAACCAGTTAACGATTAATCGATTACTACATCAGTTGTGTCAATAATTGATTTGTCCCGATTAGCCTGATTGATCGCGTTGCAGTCAGAACCAGAACCTGCAGGATGTTTCAGCCGACCTGCCAAGGTAGATTTTATCTGCTGTGTTTTTGTTTCTGCAGGGAGCTGTTGCTAGGCAACCAGTAGGAAGTATAAAAGTCCCGTTTCAGGAAATGGCCTCCCAGTTCACCCATTAAAACCATCAACTGTCAAATTTTACTTTCCCTTCAAGTGCAACATAAAAAAAAACTTAGCAGTCGCTAAACCGGACCAGACCGGACCGGACCCTGCAGCTTCCAGAACAAACAGCTTCTGCGGGTCAAAGCTGCAGCAGCTTTGGACCCAGCCCACTCCACTGGAACCAGAACCACTGGGACAGAACAAACTAGGAGAACTGGGAGCTGTGGGGCTCCGCCGAGCCGCTGCGACAGCACCGCCTGCTTCCTGTCTTTGTTCAGAACCTTACCTCCACCGATCGGACCAGAACCGTCCCAGAAACTCCAACAGGAACTAACATGCAGAACCAGCCGGTGCAGAGCAGAATCTCTTCCTCTGGGTTCTGGGTTCTGGACTCGGTCCCGGGACCGACCCGTCCGTGTTTCCTGCCTGTCAGCTGAGGTGGCGCCGCGCGGTTTCCTCTTGAGTGACGAGGAGGGGAATTCCTGTAAGGTCTGCGGTGAGAGGGGGGCGGGCCCGGCAGAACCCGGCCCGCAGCGTCACTGAGAACGGCTGCGGCACCTCCAGGGGATCCTCCTCCTCCTCCTCCTCCCTCTGCTGCAGGAGGATCCACGGCTCAGCCTGCTGCTTTCACTTCCTGTTTCTCCACCAAGCTGCTTCTGCTCAGCTGCACATCTCAGACTTTTCTTGATTATGCAACCGGCCCGATCAGGCCAGAACCGGACCAGAGCAGATGAATCATCTCTGGGTCATCGTCACGCTGCTGTAAAGTTACAAAACAAACTTTGCAACATCTGCACATAGTTGGAGGATTACAGCAGAGCTGCACCAACCGGGCCGTGACCGGTTCTGGGTCACAGCAAAGCAGAACCGCTGAAACACCTAAAGACAGTATCGGCCGGGTTCTGCTGATCCGCTGCATCTGACAACCAATCAAACTCAGAGTGAAACTCACTGATGAGTGTGTTCACAACGCCGAGGCAGAAAGACGGTGGCAGTGATGTCATCGAGCCGAAGATTATACCAAAATAAGATTAACAATATAAATAAGGTGGGGACAGGAAACGCTGTTGCTGCGTAAACAGACTTCAAAATAAGAGCATGAATATAAACGTCTAACTACTCAAGATGTTGATCTTTATTCCACTGAAAGTTTATGAAATAGCCAATTAAATTAGCGCCTTATTCTGAAAAATGTATTTAAGGAAAGCTAAATGTGCTACATGTTTTAAAAATTAGCAAAATGCTAAACAAGACATAATGGCTGCTGTTAGCAGATTAACAAAAATGTGCCCACTGCTGTCATTTTCTAGGCCTCTATTAGCGGGTTAAAGGTCATGACAGAGCATTTAGAAAACACTGACCCAGTGTTTGGATCAGAACATCCTGGACCCGGTTGGACCTGCAGCTCAGTTTGTTTACATCCTGAATCCATTGGCGGGATTTCTGGGTTGTTTAGCCGTTTAGTTCCAGAGAAGCTAAATATTTACGCCACACGGCGACCGCTGCCTGTGTGCAACATCACGGCCGTTTGGATCATCGTCTCGCTCTGTAATCCAGCAGCAGAGCCGGGTCGGCAGGAGAACCGGGCCATGACTCATCCAGCAGCTTAGCGCTGTCAGCGCAGCGGCTAATGACGGCTGAGCCGCGCTGAGGGAGTCCAGCCCCTCATTCAGCTCCCTGGACTCAGAGGAGTCCAGAACCCGGCCAGGACTAGACCAAAACCAAAACCGGGACCAGAACAAAACCAGGACCAAAACCAGGACCAAAACCAAGACCAGACCAAAACCAAGACCAGACCAAAACCGGGACCAGAACAAAACCAGAACCAGGACCAGATCAAAACTGGGTCAGAAGGTTGGGAATGCCTTCTTTGGAGCTCAGGCTGAATGTTTTGGTCGGAGTTAAATATTTAGCCAATATCCAAATTCACTTGTCAGCAACTGAAAGTGGACTACCAAAATAAAAGCTTGGTGTTTTAGAAAAACAAAAAATGAGCTGTTTTAAAGGCACTACGATGTTAACTAATGGACCCACAGCTAAACGATGCATCGTTTAATTTTCGCTGAGCTAGCTAAATGTTTAGCTTGTAAACTAAACATTTAGCTAGCTCAGACACATTTATTTAGCTAGCTACTAGCTAGCTAAATAGCTAGCTAAGTATTTAGCTAGCTGACTGAATATGAGTCAGACTCAAATGAACATCATGATCCACAGGTTAGTTTATGGGTCAGAACCGGACCTGTCCATACAAATCGGACTTCAGGCAAGAATTAGCTTATGCGCTAATCTGGTAAACCAATCACATGGTGACATTTATTGGTTGTCGATAAAGTTTATTAGCACTAAAATCTGTTGGATCTGATTGGAATAAAACATAACGCCACTAAGTTAAATAACACACAAGAAAATACTATTTTCTGCTGGGTATTTGTTACCTTTGATCTTTTTAAATTCTGCACCTAAAAATGAACTAAAATTCTGAAAAACTAAAACTAAATAATAGCCAACTAGAAAACACTCCCCCAAAACTAATTAAAACTAAATGAATTAGACAAATAAACACGTCACAATAAAAGTGAACTAAGATGAAGAACTGAAAACCATGATGATCCGGGTTCTGAGTTGGTCCGAACCTCGGCCATGTACTTACAGTTTAGTCAAACAGAACCACGAACTTCAGCTGCTGCAGAAACAGAAACATGGCTCCTCACAAACCGATCAGAACTGGGCCCAGTTTGGGTCCAAAACACAAACAAACAATCAAACCAAGTCCTGCTACGTCCTACAGACCAGAAACGCTGAAAGCCCGGCCCGCTCTGACAGAACCACCGCTGACGCTCGTGTCTGCTGTGCTGCAGGTGAATCACCTGCACAGCTGCAAATGTTAATTATCATCATCAAAAGTCTTATTTATTCCCAGAGGAAAAGCTTCAGGTCAGATGAGTCACATGTAAATCGAACAGAAAATGAACTGTTCAGTTCAGCTTCTCTGAACTGCAGAAAACGAGTCAGAAATGAGTTTCATCCTTAAAGTCAGATTATTCAAGATTCAATGTTTCCAGTTTTCTTCCAGAAAAACGACAGTTTTTCACAGAGACTCGGCTGTAAAGACAGATTCGGGAACAGTCTTTCAGAAAGCGATTATTCTGACTATTAGTCAGTTGCTCTGCTGATTATTGATGATTAATTGACTTCGCTATTATTTATTCAGACAGTCAGTTTTTCTAACAATTGATCAAGTATTTGGATTGTAAATTGGCACATTCTAAAGACTTGTAATTTTACACAGTACTAGAAAAACATTAAAAAATGCAAATAAATAATTAAATTCCCATCGATTAATTAAGAAAATAAACATTTTACTGCCTAGCTTGCAGTAAGAACGATCCTCGATTGAGCGCTCGGTCGTTTGTAGCAGAACTGATCAGCTGGTTCATTAATCTGAACCCGCAGAATCTAAATCTCATTCTGGACGAGTTCTGGCGAGAACAGATTTACAGATGAAGAATGTTTTTTGTCTTAGTGAAAATGTTCATATTTTGTGCCAGGAAAGTTTTTAGATGCCAGTTCGCCACAAGAGACACGACTGTGACGCAAAAGCGCAGGAATCTAACAGGGTTCGGTTTGAACCCGACCGGCAGCTGTGGCTCCGCTTGGTGCCCGTGTCGCTCCAGCTTCCAGGAAAAGAGACGCGTCTTCATCAGATCTGAGGGTTCAGAGGAAGAGAACAGGAAGCCTGGAGCTGATTCTGCTGCTGGAACAAAGTTGTTCCTGAAATGTTCCTGAAATGTTCCCGAACCATCTGGACGGAGAATCCAGGTGATCCGTTTGTTTTCCATCGCTGCAGCATGAAGCTCCTGATATTTAATCAGGTTAGAGAAGCTAAACTGTCATCTGGGGCTGAAAGCCGCAGAACGTGACTTTTATAAAAAAATATTTCCACACATTTGCTAAAATGATCATTATGTTGTGACAGTTTAATACAAGACAAATAATCTGTGAAAAAAATCAATCTCTGGCGTCTTCTTATGCTAATTAAAAACAACCAATCAGAGCCAGGAGGCGGGTCTTAGCGCTGTCAATCACTCTTGTACTCACTCTCTCCTGCTTGCTCTTTGCTAAGCTACAGCTGGTTCACAACAAAGCCTGCTACAAGTGCTAATGCTGGTTAGCATAGCCACTGATGATGGTTTTCCTGTAACAGTCAGTTGTTTTTCCAGCACATTGAGTAGCGCATACATGAGGATGACTGACAGCGCTAAGCCCCCCTCCTGGCTCTGATGGCCGTTTTTGGGGCATTTCTCCAGACAGCAGTATCAGCTCACAGATTGTCTCATATCAAACTCTCATTTTCAACAAACATTAATAAAAGTTACAAACTGCAGCTTTGAAAGGACAGAGGAACAAAACTCAGCTGCAACAAAACGTCTGAATGAAACTAAAGTCCAAAATGAATTTAAAGTTTTACTTTCTCTTTCTGATTCTCTACATTTGCTTAATAATGTGGAGCCTTTTGTTTTGTCCAAACTGCCTTAAATATAAAATTAAAACGTTTTGACACCAACGAGCGTCACAGTTAAACGTTCTGGTTTGGAGCTGAGGAAGGAAACGTCGTCCCGACACGCCGATGGTGACGTGAGTCACCGCGTTTCTTCCCCGACTCGTTCCGGCACTTTGCAAACTAAACCACTGCTAATAACATGTTTGCTTTCTGTTCGCAACAGAAACTCGTTTATTTTCATGCATTTCTGTCTTATGGCTGCGATGAGTCAGAAACACAGTAAATCAGAGGCAACAAAGCAAATCAGTCGAGTTCAACGAGATTTATTTATCACCTTCATTAAAAACACTAAAATACTAAAGAGATTCTTCATTTTTATCTGTTCAGAAACAAATTACATGCAGTAGTTTAGTGAACAACCGAGTCAGATTCTAGTGTTTTCTTTTGAAAGAAAACAAAAAAATTCCTTAAAGTTTGAATTTTCATCTGTTTTCACTGGAATGAATCAAAGAGTCTGACTTGTAAGTTTAGAGAATCATGTTTCCAGTTTGATACAAACAGGAAAACCTCCTCCAATATTTTACCTTTTAGTGAGATCAGAGATGCACTGGTACAACATTTGGGCCAATGGCGATATCCGATTTATCAATATCAACCTCCCAAAAACCTGCAGGGCCTATTCTGACGAATCATCACTTCATCTGATTAAAAGACCCAAATTTGACATTTAACCACTTCAACCTTTTTATATCATGTTAAAATATGTACAGAAAAAGTATTCAAATAAATAATTCAATCTCTTTTTTAAGTAAGAAACATTTTATTGTGAAGCTAAAAGCACCGGAATAAAAACAAAGTTTTTAATGATCCTAAATGCAAAATGTTCATTTTTTACTGTTTTGATTTAATTTCTGCTCTGAGTTTGTTGTTCATTCAGCAAAATGCCTGTTTTAGAGTCTGATTGATTCAATTAATGATTAATCGATCAGTAAATTAGCTGATATTTATTTCAATAATTTCATGATAAATCAGATTAATCAGATTAATCGTTGGTCTATAATCCTGTGCTGCATTACAAGAGCAGCTCCTCCCTTTATCCTCCGAAAACAAACAGCAACAAGATGGAGTTATTAATATAACCGATAATATATCGGTTATTAATATCGATACATAGCAGCCGATACCGATACATCATCCCTAATTTCAAATCCTTCTCAGGAAATGATTGTCAGTCAGCAGGAATCGAAGTCAGGGCCGAACAGCGCTGTTCCAGGGGCCACGGTCGGCCCCAGAGCCACACTTTGGACCCTTCTGTAAATATGGTTAGTTTGTCAGAAAGTTTAGTTGTTTCTGTCTGTCTCTGTTGACTGGTCGCTTTCTACTTTTCTTTCTTTTTGTAGTTTTCAGTAAAACTTTGCTGCTTCAGTTTGTTTTGGCAGATTATTATTATTATTAATATTAATATTATTATTATTTTATTTTTTGTCCCAGTTTTTGTTGCATTTCAACTGAATCTGACATTTTTTCCTGCTTGTTTTGTTACGTTTCGTCAGATCTTCCTATAACAGCTCGTCCTGTTTGTTGCTGAATTACCAACCGGTAATAATAACAATAACTATTATTATCATCATTATTATTATTATTAACGTTTGCTTCAGCTCATTAAAATGATGATTCTTGTTTTTACATCCTACTCATAGATTGCATGCTGCAACAGTTGCTGCAACAGTTGCTGCAACAGTTGCTGGCCCAGTGCATCGTTGCCATGGCGCGTTGATGCCGACTGTTTTGCGTAACTTTGTGAGTTTCCTCCTGATCGGCTGCATCTGAATTTGTTTACAGTGATGAATTAAAGTGTGCAACTTTTAAAGAAATGTTTTGATATTTTTGTTAAAATTGTGTCCATGTCTCAGTTTATGAGACAGATCATCTGTAAACATTGAGCTGCTATGGAGAAATGCACCAAACAAATAAAAATAAATAATAAACACCCAACAAATTAAATAACGATGCTAATAGCGTCAAATTTTAGCATCATAAAAACCCAAACAGGGAGGACTAGAGCGGGATGAGCAGCGCCACTTGGAGGGTGATTGACAGCGCTAAGCCCCGCCTCCTGGTTCTGATTGGTTGTTTCTAGTTACTGGGAGATGGATCGTTTCCACAGATTATCTGTGGGTTTGTCTGGGTTTCATCTGTGGTGGTCTGGTGGAAATATTGTGTAATCTGAGATTATTAATCCATCATCAGGTTTGGTAATTCAGCCCTTTGAGCCCAGAGGCTCCAGTTTGACTGAAATCGGATTTTTCTGTCTCTGTTTTGTGATTTTGAAGCTGCCGCCCACCTTCACCTCCTTCACTGCTGCGCCGCTCTGCAGGAGAGGTTACATAACCGCGCCTCTTCCTCTTTACGCTCCCATCCTCCTCTTCCTCGCCTCAACCTTCGTCCTTCCTCTCCTGACCATCAATAAAACATGAATAAAAATCTCGTTATTAAATCATCAAAGTGCTGCTGGAGAACAGAAGCTGGATTAAATCCACCGATCTGATTTTTTGAGTTGACAGTTTTCTATTTTTAAAACACAAAAGAAAAAAATCAACTAAACCGAAATGAAATATTAACATTTCACTTTTATTCAATTATAAAACTTTATCAAACGACAAACTGTTGGGATGGATGGTCACAGTTCTGAATAAACAGAAACACCTTGACTGATCAATAATTGGCTGCTGGTCTGAGCCGATCACAACCTGATCACCGATCGGAGCTGATCAGGATCTGATCTCTGATCACCGATCGGAGCTGATCAGGATCTGATCTCTGATCACCGATCGGAGCTGATCAGGGAACAATCTGCCCATTCCAGTCGATGGATCGGTGCGTTTCTACCGGCGTTTTTCTCGTCTTCCCTCTGAATTCATTGGATTTTTTAATATCAGCCTGAGGATCTGAAACCCAGGAAAAATCCGATCCTTCCTTCCGGGTTTTAAACTCTGCGCTGTTGTTCTGTTTTCTCCTTGTCAAACCTCTGAACCGGAACAGAAACCTGAGCCTGAGGACTTTGGGCCGACAGGTGTCCGGGTCGCGGATCAGCCGGAACCGAGGAGAAACTTTACCCCAGCAACGAACAGAGACACAAACACAAAGCCGAGCTGCTGTACCTGATGTGGCGAAGAGAAGAAGAGGAAGACTCCCCGCTGGGCGCTCACTGGGAAACCCCTGACATTCCTGACGCAAACATTCCCAAATTACAGCCGACCGAGACGAGCGTCCGTCCTCTGAGCTCTCCTCTCCCTCTCTGCCATCGCTGCAGCCCTGCTTCTCTCCTCCCTCTGCTCCGTTTCTTTAATGCTTTCTGTAAATCAGGGAAAGCCCTCCCTGCTCTCCCTGCTCCCCCTGCTCCCCCAGCGCCGCGGCGCCTCCTGCTATAAAAGCCAAGCAAAGCAGGATGAAGCGCTAAAAACGGCACAGCTCTTTAAATCCTCACACACTTTAACATGAGATTAGCTGCAGGGCGAGCGGGATATAAATACCCATCAACCTGATGGAGCATCGATCCGCCGCTGCAGCGAGAGAAACACACCGGCCGATCCAGATCCGGATCCAGATCCAGAGCTAGAGCTGGATCCAGAGCCGGACCCAGATCCAGATCCAGAGCCGGATCCAGATCCCGTCTGGAGGAACCAGAAAACTATGAAAATAAATTTGCTGGATGGAAACACAGCAATTTTTTCTTGAAAACGTTATGGTGGTTTTTCAGCCAGATGATCAACAGGCGGCTGCTACTACTGGCGAAACTACGAAGAAGACCGGAAGTAGGCGGAGGAAGATGATTTGTTTGTGTTCTTGGCTTCATCAGAACTCACAGCATCACAGGCTTCAGGAAAACATGTTGAGTCCAAAGCTCTTCTGTGAAATGGCCGACTGGTTTCCCCAAAACCCGAGAGAATATTTCAGCATTGAAAAGCCATTTTTGTGCACCGCATCACAGAGGGAAAATATAAGGAGAGGAAAACGAGCTGCTGCATAAACAGTCTTCAAAATAAAAGCACAGATATAAACAGCTAACGACTTGAAAGATTTTTATCAAAACTTCAACACAAACTTTATTCAGCTGAAAGTTTACAAAACTGCCCAGTAAATTAGCGTCTTAGCTAAACTGAAGTTCACTAAATGTTTCCAAAGTTACCAAACGCCTGCATGAAAAATTAGCTCTGCTGTTATGAACAGTAAAACTTCCTGATGTGCAGCATCAATCAGCCCCAACTAACACCAATAATTACATGAATCTTATTACCTATCAACCAAAAATAATCAAATATAAAAGCTATAATGTTAGGAGAGTGAAGCTTACTGGGAGTAAAAAAGCATTACAGTCATTTTAATGTATTTTTCCATTTTTAAGTCAAACTATGCAGAATTTAAAAAGCAGTTTTAGCCTCGGTGTTCCTCAGGGATTCATCCTCAGCCTCCTCCTGTTTCTACTTTCATCTTCTGCCATTTTTCACTTTAAACCCAACAAGACCCTGCAGGTCCAGCGCTGCTTTCCTAATTAACCCCTGAGTGAACGCGGCTTCCTAACGCTCTGCCTGCACCTGATTTACAACCAGCAGTTATTAACGGGCTTCTGCAGAACCAGCTAATCCCTTTCTCTGAACTGGGTTCCCCAATGCCTCTGGACGGAAATGTCTTCAGATTTCAGTTAAAATTATGTGGAATTTGTAGAAAATCTTTGCGTCTAAACTCTACAACAGATAATCAGAGGTTTCCAACGCTTCGTTTCCACAGCAGAAGAAAAACAACAGTTTGACGTTTTTATGTGTGTTATAATTTTCTTGCATTTTAATTTGGCATCCGGTTATTTGAGCAAATCGCTTCAGGCCTGCAGGGGAATCCGGATCTCTGACTCTGCAGTGAGGAATCTGTTTTACACCTGGAGCTCGCTGTGACTCACGCCGACGCCCTGCAGCCGCGCAGCTCCTCTCGTACAGTTACAGGCTGCTACTTACAGGAGGACGGTCTGCAGCGCTGCAGCCAATCACCGGCATCCTCCTCCTCCTCCTCACTGAGCAGCAAAGCGAGGAAGAGCGTCAGGCGGAGCAGAATTCCTCTGAGATTTTCCCACCCGAGTGGCACTGTGAGCTCAGACCCCCCCTCCAGGATCCCTACCCATGGCAACAGCAGCTGAAGAAAAGATGTCCAGAGTTACGCAAGAGGAGGAAGCTCAGCCAGCAGGCAGCACCCTCCTCTTCCTCCTCCTGCAGATATTTCCACATTAACCCTCTGGACATTTACCCCCGGGTCAGAGGGGGTTCTGCACAAAGGACTGGATTCCCTTTCGGGAAAATAATAAATTTCTTGCCTAAACTGTACAGCAAACCGTGAAATATGCAAAACACACCAACACGAAAAACAAACCCAACAGAAAAATCCTCCAACCACAGAAAACAAAAGTAGAAAGAAAAGACCACAAATAGATAAAACAAAGTCCTCCAGACCACCAGGGGGCGTCTGGTATTTTATACATAAATATTCTGCTGTTCTTTAATATCGCTGATTAAGTCCGGCACATCTTTTCTTCCTCCAACCGTCTTTCAGACGTTCTGTCCTTACCGGCAGTCTGGTCCCACACCATTTGGCGGTCGACTCCCTCTAGTGGCCTGGAGTGAGTTAGCAACCATTTATAATTACTAATTTTTCTTTTTTTTTATTTCGTTTAGCTGCAGCATTTTTTCTGCAGGCATTTTGTTAGTAATCTAGATTCACCAATGTTTTTTCTTCCATGCGCATTTTGAAGAATTGAGTTAGAAAATGGAAATGGAAACCACAACATTCAAAGCTTCCCAAATTTGGCAAAAACATTTTTATGCTCAGTCGAGGTGGCATTTCGCTTTCCCAAAAAACAGTCAAGATGGAAACACATTTCTGATGTAGCAAAATACTTTTCCACTGGTGGGTCTGTTCCTTACCAGAGGCACAAAAACGCTCTTTTCATTTCGCCCACCTGGTCTGGAGGGAGTCTGAAGCCTTTCCTGCTTCTTGTAGTTTTTTTTATTTGCTTTTATGTCATTTGGTTGCAGGATTTTTTCAGAATGTTATTGTGTTTAAACATTTTCTAATGCATATTTTAGAGAATTGCATTAGAAAAGGTTGATGAGATGCAAATCATTTCGCTGAGATGTGTTGAAGGTCCATGCTACTTAGCAACCTCTACTTCCTGTCTATTACCGCCAAACATAGCAACATCTGACAAAATCAAACTTTGCAAAGTCCATTCAATTTGTTCCAAAGCAGGAAATGGAAACGTGCTGAAATTCACATTTTCCTTATTTCTTTTTTAGTTTTTGTGACTCTTTATGTAACAATAAAGATTAGAATTATTTGAATATTATTACACTGTTAATAAGTTCCTGCTTTTGTAAACATCAATAAAAAGAGGAATCTGCCGAAGGTGCCAATGATTAACCAGAATCTACTCAGATTAATCATCAGCATAAATGATTAATCATTAGAATAAATGATTAATCGTTAGAATAAATGATTAATCGTTAGAATAAATGATTAATCGTTAGAATAAATGATTAATCGTTAGATGCAGAGCTACTCCAAGCCTTTCCTAGCAGCAAACTCAGCCTTAGATTCAGGTTCTAGTCAGCCAGTGCAGCACGGTTAAATGGACCAGAACCATAAACATGCAACAGATGTAAAAGTGGAAACTTGTAGAGTAAAATCAGCCAAGATAAACTTTGCAGGTTTAACCCTAATCCAACAAAAACACATTCGATATGCGAACTGCATCAGAATCAGAACCGATTTGCTCCAGAACCACATGATTCTGCCTCCCATGAAACTAAATAAACAGTAAAATCATGTAAATAAACACTTTTCCCTGACTAAAAACCAGAGAAGTACTCCACTTCTAAGTTTATTCCAAACTGCAGAGAAATATTTTATGACCAGAGATTTAAGCTTCGTGTCAGTAAGCAAGTCTTTCTGTGGCCCCCTGGTGGTCTGCAAGGTACTGCACGTAAACGACCGTTTATCTGCGTGAACTCAAAGTGCGACCTGTAGTTATCTTAACAAAGGATTGTGCTGAAAGGTAATAATGGATAAGTACCTTAAGACCAGTTCATTCAAAATGAAAGCAAAAGGTACAGTTGGGAAGAAAACAACGTCAGGTGAACTTATATGATCGGAGGAGTTCAAGTCTGACTATTTCTCTGTTCCTCAGGGTTGCAGAGGGTTTGTTTTCAGAGCTCAGTTATGTTACATAGCATCCGACATGCAGAACCGGGTTCTGCCCGGCCTGGCCTGCGCTGCGTCGAGGCGCTGAGCAGCGCTGCGCCCCGCGCTCACTAACTGCATCTGAACACCAAAAATAATTATTTACGTCAAATTCAAAGAAAACCAAACTTGTATTCCACATCTTCCAAATCTGTAAACGACTCAGTAACGTCTTCAAACAGCTGCAGTAGGTTGAGCACAGAACATGAGCGAACAGACGGATGCTGTCAGGCTATATTCAGATGCCACTGCTGTCCGATTGAAGCTTGACGGTCTGTGAGTTTGTTGAACGGTGAAATGATTCTCAGGCAGTTTGAGGAAACGATGATTTACAGGTTAAATAAAGTGAAAGTGAGAATCTGAGATCAGATCTGAGTCTGAACATGTTCCAGCGTTCTCCGTGGTTCCGACCCATTTCCTGCCCTCCGCGCTCGTAGGAGGCTCCAGCAGTCGGCCACCAGAGCAGCACCTGCAGACCCGCATTCATCCCGCTCAGTTTCCCTGGCAACCCCTGCATCGGGCCGCGCAGCCCCCACACAGCCGGCCTTTCAGGGTTCAGCCCTGCGCTGCCTCCATGAAGGATTCTTCAGTTTATTTAGAGGCTCCATCACGTCACCCCCCACCCTGCAGACGACACGGTTCCTCTGGAGCGTTCTTCATCTCTCCTCCTCGCCGTGTCATCAGTGCGTCTTCGCCGCCGCAGGCCGCCTCAGCATCAGGCAGAGCCGGCCTGCAGAGGGGAAAATGCGCTCCAGCTGCGTGTGGCGGCGCACGCTTACAGGAAACCCAGGGAGGTCACCGTTCGTTAGCTCCAATTTACCTTCAGCTCCTCAGAGCTTCAGCACCGCTTCGCCTTGAAACGTTTACGCCCAATAAGCAGACTGATGAGGCGGCAGGAGGATGTTAAGAGTGGAAAACACAGAAACAGGCTCAGGCCCACAGATGGAAGGTGACCTATTGGACTTGATGAACAGGTTAGGATCGATCTATGGTCTATACAAAACATGTTCACTACATTTTTACTCAAAATTATTCTTAAATAATTTGATTTTACTGTATTTAGTTAATTTTTAGGGCCTCTGTCATTTTGAATCCTAATAAGCTGCTGTTGGCCACGCCCCCAACTCGATGTTCGCATGTTCACCATACATCTTTGAAAAGCATTAGCAGAGCCTCCTGCACAACCAGGAAGAAAGCAGGAAGTGTTTTTTGGATGGCAAATCAACAACAAAATACTTGTGTTTTCCAGCAGCCTTTGTACAGCAAAACACCAGCTGACCAAATGTGCTGGAACTCAGCTGGGGTTGCTAGGTAACGGACGGAACTCAGCTGGGGTTGCTAGGTAACAGACGGAACTCAGCTGGGGTTGCTAGGTAACAGACAGTGCCCGTTGAATTGAGGGAAGTTTTTGAAATGGCTCATTTTACAGAGACTGTAAAATGAGTCATCAGGCAACAAACTCGACCTTTAGAGGCGTTCAGGCGGCGGCGTGAGACGAACGTCAGCCATGAGGCTCGAGAGAAATGAGAGCAGCAACAAGAGAAGTCGAGTTCATTGGTGGGGAAACAGACTTGAACCAATCCAGAGAATTTAGAGAGAAATAAGATCAAAAACCCGGAAAAGTCCAAACCCAGACGACTGCTTGGTTCGCTCCAAACAGATGGAAACTGATTCACATTTCCTTTTTCTGCAACATTTTACAAGTTTACTGAAAATTCATTGCAACTGGATTGAAACATAGTTTCTGTTTCACAAAGTTTAGCACACCATTTACAGAAGAAGGCATCGCCTCTTCCTCTCTGGTCCCACAAACTGGAAACAATGATTTATTTAGCTTTTCTCTGCATCTGGTTAAATTTACACTTATGTTGTGTTTTTTGTGTTATAGCTGCTAAGAGGGAATAATTCAGAGAAAACGATTCAAGATAAACTGTTTGGTTACATAAAAATCAGAAAATTTACGTTTTTTAGCTCTTATTGAATTGAAAACAAATGTTGCGTAGCTCTGAAAGCATCACCTGTACTGCAGTTAATAACTCAGATTAATCGATAATGGAAGTGAACGTTTCCCTGTTGCCTCATCAGGAGGGAAAACCGTCCACTAAACCATTAAACACCACGGAGTGAAACGACTGGAAGATCCTGCAGGCACCAAACTTTCATTTTTCTGTCTGAGTAGAAAACAAGTTCCCAGAGAAATAACTGAATTATAAGCTAATGTCATAAAAACAAGGGCTAAACCGTCCAGGGCAGAAAGTGAACAGCTGTTTTCCACTGATGAATGTTTTGGTCATGAAATCTGGGCCCCTCCCCGCTCTGCTGCTGAGAAAATGAAAGCTTCCCGGAGGTTACCGCGCCGGCCGCGGACGAGTCTCGGCCCGTCTGTTGTAGCGACGGTTGCTAAAGCCCGGCCCGATCCGGCCGGAGGGAGAGAAGTTCCCTTTGTGAGAAGCTGTAATTTAAGGGGCCGGCATGGAAACACTGGTTTGGCTGCCTGAGCGTGACACGACAAGCAGGAATCCGGCGAGGGACTTAACCCTTTCTGAGCAGCGTGTTTACGACGCTAACTGCTGGCACAATTACCCACACAAAGGTCAGAGGTCAGATTCTGATCGTCACCTCTACAAATTAATGGCACATTGTTTCATGATGCTTTTTTTTTTTTTACTTGTGTTTTCAAATTTATAGTTTTTCCTTTAAAAATGGTAAAAAAAAAAACAAAAAAAAACGATTCTTTACAGAATTATATTTTATATCTGCTGGTAAATAAATAAAACGCTCCAGCTTATAATGCCGATTCTAACTGCACACACAAAACATCTCAGCATTATGGATACAACCAGCAGTTATTTCAGTTATCGATTATTCATCAGACTGATCAATCAATAATTCTGATGATTAATCAGATTGAAAATCAGATTCTGCAGATTTTTCGTTGAACAATTTTTATAAAATATTAAAAATATGAGAATAAACGTCATAATTCCTTTCTAAATGAGAAAATAAACATTTTACGACTCATTTGCAGCAAAGATTGAATGTATAGATAATCCAAACATCAACATGTGGAAACAACGTGCGGCTCACTGTTCAATGAACACATTAATAATCGGACAGAAAATTACTGGACTTGAGTTTTGTCTTAAACAGATTTATTGACTAAAAGGTTTAATTTTTGTTCATTTTAAATGCAACATGTATATTTTTTGTGCAGTTTTGGCATCATATAAATGTGTTATTTCAGCAAATTGACTTTTGTGAGTTTGTGCTCCAGTTAACAATTAAATAAATACCAAATTAGTTGATTTGAATGTTCGATTAATCTGATTTATCCAGTTAATCAGGCCTGGATGTAACAAACAGAAGAGCTGTGAGAAATTCCTGGATGCACTGAACTTTGTTTCTGTTATAATTTATGTAAGTTTTCATAAAATAAAAGTTTTCGTTTCCCTGAACTTTGATGATTTTATTTTGATGACGTGTTCTGGTCTGTGATGCACATGAACTGTACGTATGTCTGACCACATGCTGTCATAAACTGTTCGTTCCTGAATAGTTTTAATGGTACTGGAACCATTAAAGCTCCCAGTTTATAACAGGAGTTTATGGGAAGCACCGACTGTCGGGTCCAGCTGTCGAGACGATCCTCCAGCTGCAACAGGATATTAAACTCTTATCAATAATCACTAAATCTGACTGTATTTGATTTAGAGCTGAAACGATTAACTGTGATTAATCGATTGTTGAAATAATCGTCAAATAATTTAGTAATTGATTAATTGTTATACTGACTAAAAACCATTTTATAAAAGAACAAACTAAAAGCAGTAATTTAGTCAAAGCTATAAGAAATGAAACATTTTACATTTCGGATTAAAAACTTTGTGAATCTGATCTCAAGCAGCTCAGTTTGAACTTTGGTTCAAATGATGTAAAATAAATCCATCAAGCACCTTTTGCTGTTAATCAGTTAAAAATTACATCGAATAATAATCAACGAATCACTAAAGGAATTACAGTTTTTAAATTTTATTGCATAAAATGTGTTTTAATTTTAAAAAAGGATTTGATTATTTATCTGTATTTAAGCATTTTAGTAATTAAGCCAAAACTGTACAAAAAATATTTTTCATTTAAAACATTTATTTGTTTTACTGCAGTAGCAGTTTTAGCTTCACCTGCTTCCAAATCTATAAATAAATCTACAAAGCTCATTTTATTACCTAATTATCAAGCAATTTATTCAAAAATTAATTAATGACTCTACAAATAATTAAGCATTTACTAAATGAATCATTTTTATTTGTTTTTGTATTTTAGGCAATAAAATGTTAATTTTTCTTACTTTAAAAAAGGATTAAATTATTTATAAGTATTTTCATGCATTTTCAATATGTTATAAAATAAGCTTAAGTGGTAAATAAAAACCTGCAGAATGTACTAAGAAATTATTTCTGATTAATCAATTAATCGTGTGAATAATTGATTGCTGATATAATCGTTAGCAGCAGGAGCGGGAGTTTCTCCAGAGCACTCAATGGTTTTCCAAAACATCGAGTAAATGTTTTGGAAAACCGCTGCTGGGAAACCAGCCGGCAAAACGCAAACAGAAACTCAGGACTTCCTGCTGCTCTGACCGCAGACTGCGTCACGAGCTGCAGCCGAGTCCACAGGGCGTCTGCAGGCCATGCGCAGACGGGACGATTCCTCTGCTGGTGTTTACTGACTGGATTAAAACACGGACCGGACTCCCTGCGGAGGCGGAGCGGCATCACGGCTACTTCCTGATTGGTTGTTCCTACAAACACCTGAACCTGCTGCTGGTCCAGAAAAGTGACTGACATGAACCTCAACCCTCTCAGGCTCAAATTACTTGCAAAGACGACTGCAACATCTGCCTGGAGAGGGGCAATATTGATGTTTGGAAACAGTTAAGTTAAAATATAACTTAACGGAATAATAATGCAGGAACTCGGAGATCAATAAACTTCAGATTCCAATGAACATTTATAACCAGAAAACATTTTAAATATCCAAAGTAAACGACAAATAAAATTTCAGACGTTTATCATTCAGTTTCTGGTAGGAAGAGAAAAACAATAAATTATGCAAAAGTCATTGAACTGGTTTTAATTTATTCTGCGATTTATAATTGATTTATTGATTATTGTGACAGGACTATTTACAGACCTTTTATCTAAAATTTTAATGTTTATATTTTTGTGCATGTTTCACTTCATTTCTGCTCTGTGTTGTTCTGAAATGATTAATTGATCACTAAATTAGTTTACGATTATTTCAGCAATCGATTAATCAGAATCAAACTGTTTAATGTTTCACCCTTTAATCAAATGGTCGGATTCAATAATTAATGATTAATCAATTACCAAATTGTTTTGGTAATCGATTAATCGTGATTAATCAATTTACTCCTGCGTCATGTCGATCACATTTTATTCATCTAAAGTCTCCAGCAGCAGCTGCAAAAGCTTTAATCTAACCAAGTGATTTCAGTTTCTACTGCAAATGTTTCCGTTCACCTGAAATAAAACAAAACTGACGACAGATTTTTTCTCTCCATGTCAGAAATGAAACTAAAGACGTTTTTTTATTTAACCTTCATCTGGAAACTGGATCAAAAACACTTAGTGAGACTTTGTGTTTTTACAGGACGGGTCGTTAATCAGAACCATCAGGACCATCAGAACCAGTTCTGGAACCTCTGAGCCAACACACATCAACCAGAACCAGAACCACCTCTATTAGAATCAATAGGTCCAGCTGTTGGACCTTCACCTGTTTGGGTCGGGTTCTGTTTGGGTCGGGTTCTGTTCGGGTCGGGTTCTGTTTGGGTCGGGCTCCGTCCGGCCGGGTTCTGTTTGTGCCGCAGTGTTTGTGCTGCAGTGTTTGTGCTGCGCTGCGTTCTGCTGATCACACCCGCCATGCGGCGCCTCACATTCACCATCTGTGAGGCGCCGCCGTCTGCTGGCGGCTCCACAGTAAACCCGTCGGGCCGGTTGGCGTTCACACCGCAGGACGCGCCGCTCCGAGTCCAATCTGCTGCTTCCTCACAAACACACAGGCTGGAGACGATGCAGATTGTCCACGATTTCTTTATAAACACCAAGACGACCAGCATGACCTCACAGAGCCCGAAAGAACAGACTTTCAGGGAAGAACCTGAACGTCTCACAGAGCTCTGATCTGGACTCAACCCGGTTCTACTGGAACCAGAACCATCTGGTCCACCTGCAGCTGCTGTGGTTCTGAGTCCAACCAGCCTGTTCCCCTCCCGGCCTGTGGGGGCGCTGCACCAACAACCACTGCAGGAAACGACACTAAAACCTCTGAAGACATGAGAGCAACTTCCTGCTTCACCAGATGAAACCAGATGGAGGCGTCAGAGTTTAGTTGGAGGATTTCTCTTTAGTCTTTGGCTGAAGACCAGGAGCCATTTCTGCTGCTAGCGCTACGCTAACATGTTAGCTTTGGCTGGATTTACCCAGAATGCCCTGCTGTAGTCCACTTCCTGCCTTTGGAGTGGACTCTGGTCCGCTTGGTGTTCACAAACTGAACCATAATTCACTTCAACCGAACCCAGACCGAGGTTTGGAGGACCAGAGGTCAGAGGTCAATTAGCATTCACACCTCACCAAACGGACTTTGACTAGACAAGCAGACTGGAGTTGGGTTAAAGCAGAACAAACGGGTCTGTTGTGTTCCTCTCTTTCTCAAAGCAGTTACTTAAAGTGAAAGCAAAGCAGAAACTCGTTCTGACCCATCTGGAAAAGTCACTGAAGTGGGCGGAGCCAAGGTGCAATAATGGGCGTGGCCAAATGTGAGGATGAGCAGAGGGATGAAGCTGGGATGTGGTCAAGATGAAAAAAGCTCTGTTGCCAACTGTCACTGTAAGCATCCCTTCAGACGAAAGCAACTTTATTTCTTCTAAAACAGCAACTAGCAACTAATCTGGCAATATAATTTCCTGAGCTGCTGCAGTCGGAGCGGCGACCCGCTCCACTCCGTCCACTCCGTCCACTCCGTCTCCACTCCGTCTCCACTCCGCAAATGAATCATAGCAGGGAAACGCCAACAATCAACTCCTCACTCGCCACCAGGGGGCGTCTGTCTGTTTTTATGTCTGTAAAACTCACCTGCAGGACCACCGTTCGCCCCAAAGAGGGCAGCACTGAGACAGATTCAGGCAAAAATGAAGAAAATTTGCACAGAAACCCAAAGAAGGCAGCAATAAGGGCCAGCTTAGAGGTTTATCTGCAATAAAAAGTTGATTTGGTGTTTAGTTCCTCTTAAACACCAAGCTGTTTTCTGCTCCATTTAGAGCCCATAAAGTCTGCTGTGGTGCATTCAATGAACAGCAAAAACAGGAAAAAAAGATTTTTTCCAGAATCAGTCAACAGCTAACAGGTGAAAAACGACAGAGGGGGAAATTTCTGGCTTCAATTACCGACCAATTAGCTGTAACGTCGTTACCGCTGAACATTTTGTGGGATTAATGGAGTGGAGAGCCGAGAATCCCAGAGGCACAGAGCCAAAGTTTCCCCAAAAACTTCCTAAATAGGAATTTACTTCCAACACAACGGCAACGAAAACACGCCAGACATTCAGTTGATCAACTACTGGAGGCCAAACGCAGAAAAACTGAAAAACACAAAGGCATGAAATGGACCTGAGCAGGAATCCACCTGCAGGAAGTAGGCGCTCCTCACCTTTCAGGTTCCTGGGGTTGTTCTGCTTGGTGCGTGGCATCTTCAGCCTCCACTCACTGCTGCATCTTCGCTTTATCCTCCTCACCTCGCAGGGACTCCTGGGTGCATCTGCAGGAACACACACACACACACACACACACACACACACACACACACACACACGGTTAGCAGGAAAACACATCCATAAAACTCACAGAGTTTAATGTTGCAGAAACCAGCAACCTGAGGAGCAACAGGAGGATAATCTGATGGAGATGCTGCAGATAGACGCGGCTCCGTTCTGAACCGATCAGAACCTGGATCGGAACCATCCGATCCGCTGCAGCAGAACCCGCTTTGTCTCCATGTTGCATAACTCTTACTACCGGCTGATGGTTGGTCTCCACTCCGCTATGACATCACCGTCCTGCGGCTCCACCAGCAACAAAAAACACGCATGACACAAACACGCCTGGATGCTCACCTGCAGCCAGCGCGGTGCAGGCTGGACGGACATGCGCACTGCCCGTCTGCGCATTCGCAGGGAACGCTGCGTCCTAACAGGTGACGCACACCTGGGGAGGCTCAGCGGAAAAGCGGAGATGGGAGCAGAGCGGAGGCGCGGTCCTGACACGAAAACACGACAAGGCGCGTGCGCGTGGACAGCGTGGATTCTGTGGCAACACGTGAACGCCCTGGCAGCGAGGGGCGGAGTCAGGGAAAACCCCTCTGCAACAGCCGGGACGCCTTCCTGCTCCTGCAAGCCTGCGGCGCGCACGCGCACAAGCACCGTGTCTCATGAACGCGGAGAACTCCGTGGGAGTCCGTGGACACCACGCAAACACGGCCCGGGCAGCGCGCAGGCTCCTGCGCGGCCCTGGGACTTCACACCGGACGACCCGCTCCCGGTGCCGCTGCGGCGGGTCGAGCCGCCGCGGAGGCCGGGAAGCGGCGAGCGGAGCGGGCGGCTCGTACTCACCGGGCCGGTTCGGGCAGGAGGTTCGGCGGCTTCCAGTACCGCGGAGCGGGGCGCTGGGGTCAGTTCTGGTTCTGCTTCACCTTCTACCTCACTTTCAGACAGGCCCTGTGACGTCAGGGGGGTCCCGTCTCCGCCTCCCAGACGCGAGGGGGCGCTGTGCGCCGCGAGGGGGCTCCACACGGCCGCCGATCTGGCTGGATCTACCCGCTTCCAGGGCCCTGGCGCCCGGCGGGAACCCCCCCACCGGGCCCCGCCGACCTCGGCTCGGCTCAGAGTTCAGGACTGACGGTTTTCCCGGAGGTTCCTTGTTGTCAGGTCACGTTGTCGCCCTCCGCCGCCGCCGACCGGGCTTCCCCTGCACACGGCCCCGCAGCAGGGGCCGAACAGCCGGGACGGGTTCCGGGGCGGCGCCCGGAGAACCTGAGCCTCTCCCGGTCCAGAATGTCCAGGAAAACCCCTTTCCTGCGGTTCCGAGAAACATGGCGATGGATTCACTTCCACAAACATCCAGTTTGTTCACCAACAGAGCAGATCCCAGTATGGAAGACTAAACATGCAAAAACCAAAAACAAACAGAAATAGATCTCTGTAGTGACTGAACTCACAAATTAAACAAAAACAATAAAACTGGTTTTATTTTTACCTTTAAAAATAAAGGTAAGTATTGGTATTAATATTTAGATCTAGCACTTAAAATGTATTTTGGTTTTGATGTGATTATTAAAATAAAATTTTAAATGATGTATTATAGATTATTTGATTAATTTCCCCTTTTTTAGTTTTTTATAAAGTGACTTCTTTAATATAATTATTTACGCCACTGATGTTGATATATTTACTTCATTAGCCATTTTACCTTTGTTTTACCTCCAATATTTCTCCATCAAATTGTTTCTTCCACATTCCGCATGTCGATTCAATCATTTAAAAGCAAAAAGAGTTTTTGAATAGAAAATGTTTATGTTGTTGACACGTTTTAGTCATGTGTAGTTAATTAATTAGAGGCCCTGAAATTTACTGGATTAAATAAAATTGAGTGAGTCCCACCTCTAGTTTCCATATTTGTGCGTCATCATTTTACTTTCCCGTCTCTGATGTTAAATTAAAAATGAAGCAGAAATGAGACAAAATAAGGGACAGAAAAATGAACTTGGAGTGGATTGAGATCATTTAAACCATTATGGGGATTCAGGATAATGTCTTTAGTTCATCACATCAGCCAACAATGATTGCTCACACACTGATATTATGATGATGATTTGATATATTGTCCAATGTCACTGTGCAGCAACACACACACACACACACACACACACACACACACACACACACATTATATAAACGTGTATGCATACATGCATATCTTCCCCCTCCAAGAGGCCACATGATATAAACAACAACTGCCCCAGTTTTGATATAAGCAGTTATTTTGTAGTTATTTTACCTATTTTATTTTTTCAGTTTGAAATAAAAACTTAAGATCATTTTTAGCTACCTTTAATATAATTACGCTGCTCTATGGCCATGCCCCTCACCCTTTGACCCCAGCGGTTGTTTTCCAATGGGATTAAGCTGCAACAAATAATTACATATAGAAATTATGTTTTATGGGATATTTTGTGTCATTCACAGGGTAAAATCCATCTAAACCAACTTCAGGGATTGAATTTAATTTGCACATCAGAGGTCAGACTCCTCCCAGTCGTCAGTCGTGTTTGCGTTGACCTTTGAGTTCACACTCTCACTGCTGCGCCTCACACTTTCCACTGCAGGCTCATCATAATAAACCGTTTCAGCTCTAATAGGAGGAGAAACCCGCCTGCATGCTGGGAAACTGTCTCAGCTTCTTCTGAACGCTGTGAGATAAAGTCACAACCCGCTCACATGCACATTACATAACCTGCTCCAAAAAACAGGACAAATTTATCTGGGAAACCCGCGACCTTCAAAATAAAAGCTACTAGCCCAGGCTAGAAGGTTTGGATCTCATGCTGAATTCTGCAGAACTTTGATAAACATCATCAAGGTTATTTTAAATATTAAAATTAGATTAAAATATTATATCAGACCAATGAGAAAACATTTTAATACAGAATTGTGGGCTCTTTGTGGTTAATGTCTGCTTAGAGGCCGTTATTTATGGTTAAAATATGCTTTATTAAGAGCACATAATATGCAACAAATAAGATATTCTTTATTTGCAAAAAATACTTACCTTTTATGTTTATTTTCATACGATAAATTTAAACCCTTCTGGGAGTTTATCAATGCAACGTACAGCAAAACTGAAGTGAAAGGAAACTGGTACGTCTGAAAAGTGCGGTGTGCTTTGTACTCAGACCCCGTTATGCTGTGCTCTATGGTTCCGCCTCTAGGTTTTGTACGTACCTTGAAAAACTTAACATTTTTGGTTTTAGCACATTAAAATCTGTGTGAAATTGAACGGAGCTTCACCATGGTGAAGCATGGTGGTGGCAGCGACATGCTGTGGGGAAGTTTCTTTTCAAGCTAGTGGAAAGTGGCACTACTTTCTATCACTTCTCCAGGTTTTTCATTTTAATCTCATGTAATACACTGTATGTATACAACTTGGATATGTAAATGATCCTTCTGAGGGAGTTTTTAACAAAATGCTATTTCCACCAGAGAAAATCCATTTTTTACAGAAGATTGTGAAGTATTGATGGAGAAGTTAAGCTACATTTTAAACCTGGTTCCGTGTTTTTTGTTTTTAGTTTGGCCGCTGCAGCAGCTGCATAAAGTGTGTGAGAAAAATCCAGTGTCACCTGGAGAAAGTTTGCTGCAGCGAAGGAAAATGTCCCCGTTAAGAAGTCGGCGTGTGACAGCCGCCCACTTCCACGGCTTCCTGCAGACAGCAGAGTGGGTCTCTATGACTCACCTCTGCCAACTGCAGCAACTTTAAATGCTACATTTGAATATTGAAACTTTTTACTGTGCAGGAAGCAGCCGTGGCAGAAATCTGATTGGTGCAGCAGGGAGGTGGAGGACAGAGCTCCTCTGTGTGACAATTAACAGCAGCTGCATTTATAAAAGCAGATTTATAGTTTTTACAGCTCATGGTGGAATATGCAGGAAGGTAGGTGTGTGTGTGTGCGTGTGTGTGTGTGTGTGTGACCTTGTATTTGATGCATTATAAGCACCATTTTCCTTTCGGGCCCGAGAAGAAGCGCTGTTTGAAGTAATTCTGGCCGCCGGTCCAGGATGTCACGATGTTTTAGATTTTGTGGTGCTTCTTTAAGAATAATCTCAAGGATTTTTGCAATAGTTTTCCACACTAAACCTCTTCAAAAATCTTGCAAGCTAATTATTTAATAAATCAACTAAATATTTAGTTTGAAGCTATTAAACTCATTAGTATTTTTATAGAAATAAAAGTTGCGTCTTGGGAAATTCTTATAAACTTCTGCTTTCAAATATCTTCATGTCAACTCGATCATTAATATTTTCCTCTTTTATGCACGTAAATTTGAAAATTTGCTAAATAATTAGTTCTGAAGTAGTTTTTTTATATTTAGTTAATGCTGAGCATTTAATTGGTAAACTAGGTTGGTAAATATACCTATCTGAGAGCTAAATATTTAATTAGTAAACTAAATGTTTGGCTTTCTAACTAAATATTTAGTTAGTAAATATTTAGTCTGGCTCAGTAAAACATTTACATAAAAATGAACCATCATGTTTGTCTCAGTTTAAGTAATCCAATTAATTTTTGACTGTAACTTTATAGACATGAATCAAAGCAGACTTCCTGAAAGGACCCTGTGGTGGTTCGGTTCCATGGTACCACGGTTACCAGCACAGATGCCCAGCAGAGCCGAACCAGAACAATCGGATCCTCTGTCCGGCTTCGACCCGAGTCTGCGGGGTTTCCTGGTGCTTTCTGCTCAAGACAGACCCAGATCCAGAGAAAGGCAGCATTCAGCAGGGAGCGCAACCTGTTCCTGTTGGTTCGCAGCAGGGAGTCCGGTAAAGACCAGCGCTGCTCCACCATTTAGGTTTTCATTCATGTTGTTCGGTTTGCAGAACCTAAACTGACCCGGAAGACCCCATAACGCAGATAAATCCAGATCAAACTCAGTTTTCCTGAATCGATCACACATCTGATGAAAGGTGCATGATTTGTTTACACCATACCACTGGTTGTTGCATAACTGAGGCTGTTGCCATGGAAACACCAAGATATCCTCCCACCACCGCACCTTTCAGTCTCACTCACGTTTAAACAAGCAAAGTCGGCCGGATGGAACGTTCTCCGATCGCAGGACTGATCCGGATCCTGGATGTTGACGGAATTGGTCCGAGAACAGAGGGAAAATATCTGAAAACACCAGAGACACATTAAATATCCACTACACTGTTCACATGCAAACAATCTGAGTTATGGCCTTCAGTGAAAACCAAGTATGACATCAGAGTGACGTCATACTAACTAACATTCATTTGAAGAAGTGAATTTAAACAAAATGAATGCCAAACAGACATTTTCCAAAACCATTAATAATCTGGATCACTGCTGGGCTCCGGTCCCCGTAAGGCAGAGATCAGCAATCTGACAGAAACAGTCCCAATTAGGATAGGTAAACCAGTACACACACACACACACACACACACACACACACGCACGCACGCAGAGCAAGTCAACAGAGGAAGCATTCTGGCTCATGTCAGGAAAGGTCAAAGGTTCCAGGGTTCCTGTCTCCTTTTCAAAAATGTAAACTTTTCCCATCTTCAACTCCTGTCCAGATGAATTCATCTGTTAATTTCAGAGCAATTTAAAATTTTATATCTATGAAGGTTTGGAAGAATTCAACGGAAAACCTGCAGACGACTGATTTCAGCTTTATAAGATGGATTTTTTTAGTTTTCTCCTGATTATTCCCATGTTAAACATTATTTATACTTTTATTTTATTACATTTTCTCCTCCTGCTCTCTGGATTCTGTAAGTCTAAAGTTTCCCTCATTAGCGTCAGCCGGGACCTTTCCCTCTGGATTGCGTCACTGGAAAGGTTAACACCCTAAAAGTCTGCAGGTTTTCCCTGGAAACTCACTGGCCAACATCCACACTTAGTTTTTCCAGAACCAGAACCGGTGGGATCTAACAGAAGTTGGGCTGGGCTGCAGGTTTTCCAGGAACGGATCCTGAAGCCGATTCCATTAAACTGCTGCAGGACATTTTAATTTTATTCTCTCGGGAGCTGATGGAGATTTTTCCTCCTATTTTACTTCACAGCAGGGATGAAACGATTAATCATATTATTGAAATAATCAGCAACTAATTTAGTAATTGATTAATCGTTAACTGGAGAATTCAGACTCAGAAAAGGTCAATTACTGAAAAAAACCCACTAAATATTCAGCGCAGTAAAATAAACATTTTTCATTTAAGCTAAAAACACATTTATCTGTAAACATATTTCAGCCAAAATGACGTCACTTTGTCTTCAACAAGTTCAGATTCAATAAAAGGAATTGTGTTTTCTCAATCAGAAAAGGAACTGAAGTCATTATTTGCATATTTTAATCTTTGTAGTTTTATGTAAAAATGGTTTAAAATTCTGAGCAACGATTAATCGTTAGAATAATCGATTGATGACTGAAGTTTTTCCCTGCTTCCCGTGCGTTTCTGATCCGGTTCTGATCCGGTTTCGCTCTCCCCGGTGCGTCCATGCAGAACCGAGCCTCTCCGTGTTTGGGAGCCTCCCCACGTCGATGCATTATGCACGCCTCGCATCCCGCCTCCCACGCTGCAGCTTATGTAAGGCGCGGCGCGCGTGGAGCAGCGTATGTTTGCACGCGTGTCTGAGGAAGTATTTTTAACCAGACTGGGATTCAGGGAGCCGTGACTCATTCTGGTTGCTCTTTATTTTTACCCCACCATCCGCCGCCCACCGCCTTCTCCTCAGAACAACAAGAACAGAAGATGGAGAACAAAAACACTGACATGTTGGCGTAAAGGTTCCCCCTCTGCGCCGCTTCATCCACACAAACAGAGCCAGGATGGAAATTAGACAGATAAAATCCTCTGCAGGAAAACACAGCAACAAAATACTTAAATTTAATCTGTTTTTTAGGATTCTATGTGGCTAATCAGCAAAGTAAAGCCAAATAGAAGTGGAGGGTAAATCTGAAAAGTGCGGTGTGCTTTTGTATGCAGAGGTCGGGATTTGAACGTGGCGACGTCGCATCGTTTTAAACCTTTCTCTCCGTAACCAAACATCACTTCTGATTTTAGACGCTTTCTTCCAAGTTAGTAAAAGAAACTGGTTTCTGCCGCAGCTTCCTGTTGATGATGCAAGCAGTGGCCATTTTGAAAGGTCCAGTTGATTTCTCTGACTGAGGCACACTGCTGCCTCATACGGACTGTTAATTAGATCTTTAAAAAGTACAATCTTTCCAAGCCTTTACTTCACAAGACAAACATTACAGCTTTCATCATGATGCTGCGCTCGATAAACTGTTTTAGAAATTTCTTTGAGTTCATTTCCAATGTAAAGAAGACAGAAAACAAAGGGAGAAAGAAGTCGAGCAGAAAAAGAGACAAACTCCAAAACAAACCCAACGACAAACCACAGAAACAAACAATTACATCACTATTCGTGCCAACCGCAGGTTTAGACGACAGGAAGCAGTTACACCAGCATCAAACCAGCACAAACTGCCCTTCATAATAAAACTCTCTATTTGAGAATAACTCAAATAGACCTTCAAATGTCTTTTTGAGTAATTGCGTTTTTCAGGCTGCAATGATTTATTTATAGGTAACAAAATTTAAGAAAAAGATGTTATAAGTTTAAAAACAGAAACACGAGCTGCCCCTCGCTAGACGGGCGTCCTGGGCAGAGAGCCGCATCAACACCACCACAGAACACAACCTGAAAAACTACCAGGCGATTCAAAATGATTTCAAACCGACTGAAACAGAACCAGAAAGTATAACAACAATCTGGTGCTGATCCGAGGAGAAACAGCAAAGTTTATGGAGAACAAGAACAAAAAGAGAAAAATCCCAATTTATCCACAAATCAAAGAAAAATTATTTAAAACAGACGAATCAACCCCAAAATTCAGAATTAAAGAGAAAACATCATACTGAGGCCGTTTATCGATGTGAGGAACTAATAATAATAATAATAATAATAATAATAATAATAATGAACCTTTGAGGCAGTTTGACATGTTTGCCCCCTGAATGACCTCTGCCCCTCCTGGACTCCCTGAACCTCCTCTGCTCTTATGCAACCGTTCGTTAGACTCCTGCAGACGGAACATCTTCTCTGCATGGATCCATTAAGGAGCAGCAGCCGGCCCTACAGCAGCCGGCGCTGCAGCAGCTACACGCCGTTACGTAACGCAGCAGCAGAACGGAGGGAAGGAGGGATGGAGGGAAGGAAGGAGGGATGGAGGGATGGAGGGATGGAGGGATGGAGGAATCCCTCTTTGCTGGGAAACACGCCGAGTCGTTTCCGGCTGAGAGAAGAAAACTGAAGCTTGAGAGAAAATCTGATGATTTTCATGATGACTTAAATCTTTAAAGTGATGCAGGTTGAACATTTGGCCGAAATATGCTGCAAATTTCCTATTACCTAAAAAATTGCTGTTTGTGATTCACCAAGACTCAGAGTATTTCAAAAATGTACATCTTTTGTTATGTTTTTCTCCCATGGAGGGCGCCATGTTTCCACCGACGGGTTGATGACGTCATCAGTTCGGACCTGATGACGTCATCAGGTCTGAGCTGGAGTCTGCAGAGGAAACACAGGAAGGAACTTTATCATTTCCCATAATGCAACACTGCGTCGCTATCAGCTGTGATTTAAACATTTAAATTCAGGCGAATCTGAATAATTTTCCACATGAAAGAAAGGAGAGGAACACGATGCAGGACCTAATCTGGACCTAATCTGGACCTAATCTGGACCTAATCTGGACCTGGACCTTCTCCGCCCATTTATACCAGCAGAACCTCCAACAGCTGATCAGTACCATAACGAGCTGAAATAAATGCTGTGCTGTGCTGAGACGCTCTCGGAGCTGGACGCTCTCGGAGCTGGGCGCTCTCGGAGCTGGGCGCTCTCGGAGCTGGGCGCTCTCGGAGCTGGACGCTCTCGGAGCTGGACGCTCTCGGAGCTGGACGCTCTCTGAGATCCGGTCTCTGAGATCCGGTCGGTGGATCCGGTCGGATCGGTGGATCCGACCGGACCCATGGAGGTCTGGTGTCGCTGTTACCACCGGACCGGACCGGAAACACTAACTGAGCTAAAACACCGGTACTGAATGTGAAACCACTACCGACACCAAACAAAGTTCGGACCCTAAGCCGCTGCTGCCAAACTGGACTCAGAGCTCCAGAGGTTCTGACCGGGTCACAGTGACCCGAAGTTTATCGTCTCCTTACAGCAGCTGCAAGGCGACTCGTCCTCTGTTCGTTACTGTGTGAGTCTGCAGCAAAAGAAGAAGAAAAGGTTGAGCTCCTGCGGATCTGTGTGGGACCTGCTGCCATTTTTTGACCTTTGACCTGTAAAAGTTGTTCCCTTCAGTCTGGACCGGTCCGGTTCCGTGGATGAGCGATTAATGATCTCCACTGATGGATTCCCTGATCTCTGGATTTCTGGCTGTTTCAAAGCTGAATATTTATAGTAAACAGAATAAATGTTTTTCCTCAGTTTCTCCGGATCATCAGCGCCAGGCTCGGATCCCGACCCGGTTCGGCGCTGGACTCCACCTGGTCGGTCCCTGCACAAGCAACCTTCATACTGAAGTTATTGAATTTTTACCATTGTTGTATTTGATGTTTGTGGTTGTGTGAGCGACAGGCTCATCAGAACCTGGAGCCGTGTGATGCTGCCATCTGGTGGCTCTTAAAGGGAAGTACACCCAGGATTCATTCTACCCTGGAAATCTGCTTTTGGAAACATGTTTTATAAAATATGTTTCAGCAGATGGAGGCTTTCCTCATTTAATTTATTGCTGTTTATCATCAACAATGTATTTTGTTTGGTGAAACTTATTTAAATAGTTAAAGTGCTTTAATTCATCAGTAATTATTAAAATGCATCCAGTATGTGGATTAAAACAATAATTAAATGTTTACAAACATTAGACTCAAATATCAATGTAAAAATATGTCATGCAAACCGTTGTTCTGTTTCTTTATGTAAAACGGTTTAGAAATCTGACGAAGTGATGCGTAAAGAGAATAAAAAGTTTCAGGTTGGGGTCATAGCGCCCCCTATAGGGGAGGATTCACTGATTTAAAATGAACAGAGAACAAAAAGAAGAAGAAGAAGAAACGACTGCAGCAGGTAAAAATCAACCCAGAACCAGAAAATCTTGTTTTCCAGATTTCACTCAATGTAGAAACATCACCGCTACAAGTCTCTGTCCACTTTTTCCTTCCACTTAACTTTCCATCAGTACGCTTCAGAACATTTCAATATTCAGATGCACTGAGCTGAAAAAATAAATAGTTTTCAGATGATCAGTAAGAAGTTTCAGATCTTCAGAGAGAGAAAAACTGAGGGACAAACTGGGATTAAAGCTCAGAGGAAGGAAAACACGCCGAGGCTTTTGTTGCTATTCTCAGTGTTTTTAGGGTTTCCTGGTCTTCAGAGGTGAAAGGTTAAAGGCCTTCCTGTCTTCTGATTGTTGTTTACGTATCTTTGTTTTCGCACGCGACCGCCGCGGGTCAGGACAAAAGTTCAGGAGAAACAAACCGCAGCGAACTGAGACGGGTCGTTACTGCGAGAACAATGGAGGCGAGGAGAGGCTGCTCTCATCATCATCATCATCATCATCATCATCATCATCATCATCATCATCATCAGCATCGTCATCGTCATCAGACGGGATCAGGACATCAGGATTATCCAGAGGACGGTCTGTCATTCCTCTCCTTCCAGCCACAAACTTTAACGTCTTTGATGCGACAAAATGAGACACAGCAGCAGATTCTGGAGGTCAAATCCAGATGTGAAGGTTTTACCAACATCTGCCAGAGTTCTGATCAATCCGTCATCTGGACCTGGAGAGAGGTGGGTTAGGGTTAGGGTTCCCAGTCCTGCAGACGGACTGGGAACGTCACAGCAAGGATTTTCACTCACAATTCACCTAAAATGTCAAAAATGTAAAAAATAAAACAAATGCGTTTCACTCTGATGCCAGCAAATATTCATAAAAACAACAATAACTTATATTTTTTTGTATTTTAGACCTGCTTCCTGAAACTTAGACGTTTCTGCTCCTCCGGTATGGAACACCAAGAAGGCCAAAAATGTTTTCGTATGCAAAGTATGAAAAGTAACGGAGTTCAGAACTTAATGTGAACGAGGATTCAAGAAAAACACACGGAGAAACACGATACAGCTGGATTCTGCAGATTAATAACATAGAATTAAGCAAATAAATGCTAACTTTGTGGATTTCAGGGAAGATTTTTTCAGCTGTTTTCCTCCAAGCGTCTGAAAGCTTCACTGCTCACTGGTCAGACGCTTGTGTTCGTCGTCCATGCAGATATTTTTCTTCCACTGGGTTTTGTTTAGCCCATGTAATAAGTTAATAAAAAATTGTGGATAGTTTTTCACTAAGATTCGCTTCGTAAAAGCAAAATGGAGGAAAAGAGGAGAGAGATAAACACTGAAAACGTAATGAACATGAAAACGAGTCTTTAACGTCTCCATTCTGCGACGCGAAGCAACAGATGAAGCAGAAATCTTTATGAAAGAAAATTTTGAATGGAATTGTGAGGTGATAAAATATCCCCCCTCTTCTTATCACACCTGCCCCACTGCGAGACACGGTGGTGGCAGCATCATGCTGGTCAGACGGATGGATCAAACAGACGGTTTGGATCAACATTAGATCAAATCAGGAACATCAACAAAGGAACAAAGAGTATTTCTGAACCAACCGTTGGATCCCAAAGGTCTGGGTTCGGTTCGGTCCAGACGGCCGGCGCTGATCGGTCCGAGTCCTCACTGTTTGTGCGCCGTCTGATCTTTATGTGCTGCACTTTCTGAACAGCTGCAGCATAAAGAGTCGGCCGACACCGCGGAGCGACCTGCTGGGTCAAAGGCTCGGCCGCCCGCCAGCCATTGTTGGGGCTTCTGGAGGGCCGGCTGTTATTTCTGAGCAGGCGTGCAGCCGTCGCCTCGTCTCCACTCACGCTCAACTCTGGAGTATTTCCTGTCCAGGAAACAGTAGCGGCCAGCGGCCCGGAGCCGGCCTGGAGGAGATCAGGAGGGCTTCACGACACCGCCACGTTACAAACTTTATGTATTTTCATAAAAACAGGAGCTGAAACCAGCTTCTGTCATGATGTTCATGAAATAATTCATGAGAAAACAGGAAAACATGCCAACTTTCACTAAACCACCTTGGAAGGGACGAAGGAGAAAACCTCTTCTCTCTGGAAACAAGATGGCCGCCAGACCGAGGTTAGCAGAGCTGAACCTGAACAAAACTACGGGGACAATGTCTTCTGGACAGACGAGATGATGGACCGGGATGGACAGAACCAAACAGAACCAAACAGATCAGAGCAAACACAGAGAGGAAACGGGCAACCGTTCACAGTTACACAGTTAGCAAGCTAAATACTTAGCTTCAAACTAAACATGTAGTTAGCA
>VMRN01000169.1:107901-137890 GCA_010277015.1 Poeciliopsis turrubarensis | reverse complement strand
CATGTAGTTAGCAAGCTAAATACTTAGCTTCAAACTAAACATGTAGTCATAATATAATACCAAAGTAAGCTAAGTATTTAGTTGCACGTTAGATATTTAATTTGAAGGTAATATTTAGCTTGCAGGCTTTTCCCTTTGGGATCAATAAAAACTATGTTTATTATATTCACCAAACACTTTGTGGTCCATGTATGACGAGGAACTGGCTTATTACCGGATTTCATGGAGGGAAATGTGACTCAGCATCTCAACCTACATACAGAGAAACATGCAGCAAATATTATCTGGAAATGAGTTTGAAAACATTTCCTGATGCTGGTAATTTGGTAGAAAGGCTGTGAAAGTATCTGCAGAGCAAACACTCTTCCTGTGTGAGAAAACTATTGAAAAACAACATTCCAGTCGGAGAGCTGGGAAGGAATTCCCACATTTTCCCGGTCTGAGTAATCAGATTTCCCAGTCGATGCCGCTGCAGCGTTTCTGTGATTAATGTTGGGATCGGAGGGAAAACGTCTTTGTTTCTGCGGCTCGACTCACCAAACATCCATCAAACACGCAGAAATTCCTCCGCCGCATTCTGGCCTCTTATGAAACACTTCCTGCCGCCGGCCGCTTATCAGCGCGCCTCAGCCTGGGCTCTGATTGGACCAAAGCCGCCGCCGTCACATGCTGTGTTCGCCGCTAAAGAACAAAATAACAAAAAACAGGCTGATAAGTGGCGACCTGCTTTCCCCGGCCGAGGTCGGGAGCGAAACCCCGGGCGGTCCATTCAGGCCCGAGACCAAAGGTCACATCAGATGTGAGACGCCGCGTTCGAGTCCAGAATCACGTCCTCCATGTTTAAAATGGCCCCCGCGCTCCGGACCGCAGACGGTTACTGTCCCTTTAAGAGACCATCATCTACTTCCTGTTTCATGTCTACAGACTTGCTTCAATATTTCCACATTACATTTTTTCAACCCCACAGCATGACACTGCCACCTCCTTTCACCAGGAGCTTAAACTCCCGAAGCTGCAGTTTTAATAAAAATGTTTCACTGATGTGGGAATCCAATAAAGCTTTTAATCAAGTTAATTTTAGAGTCTGAAATTAATTAAAATCTAAAATCATAG
Source organism: Poeciliopsis turrubarensis (assembly GCA_010277015.1). NCBI lineage: Eukaryota > Metazoa > Chordata > Actinopteri > Cyprinodontiformes > Poeciliidae > Poeciliopsis > Poeciliopsis turrubarensis. Next base: position 136,777 of record VMRN01000169.1, on the reverse strand, counting down.
ATCAATAAAACAAGCAACATTTTCACTTCAGAAACCATTTTGCTGCTAAATTGAGGAATAAATTGACTTATGACCTCGACAACAAAGATATTTATAGTTTTTAATCTTTTCTCCAGGTTTTTCAACCATCAGAAATGTGGGCTGTGGATGCTGACGTTAGCATTAGCTACATGTTTAGCACTGAGATGCTATCTTAACCTAGCATAGCAACCTAGGCTAACTCCTTTTAGCACAACTTGAGCAGAGCAGTAATCCTTCCTAGTGTCCAATCAGATCGCTTACAAGCAGAAATTAATTCATTCATTTGATTTTTTTGTCCAACCGTTGCTATTGTTAGCAGGTGTGCGTCTGAATTACAGGCGTACCAGAAACACATGAATACAAAGGTTCCATCTGGAACTTCATAAAGTCTGGACGCGCACCATGAAAAACAATAAAAAAATTCATGAAATTAAAGTCAAGTCTGGTGAATATTAATGGTAAATTGGAGCTTGTTTCAACTCGAAACCTACCAAGTCAGGTTGCGGCGTCACTGGAGGAGCTGCAGAGATTCACATCCTGGGAGGATTAATCTGCCCTGAGGCGAGGAGCAAGGTTAAAGGTCAGATTCACCAGGCAGGACAGAGCGGCTGAGTCACCAGCCTCACTTTAAACACGGTGGTGGCAGCATCATGCTGTGGGGGAGCTGAAAACCTGCTACAGAGACTGGAGGAGATATTGTGGGATGGATTAGACTGGATTCACTGGGAATGAATGAATAAAACACTTTTTAGATTTTTATTTTTAAAAACTTTAACTTCCACGGTGATTTAGAGTCGAGTAAATGATCAGGGTGTGAAAACTTTTCCTGCTCTGAATCAAACTGGACGGTTCAGTTTATCAGAACTTTAGTAAAGTTGTCAAAGCCCAATGTGACCAACCAAACAGAATGAAAGGATTTCATGACACATAGAATGAGTTTAAGTCGGTTTGTCGTATTTTACAAAATGTCTTCAGATTGTTGTGAAAAAATAGATTTAATGAAAATGATGTTTTCTGGGGGCTGCACAGTGGCGCAGTGGGTAGTGCTGTTGCCTTGCAGCAAGAAGGTCCTGGGTTCGATTCCCGGCCCGGGGTCTTTCTGCACGGAGTTTGCATGTTCTCCCTGTGCGTGCGTGGGTTCTCTCCGGGTTCTCCGGCTTCCTCCCACAGTCCAAAAACATGACTGTCAGGTTAATTGGCCTTCCCAAATTCTCCCTAGGTGTGAGTGTGTGTGTGTGTGGTTGTTTGTCTCTGTGTTGCCCTGCGACAGACTGGCGACCTGTCCAGGGTGAACCCCGCCTCTCGCCCGGAACGCAGCTGGAGATAGGCACCGGCAACTCCCGACCCCGTTAGGGAGAAAGGTGACGGAAAATGGATGGATGGATGGATGGATGTTTTCTGGGAGCTGCAGAAGTTTAACAATCAAACTCCGAACAGATTATTAACAGCTTTCATATTGCAAAAGGTTTTTATTTCAACGACTGTAGAGTATTTACAGTACAGATCAGTTTGTACATAAATAGGCAGTAGTTATAAATATCAGAGGTCTGGCTGGTATAAAATTAAAAAAGGGAATATTTTACAGTATGAACACGGCTGGCTCATCTCTGTCTCTGGTTGTCTGTCCGACTGACAGACGTCCTGCTGCAGGTGACCTTTGACCCCCAGCCGTGCCTCAGTCATGGTCGTTCCTGCTGCAGAGGTCGACAGAACCGGCAGCATCGTTCAGAACGTCCTCAGAGAGTTCTGGTCAGAACGCTGCAGCACCGGCTGCTGCTGCTGCACGATGGGGCAACGCTGCCCTCTGGTGCTCAGAGCCGGTACTGACGGTCCGTTACGTTACGCAGAGCCAGCAGAACCTCCTCAGATTAAACTCAAAACTGCCTGCAGAGTCCAGATGAAACGGGATGAATAAAGCTTTGGCATTGTGACCTTTGACCCCCGGCGTAACCTGAAGAGCGGCCCAGAACGGGGCAGGCTTTTCATTCAGCCTGCCCCGTTAGCAGGCTTCCTGCAGAAAGAAACGCGTCCAGGAGCCGAGGAGAACCGCTTCCAAGTTCTGGTTCAGGGACCCGAACGGGACGACTCTGATCCAGAACCGGTCTGGCCCGGCGAAACAGAACCGTGTTCAGACGGCCAGGGTGACCCGAACAACGGGATGTCTGGAAAATCTGGGATTCGTTCGCACATTTCCACGATAACAACTCCTTAAACTTCCTGCTGGAAACCATAAAACTTCACAGGATTTTATCAGCCTGAAAAGTTTCAATGCACATAAAAAATGTGTCCATCCCCCTTTACTCTGATGCCCCTAAATAACAGCAGTCCAGGTCAGGCAGGAGAATCTGCTTCACAAAAACTAATTAAAGTTTATTAATTATGATTATAGACTGTAGTGAGAAACGGTGCTGGCAGCATCATGCTGTGGGACGAGGAGGCTGGATGGAGAAAACCTCCAGAAGACCCAAACAGAAAAAACATGCCGCACTTTTTAGATTTTTACATTCATTAAAACACTATAAAAACCAACAGACTTTCCGTCTAGTTTTTGTTTTGTGGAGGTTCATCAAATGAAACCCAGTAAATTGATCAAAGTTTGTGCTCGGAATGGGACAAAGTAAAGATCTTGGGGTGTGAAAACTTTTTCGCTTGGAGATTACTCAGATTTCAAAATTCTGTTTTCTAATACTGTCCAATAACGTCACGAATCAGAACCGGTTGTGGGCCGAGCGCTGAGCTCTGAGGAACCCCTTCACTAACTGGAATCTGATTTTACGTTTAAACTGAACAAGTTCAGGAGGCGAAGACTTGATTTGATCTGCGGCTGCTGCTTCCTCCAGGGGGCGCTGTTTGCTTAAATGGGTTTAATGTTGAAGAAGCTTCTGGTCATGTGACGCGCCGCCATATTGTGAGGGGCATTTCTGCTGAGCCGTACAGGAAGTGGGCAGCAGCTCATCAGTTTCACATTGCGTCAGTAAAAATCTGCAAATATTAATAATAAATTTTTTCTTCTGTATTCAGTGATAAATCCTCTGCAGTTCAAATGAATAATAAATAAAGCAGTTTGAAGATTAAAAACAAACATTAAAAGTTGTGAAAGCTTTGCAGCGTCGACGTGCAAAACCCCGACAGCCGTCTGGATTATTTGGATAATTACAGATTTATACTAATAATTACATTAATTTATTGAATATTTGTTTATATTTATTATCTATTTAACAAGTTGAATAACTAGTTTATTAAATTAATTTATCCATAAAATATAATTATTAATTTCCAAGAAATTAATTCAACAGTAATTTAATAAGTTAATCTAATTATTGATATTTACTATTAATCAATTGAATTTAAAATGATTAATAATAAATTAAACTATTCATAATTTAATATCTAATAAAAAGATCATAAAATTATTGTCTATTAATTATCATTAATAAATTATAGACTGCTGAAAAAAATTAGCATTTAAATACTTTCAGGAAAACAACAGACTTTATGAAAACGCAGCTGCTGGTTTTCTGTTCTTCAGAGGTTTTTAAGTCTAGATTTGTTTTATTTTCTGATTTTATTCAGCAGGTTTTGTTTCATCAACAACGATCATCTCAGCTGGTTGTTTAGAGCCATTTTCACAGCAGACTTGCCCCTCACAACATGGCCGACATCCTGGCGCGTCAATGACCCGGGTCATGTTGCATCATATCAGGATGCGTTTCTGATTGGTCGCTGCGGTCCTTGAACTCCAGGAATCTCCGCCCACATCTCCATGACCTGGGACCAGAACTGGGACCAGAAGAAGGAACTCCTGCTGACGTCTGGTCCAGTGTTTGCTGGTTTCTGCTCCTCCTCACTGAACATAAAAGTGCTGACGCTTCTTCCTCTTCTTCTGATCTGGAGGGTTGAGTCAGCAGCAGCAGCAGCAGCAGCAGCAGCAGCTGGATTTTGGCACCAGAACCTCAGAACCACAGATCCCTGATGAGTCTCCATCTGGTCCAGGGATGGCTGCAGTAACACTCCAGAGTCAGCGGGGGGCGCCTTGTGCTGCGGCCAGCGTGAGCACTCCTCCTCGCCCTCGGGTCGGCGCCAGGCTCCGCCCCTCATCCTCACAGCGTGGCCAGGATGCGGGAGAAGGAGATGATGATGGAGAGCGAGGTCTGGCCCGCGCCGAACACCAGAGCCTCCAGCGGCGCCATGCCTTTCCCCGCCACACGGTACACACCGGCCACCGCCGCGCCTGCAGCACACGCACACGCACACACACACACACACACACGCACACACACACACACACACAGGATGTTCTGATAACCAAACTCAGCCAGGATGCTGATGATTTTTAAAAGCTAAAACAAATGTAGCTTTTAAAAAAATGTACTTTTTCCTCCCACTCAACTTTCCATTGCTATTCCTGGATCCTTATTTTTCCTGCTTTTTGAAAAATCTTTGGTGGATTCACCTGCCTCGGGTTTCCTTTCCATCAGAACCAATGTTAACTCTAACCGGGTCACAGGAAGTTGGACATTTTCCCTCCCAGTTAAAATTCTGATCCTGTTTCCAGTTTTTTAACACAATCCCAGTTTAACTTTGAGGGTTTTTCTCAGAGAACCATCAGCTCAGAGCATCATGATGGTTCTGACCCGGTGGAGTCTTCAGAACCTTCTGGATTATACCAGGTTCTCCATCCAATCAGAGATGTTTCTGTCTCCCCCTGCTACAGGACTTCCTGTTTTCTGACCAATCAGAGAGCAGAGAGACATGGCCACTCTGGTTCTGGAGAAACTGGACCTCTGTGATGTTTCTTTCCCCTCCCTCTGTCTCCCCCTGGTGGCCCTGAACTGAATCACACAGGAGGGGCCTCACTCACTTGTGATGACGGCTCCAGAGAGGGAGGCCAGGAAGCCGACGCTGACCAGAACCAGCGTGATGAGGCGGCCCCACCTGTGGCGCTGCAGCATGACCAACATGAGCAGACCGCCGGCGCCGTGGAGGAACAGCGAGGAGAACAGACACCACAGGAAGACCCAGTACCACATCTCTGGAGGAGGAGCAGAGAGGAAGAGCAGGTCAGAACCAAAACATCACCATGTAACGTACTGGTCACTTTAGAACCACAAGGAGGAAAGGAAGGAAATCAAAGAAAGAAGGAAAGGAAGAAAGGAACGACGCATAGAAAAAGGAAGGAAAGGAGGGAACAAAGAAACCAACTTCTACAAATGAGGAATAAAATTTAGAATAATATATTTTATACATTTTCTGTGATGTCACACTTCAGGGAACTTTGCAGCAAACAGCCATCTTGGTAGGTATCTGTAACTCATGGCAGTTGCTATGGCAACAATAAACAATCCATATTCTCTGTCTTGTATGAGTAGATCCCAACAGCAGAGATTTTCCTTGTACGTTGGTCAAAAGGGTCAGTGTACTTCCTGTTTGTTCATCTGCGCTGCGATGGCCTACCAAGATGGCGGTTCAGTGCTGCGGATCACTGCCTGTTCAGACTCATGGCAACAAGGTATTGATAAAACTGATCAACAAACTGTTAAAATATTAATGTGGTAAATAAATCTCTGGACTCAGGTAAAATGTCTTGACATTAAATATGAAACGTGTTTCCACGTTTATCTTTCCCTCCAGGGTTTCTGTGATCAGAAGCCGTGATTTTGTGGCTAATTTGGAAATATTGTAAGACATTTTTCAGTATTTGTGCTTAAAGTATGAAATGTGACTTTTTGTTGCTTTACATCAATCAGACTATAGGTTAACATCAAATAAATCTAGGGCAGAAATGGAGTGAAAGTGAGAATTTTTGTGGAAAATTTGCAATAAACTCGTAATAAGGCAGTAGCATGAAAAGGTTTAGGAATACGTAGATTTTTTGCAAAGCGACTGACTGATGTCCCTCTGGAGTTCAGGGGCCACACAAGAAGCCGCGCTGGGCCGGATTTGGCCCCCGGACCTTCAGTTTGACAAGTGCAATAGATTTAAATCACTATTTATTTTCTGTTTCTTGGAGCTTTTATTTCTAAAACTCTCCAAAGCGCCATGTTGCCTTCCTGGACCTCATGTTTTGGTCCGTTGGAGCTCCGGAAGTCTCAGAGAAACTGCTCCACCGCATATAAACAGGAAGCTGATTTGTTTAAGCATCTCAATCAGCTGCTTCTTCTTCTCTGCCACCAGCGCAGCGCAGCGCAGCGGGACCGCAAACTCCAGAGGTGCGCTTCTTGCTGAGTCAGCGTCGCAGGCTTTGAGTTGCTCCACTCAGGGTGGAGATGGTGGCAGCACAATCTGCTGCTACAATCTTCTGTTTACATGACACACCAACCGTGACTCCACGCTGCGGATGGAGAGCCGGGATCCTGCAGATAAACCCGCTGATGCTTCTGCAGCAGCGGGTTCACGCAGATGGGGGTCTGCGTCGTTTGATGTAATGCGATAAAATAAAAAATGACTCTGATGGCCTCACGTGACCCGGAGCGCAGGTTCATGTCGGACAAAGGGAGGATCAGGTTTTGCATCCCATAATACCTCATGTTATCCCTGGTTTCACTCTGGCTCACCGTCCCTGCTTTATCTTCCGCTTTAAAATGGACGCGCCGCCGCTCGCGGTGCCGCTCGCGGCGGCGCGCCGCTCGCGGCCCCTCTGGTCCTACCTGTGAAGTCCTTCAGGGTGGCGCCGTGGACCCAGAGGCTCAGCACCTGCTGCACCGACAGGTTCACGGAATAGTCCCGGCTCATGGTTCCGCCGCCGCCGCCGTCGCCCGGGTTCGCAGGCCTCTTGATCGGATCGCTGAACTTGGCTTTGGACGGAGGCATGGAGGAGACCGGGGCGGAGGGGGCGGAGCGGCGCGGCGCGGCTCTACCGGTGCCGCTGCTTCGGCTTGACGTCCGTCTCCGCTGCGGGAAGGGCAGGGCCGCGGGGTGGTCGGGTGGTCCTCGGCGGTGCGGAGGCCATGATGCGCAGCGGCGGCGGCAGGCGGGCGGCGCACCGACGGTCAGCTCGTCCTACATCGGCTGGTCCCGCTGCATCATCCTTAAAGGGCCAGCAGTCCTCTGACGGATCCGGGCTTCCGCTCCAACATCCGGCTGCCGTAAACCGCTCTGTGGATGGGACTCGGTGCGCATGCGCAACGCAAGGACGTAAAAAGCGACGCATCTGACAAATATGAGTAAAAACATATCCTAGGGTCAAAATGTACAATAAATAACGAGCCAAATCCCACAAAGACTCTGTAAATCTGCGTTGATTTAATCTTTCTGATTAACATTCAGCCTGAGCTGCCGCTTGAGCGTTGCCCTTGACGACCGTCAGATAGAGGAGCTCCCTGATTGGCTGCTGAGGCGTCACAATTTTACGGTTCATTTAAATCCCATGACGTCATTCAGAAGTGAAACGAATAAATGCAATTTTTGTAAATAAATTATGGCTGGAATCAGCAGACCGTTTGGTTTATGAGTGTGAGGTTAATGTTTGGATGTTTTATTTTGGAAACGGATCAAATATGGAATTTAAATTCGGAATAAAAAAGTTCAATAGCTGATCAATAATATTACATCGTTTGCACAAATTTTCCCTTCATAATTGCTGCTTCACAAAGGCATTAAAGATAAAATTTTAATATTCTGTAAATCTTAAAAATTAATAATAATAATAATAATAATAATAATAATAATAATAATAATAATAGTAATAATAATAGTAATAATACAGCCACTGTAATCAAACTTTTCTTGCTTAAAATAAACCCTGGTTTATTTTATTTGGTTTAAATATTTTGCTGTTAATTATAGTCATACCAATTTGTGAAACTTCATGTGTTTTAGGAATTCGGGAATTAGATATGTTATTATAGAGAAAGGTAAATGTGAACAGGGTTTGGATGGTTTGACAGAGAAACTGCTGCAGTTTTTGTCTTTTTCTTTCTTAAGTTTGTTTCACCAAAACAATTCTATCAATTCAGAAAATTAAAACATTTAAGAAAAGATTCAACCTGCACATCTTTTAGATTCTAGCCAGTTTTGGAGATGAATGTAAATAATATGTTATTTGAATAAACAAGTGACTGAGGCAGATCCAGCCAGACCGGACTGAACCGAACCGGACCGGACCGAACCGGACCGAACCAGACCGGACTGAACCGAACCGGACCGAACCGGACCGGACCGAACCGGACCGGACCGGACCGAACCGAACCGGACCAAACCGAACCGGACCGAACCGGACCGAACCGGACCAAACCGAACCGGACCGGACCGAACCGTTCCAAACCGAACCGGACCGGACCGGACCGAACCGGACCGGACTGAACCGAACCGGACCAAACCGAACCGGACCGGACCGAACCGGACCAGACCGAACCGTTCCGAACCGGACCAAACCGAACCAAACCGGACCAAATCGAACCGGACCAAACCGAACCAAACCGGACCAAATCGAACCGGACCAAACCGAACCAAACCGGACCAAACCGAACCAAACCGGACTGGTCCTGCTGTGGAACAGAGCCGGGTAAAGTCTCGCAGCGTTCTGCTGTTTCTCCTGCAGCCGGAGGGAAGCGGAGAGGAAACCTGGCTGTCGATCCGAGATGTTCTGGAACATTTCTCTGAGGAGCGGCGAGTATTTTAAGAAGAGCCGACCCAGTTCAGACGTAACATCTGACACCGTTCAGATCGACGCGGCTTCCTCTACAGGCAGAGTTCAGCTTCAGGTTCTGCTGCTCCGGACTCAACGTCTGGAAAAACCCAGTCAGAACCAAGAATCTGTTCACAGAAAGAACCGTCCCGAGTTTACAGGTGAAAAACTGCTGGATGTTTCTGAGGACAGGAGGATTCTGGGAAACTGTCAGCAAAATGTTTCAAACCAGATTGACCTCCAGCTCACATCTGCTGACCCCGTGACCTTTAACACCTTCGTTCTTCATTTTTAAGTTTCTTCCTCGTCTTTCTTTGGGACGTTCCTTCCAGTGCAGCCAGAACTGATGAGGCCCGTCAGAATAATCAATAAATCAACCCGATAAGTTCAATTTGTATCATTTACCGTTTGTCTCTTTCTACCAAAAACTGGGTGATAAAAGTTTCCATTTTGGTGTTTTGGTCTCAACTGGTTTCGTTTTTTAAGGATAATGTTTACAGACTTTATGACTCGTTTCTGTTGTTTTGTTTAAAATGTCTTTCAGTGTCAAATATTCATTAAAATCTAAAGTTTATTACTTTGAGAATGTGTTCTTGCATTATTATACCATAATTACCATAATAACACCGGAAATAACAGCAATATTATAGTTTATGACAATAGTGAACAATAACTGAATCCATATTTTAAGAAAGTATCTGAACCTAAAAATGAACCAAATATGAAAAAAACTAAAACTGCTATAACTAATAAAAGACAAATATTTAACTTAACTCACTGAATTAGACAAACAGTCCCAGTGGAACAAAACTAAACTGCAGTGAAGGCCCAGAAGTATCCGTGGTTCTGATGGTTCTCCATCTGGGTCGGAGCGATTCCCGGCTCGGCCAGCAGGTGGATTCCTTCTCCTTGTTTTCCAGAGGAAACGTTTCCACTGGTTCTGGTTCTGTGTGGCTCTGGGTCGTGGGGATTTTAGTGGTAACTGGATCCCAGCGGGAATCGGTCAGGTTCTGTTCGGACCTGCGGCTCTTTGGAACCGGCTCACAAAGCTTTTCTCTTCAGCCCACAGATTTTCATCTTTTTGTTTCTTTTTTTCTGAAACTGAATCTGAGCTGAGAATCTGAGAGTCCTGATGTCTTCCTCTTTGTCTCCCTGATGCCCCTCCTGCCCCCTTACCCTCCTGCCCCCCTTACCCTCCTGCCCCCCTACCCCCCCGCCCCCCCTTACCCCCCGCCCCCCTACCCTCCTGCCCCCCCTCAGACAGGTGTGTCTCCTCTCAGGTGAGTCATCGCAGCAGCAACAATATGATCTGGCTGAGTTGGAGTTGACCGGGTCAGAACATCTCTGATTGCCTCAAACTGGCATCTTGAACTGGTTCCCTTCAGCCCAGCGGTTGCCACGGTGACCAGATCTGGACCCAACAGAACCGCACATTAAAAATGATCAAATATTAATAAATAGATTATTAACCAGTTTGTGTCCCTGAATCCCAGTTGGAGCGGACTGGGAGGCTGGATGCTGGTTCTGGGAATGCTTTTGGTCTGACAGGTGAACAGAGCAGGTCTGCTGCGGGGGGAGGGGGTCTGCGGTTTCCTTTGAGCGGCTGCAGGATCACACGCCGGGGGTTTCTGCTCGCTTTGATGGCTTCTCTGACTGCAGGTGTTCATAACAAACCCGGATCCATTTGGAGCAACGGAGGTAAAACCAGGACCCGACCACAACCAGCAGGTTGATCTGGAGCTGCTGGTCTGGAGAACAGTCCCAGTTTCTCTGGGAAGCAGTGGAGGCGGTAATCTGCTGCAGCGAGAGCGCCTGATTAAAGGGAAGCGTGTCTTTGAAGAAGTGACCGATGATGATGATGATGATGATGAGCTTCAGCTCCTCCAGTCAGGAGAGGACGAGCTGATTCATGTCGGCTCTCTCATTGAGGAAACGGCTCCCTGAGGGCCCAGAGTTTCTGTTTTGGTCTGTCGGGTAATTTACTTGTCCTCGTTAATAACGTTCTACTCTGATGGGTTTTTATTGGAAGGCAGCAGCAGAACCAGAATGTTGTGGTAACGAAATGAGCGGCTGCTGCTTAGATGCGGCCAGAACCGAATGCCTGACAAGTTTACATTCCCTCATCGCTGGCAGAAAGTTCCCGTTTATCCTGGACCTTTAATGATTTATATGAACCAAACTTTTTCCTGATCATCCAACAAACAGGTTTAAAGTTTGTATTTATCAAAGATTTACACACAAGTACGACTCAAAAATGATTGAATTACATAAGATCAATTAAAAGGCATAAATGTTTTACAAAGTATACATTATGGCCTACAGTAAGGGTGTCCAATATGTGGGCTGGGGGCCATTTTTGGCCCATTGACTGATTGTGGCCACAGCAGGTGGAGACAAAATTACTACTGAGTAAATAAAAGTTTCAACGATGGAAAATATTGAGCACAAAAAGTATTTCAACAAACATTTCTCTTTAGTTTTATAGCAGCTATTTATTTATCAACTGACTTCTACTTTGAGACAAACTTTAAAGAACCCAAATCTGCTTTTATTTTATTTATTAAAACATATTTTATACGTTTTAGCGTTTTTAAAGAGAGTAACTCAAATCCTGTTCTTTTTGCTTCTTCAACCCTTTGAGTCGTAAACCCTGTCGCGTCCATGGACGCTCTGATGGAGTTTCACCTGTAAACAACCTTAAATCTGGGTGTAGTGATGGACCTGAACCTGCAGAGCCACATAAAGACGGTTGCAAAGTCGGCCTTCTCTCACCTGAAGAACATTTCCAGGATTAAAGGACGAAATTCCCAAAAGATTTAGAGAAGCTCATCCATCTTTAGTTGCACTGATCACTGCAACAGCATCGACAAACGTCAACCAGACAGGTACGCCTGTCGCAATAAATCAATTAATAAACAATTAATCACATGACAAATTAAAACGAGCTCAATAATTTCCATTTGCATAATTTATAATTTTTCTGAACTGGATGAAAAAAATCTCTAGTCTGAATTAAATCAGCATCAGAACAGATAAAGTCCTGCTAAAAGCCTCCCAGCCTGCAGTAACCAGGAAGCTAATCTGTAAAATGGTTGCATAGCTACAAGAAGCAGAAATGCAGCCAGTGGAAGGGACCAAGTCTGAAACTTTGCTTATTCCAGCCGGCTCCCCCAGGAGACCCGTATCCACCTCAGCGCTGCGGTGATTTGTCTGGAAGTCGGGAACCAGAGGAGCAGATGCCAGCGGTATGCGGACGAGTCCAACACGGAAACATTTTGAGTCAGTGGAGCAGCCAAAGCCGTCTGTCCCGACAGAACTATCGGTGTCTGGATCTGCTCGTCCCGATCCGAACGTTTACATTACACTGCTCTGCCGTTCAGCTCCAGATGAGCTGATGTCAGATCCTTATCCTGACCAAACAGCTGCAGACGGGACCGAGGACACACACCTGAGGAACTCCAATCTGCCCATCTTATCTCCTCACTGAGTCCAAAACCTGCAGACAGAGACAGACTGGCACCGTGAGCCGCCTGTTCTCCAGGATCTGACTTTTCTGATTGAGAGGTTAGAATTTAGAAACCACTGCTATGGCTAAAGTTAGCCGTATATCTGTCTGTTTCACTGCATCAAAACATTGAAATAAGTATAAATATTCCATAAAATCAGATGTTTTGAGTAAACGTAGCACTAAATTCACAAAACTTTCAAATAAGGTTGAATATTCTGTAAACTAATAGACGTTTTAAGTAAATTTAGCATTATTCCCACATCAAGATATCGTTTAATAAGTTTTAAGAGTGTTAAGAGCATTGTTTTTACTCAGGCTTAGCATGACAACTGAATCTCTTCCACTGCCTTTCTAACGAGGAGCAATAAAATGAGCTCTGTGTTGCATGAAGCATGGCAGCTCCTGCTGAGAAATGTGCTCAACTTTTTGGTGCAGTTGACAGTTTCTTGGATAAATGCACAAAAACACTGAAATAAAAAGTAAAAAAAATATAGATCTGGTTGCAAAAAACAACAGAAGAGAAAAATCTGTGGCGAGAAGCTATTTTAGCAACAGAAAGAATGTTGTTTGCCTTGTTGTTATGTGCCGCGGTGAGACGTGACAGACCAAATGCGATTTATGAAACAAGCCCTCTGAGTTTATTTTTACACTTTATTTAGGAAGAAATATAGCAGAAAACAAACAAAGCCACCCACAGGAAAACCTCTGGCATAGCAACCAAAACACAACTGACATTTTCACGTAATCCTGCTTCATGTTGGAGTTTAAACACACGGAAAACATTAAGATCCCAGAAAACAACCGACTGCTGACTGGAAAAAGAACAGCAACATCTCACAGCTTTAACGGTTTGCATGTTTGTTTACCAGGACATGAAATATAGACTTTCTTGTACATAAAAATGACAACTCTTTGTTTGTTGTCAGGAGTGGATAAAGGCTTTCGATTCAGGCTGAACTGAGGTCAGTTTGAGGGAAGATAAATCATCGTTTAATCAACCTGAGTCATTCCTGGATGAAAGAATAAAAGGAATCCTTACAGCAAACGGGTCAGAAACAGAACCTGCCCTCAGACAACATCCGCTCATCCTTAACCAGAGCAAAACGTCGGTGCAAAGATCATCCCCAGACCCACGCAGAGGTTCCTGTGAACTGAAGAAGTTGGTGTGAGTCACGCTGAAACACAGCAACGTTTAGACTAAACAGAACCCGTAGTACTCAGAGCGCTGAGGTCACTGAGGCCCGGATCCCGCAGAGCTATTTCTGTTCACTCTTCCCATAATGTGGCCTCCTCATTCCTGCACCACACATGGACACAATCAGTCACCTACACAAACACTTCTGGACTTTACCCATAAAATCCTGAAAACACACACACACACGCACACACACACACACACACACACGCACACACCCCCACACACACACACACACACACACACTGCTGCTTACTCACCATTAACGTTTTCACATTAAGACTATATTTAACACCAGTTTACAACTGTTTCTTTTCCACTGTACTCTGACTTAGTTACTTTTATTTCCATGACCAAAATCAAGAAATATGCCTTGAGAAAAAAGAGAAAGGAGCTGAGAAAGCATCCAAACGTTTCCAGAGTTGTAACATCGTGTTGGGGAGGCTGTGAACGCCAGCTAGCAGCTAACAGCTAGCAGCTAACAGCTAGCAGCTAACAGCTAGCAGCTAACAGCTAGCAGCTAACAGCTAGCAGCTAACAGCTAGCAGCTAGCTAGAAAGGGAACGTTAGCAGTGAGTTAGCGATAGCCTCAACCTTCACAGGACGTGGTGAAAATGTCTAAATGTGGCTCCGACTTTTCCCCACAGAAAAATCCCACAATAAAGAAAAAATTACACAGAATATATGAGGTTAAATTAACCTGCAACGACAAATTTAAGACTTTTTGTCAACAACTCAATATTTAAAATGAATTTAAGACATTTTAATTTTTTATTTTTAAATCCATGACATAAACAGTTTGGCGATTTTGTGTTTGGGAACACATAATCCAAATCCGTTCAGTGATGTTCCTGGTGGTAGCGTTAGCTAAGCCGCTAACTATGTTTGGTCTTACTTCCAATAATTGTTCATTCATGTTGTGGCAACATGTTCTGGTTGGAACAGGTAAGGCATTGTCTTTTACTGTTGTCTTTTTATCTGTTTTGTCTGCACTGATAAAAAAATCGCGTCTCTACAATCAAACTCCTGATCCGAGTTGGAGTTTGATTGAACTTTGACTCGTCAGGCTCTTCAGGACCAGAAGTGATATGAAGAAAATCAGAACCTGATAATGTGACACAACGTTCAATCCAAGTCATGAAAATAAAAAACACTTAATGGCAATGATTGGATTAAAAGGATTAAAAAAAAATGGCGGCCATCTTGAACATGGCCGTTCATCATCATGGCCATCATCCTGAAATCCAAGTGGCTCATGGGAAATACTAAAAAATACGACCTTAATTTTTATGCTTGTATGTACAGTTGAAATATTTTTACAGTAAAATGTTCAGATGATGGGCTGACCAGAGCCTGAGACGTTGCTAGGTAGAAGCTAACTGTGCTGTGAACTGATCCAGGCTGATCCGATGGGTTCCTGGGTTCTGAATGCACGTCATCTGGGCTTCAAGTGTCAAAACCTGGAAAAATCCAAAAGGTTTGAAAGCTACTGCATTGTGTCACAATGTTTTCCTGAAGTCATCGCCTAAAGGTGGGGAAATTCCTTGGAAACAAACCATTCAGCAGTAACTGAAAGCTGAAGGAGTTCAGTAAATCATTCCTCAGAGTGATTTCATTTCCTGATCGGCTTTCCTTTCATGCCTGGACAGTTTAACGGGACAGGTGCAAGCAGGGCGGCATTCCAGGTGAGCCGGGAATTTACTGCAGCAAGAATGGAGAAAGAACTCAAGATTAATTATTTACCAACAGGGGAAGAAAGTAGCTGTAGACGTAGCTAAGAATCCAGCGACTGAGATCCGTTCGACATCCAGAGCCTCAGAGATCTGATGCTGTTGGTATCTTTGTGGTATTTTTGCTTTCTTCTTCTGGGGTAAATTTCCACATCCATCTCCCCTCCTTTCTGCTGAGTTTGAGGCCTCAGGAAGCAAGTATGAACAGGACAGATTCCCCTTGAGGTGACTCCTTTTAAGGCAGTTACAACTGATGTGTTGCACAAGCCAGCTAACCCCAGAGTCAGCCAATAGCTACGCAAACAGAGAAGCAGCAGCTTGGGTCCAGCATGTCTCAAACCCGGGTTTTTTGAGTGTTCACACCCAGACCCGTTCTGAGCACATGAAATAAAATCAGAGTTGATGTTGCATAACGTTCCTGTATATTAAAACTCAAACTTCAGGACTTTATTGGAGAAAGACACAATTTTTTCCTGCCCTTTCATTGACCCAGAGGGATCTTGATCAAAACGTCCTGCAGCGCTGATCCACTGCACTTCATCAAACTTCATCACATCACTTCATCAAACAAGTGATGTGGAGCTTTTTGAAAGCTCTGAACTGATTGCAGTTTCCTGGCGGATTGCAGATCTTCAAAAGCCTGACCGAATGAATACAGATTTTATTTTTGGAAAAGGGCAGCATCATATTATTTTATAGCACAATCAAGCAACTGTCTTTACTTCAGTTATTAAAGATGATGTATATATCACTTAAAAGAAAATTTACTTCCTGATTTAACTTCTTTAAGTTGGGTCTCTGTCGCTTTAAGAAGCTCCTGCTTTTTCTGAAACTCCACCTTCAGGAAGTCATCCTAACATGGCTCCTCTATTGACCCTTTGACAACATTTTTACGTAATGCAGTTCCACCAGGTGTTTGCTAATTGCTGCTGGCTAGTCTGAAGGAGCTGAGAGGGGAGGACTGCTCTGAGAGGCGGAATCTTTTGGTGTTCAACCTCTCTTAGTTCGTTCTCTAAACCAAGCCACACTTGATAGGCCAGTTTGGTGTTAATCTGACCAGTTTGGGCCAGTTTGTCCTTGCCCTCCTACCGGCTCACACATCAACAGCCTCCTTGAATCTAAGCGGCTCTCCTTCCTCTGGTCACACCAACCAAACTGTGAAGCTGTTCACAAATGTTCTCTGAAAAAAATGTTAAAAATCCTCGACTCTTTCTCTGTTTTTATTTCATTTCACAACTGACCAGTTTTTGAAAAACTTGTCCACATTTTGTTGAATTAAAATACAAACATCTGGAAGAAATATGTCTCCTACAAAAATCCTCCATGTGCATCTTCTCCAAGCGCCAGGAGGGCCAAAACTCAGATGGGACCCACACTAAATTATCCAAAGGGCCACAAACGGCCCTGAGCCGCGCTTTGGACACCTAACCATGAATTAGGCTGTTGGACTTCAGAGTGAAACTGCTATTCGTCTTCTCGTCCATTTCTTGATATAAATATGGCGCCTGGTCCTTTCAGCTCGGCTGATTCTGTCTTTGATGATTAAACAGCACCAAGTTCTCTCGGATGCTTCGGGTCGAGCCTGAGACCGTAAACCGGACCGGATCAGGCCGAGCTTTTCCAGCCTCCCTGTGAGAGTATCAGCGACTGGCTGTGGGCACGGCGGGCCGGCTTGGCCGCGGCGCAGCATACCAGGACGCAGCTCTCTGCTCCAACATGTGGTATATTTAGCAGAACCTCGGTGGGTTCTGGATCCGAGCTGAGCTCAAGGGGAAGGCATGCAGGTCTGATCTGGGCTCAGCTGACTCACAGGGAGCGCGGGGCCGACCCAGACTGAGGGACAGAACCCGATTCTGACATCAAGACACAGAAAGATGGTTGGACGTCCAAACCAAAGGTTTTATTGACGGATAAGCCAGAAATGCTATCAGATTCCCAAAGACCGTGAAAATACCAGGATGTAATGAATGATGAAGAGAACGAGCGGGTTACGTAAAGCGTCGCGTCTCTCGGCCAATCGGGGGTTAATTTCTGCGTCTAAGCGATCTGATTGGACGCAGGAATCAGGAACTGCTGCGGTGCGAACAGGAGTTAGCCTCTCAGGGAAGCTAAGCTAGCATTAAATAGCCTCATGTTTACCAGTGTGTAGCCAGAATAAAGTCATAATAAGGGAATAAAGTTATAATAGTACAGTAATAAAGTTATAAAAATGTAAAATAACATTGCAATAATACCAGAATGACAATATGAGGATAAATTTATTATATTACCAGAATAAAGTCTAATCTCAGAAGAATGAAACAGTAACTTTAGTTCTATAAAATAATTAAAATGAGGAACGTTGAGCATCTATTGAAGTTGTGAGTTTAACAGATGAGGAGATATTTTATCTTTTATCACATCAGCATCAGATTATTATTAGCAGCAGAAATTTGAAATGACTGACAACTATAGAAGCTTTTTGTTTTTTTAAATGACTGTTTCTTGTTATTGAATAACTGTAATCTGGCATTATTGCATCTTTGCTCTGCTAAGATTATGAGTTAGTCTGGGCCTAATATTTCCTCCAACCCTCAAACCCCTGGATGCAAATAAAAGACAAAATCCAAGAATTTAAGAGTTTTAAGTCTTTTCTGGTTTGGCAACACGTTGGGTCAACCTGAGGACCAGAAGATGTTCGGGGTCACCGACCGTTTCTTCATCAACAGATCATAAACTTTAGCTCTGATGCGTCTGAGCTGCACAGATTCCAGGTCGACAACAGAACCTGTGTTTGATCCAGAACCGCGGCGGTAAGTCTCTTCCCAGATGGCCGTAATAACAGGCTAACCCGTCCCACATGGATCCACCAACCCAGCAGAACCTCTCAACTCCTGAACCCCAAACCACAGCTCTCACCAGCCCAGGCCATGGAAAACTTTGACTGGACCGTGTGGTCTTGGCAGGATGGTGGTTGGATAACCATGGGGAGGAAGGTCCAACCGAACGCCCGGCATGACGCGATGAAAGCCGGATCCAGAGGACCGGTCGGGTTTCTGGTTGACACCAGACGGGCTCACAGCAGAGACACCGAGTCGCTCAGGAACCAGTTATTTTGGTTCTGGAAGCAGCAGGTGGCGCTTGTTGGACCTTCACACCGACCGTGTTCTGCCGGCTCTGATCACTGCAGAGAACGGGTCACTTCAGCTCCACCGCAGCTGGAGGAGCTGCAACGTGGCCCGCAGCAGGAGGTCCGGGGTACGGTTCGGGGGCCGTTCACGGCCCTCTGAAGGAGCCTGTGCGGCCCTTCAGGTCTCACATGGCGTAAATCTGATAGCTGCTGCACATCGACACTTTCTGATTGAGCAGAGGAAGATTTTTTACAGATCAACGAGATCCTGATCAAAAAAAGTCATGAAGATTCTCAAGAATCGTCTTCTAGAATCACAAACACCGACGGTAATCAGAACACGATCAGTTGAATCATATTCAATGATTTATAAAAGTATTTTGTTCATTTAAATAAAATTGTACATTTTTAGTTTATTATTGGACAGTTAGAATAAAAAAGGCATAAAAAGTTATGCCTTTTTTATTTTAAGGAGGAGCATTTATGTCACTGGGCGTTAGCTTCCACATTAGCGCTAAGACGGGTTTCCACTGGAATATTAATGCACTTTAACTCATATTTGGTGTTTGAACTATTAAAATAGGTGATTACTAGTATTTTTAAAGCAGATCTCAGATATTTGTGGTTCTTTCTGTGACTGGATCATTCCATCAAACGATAAAAAAGCTGTTAAATTTTATCTCTAAGAGCAGAAACGTTGGAGACTCACAGCAGGTTTTTATATTTACCAGCCGATGTTTGATTGGGAATCGTCTCTTTGTCTCTGAAATAAAAACTCATCCGTCTCCTAAATGAGTCGAAGCGCTGAGAATGAAATTCCAGCTATCTGCTCCTCATCAAGTTAATTTCCGTCTCCCAGCCTGATGAACTCATTTGCATAACATTATGCTGCTCTGTGAGACAAACTGGGATTATCCTCTGGTGGGAAGAAAACACACCAGATAGCGATCCCTCCACCCGCACCACGACACAAATTAAAAATGCAAATTGTGGAAATAATTACAGCACAGCTTTGCTGATGCAGGACAAATACTTTGGAGATTCTTTGTGTTTTTTTTGGGTTTAATTTGTGAGTTTCTCTCCCAGACAACAACATTTACCCCGAGAGGACGACTCATTAACCGATCCGTGCCAAAGTAAAGCTTCGCTGATTGCCAGTCAGAGCGTTGTTTCTTCACAGACGGGTGTGAAATTAAATTCAGATTGGACTCCAGCAGATGCTGCAGCAACGAGCGAAGCCTGCGCGGCGATTTTACCGGGTTGCAGTCGGTCCTGGAAACATTCAAGGTTTTGGCCCAAAAAATCTGCTCAGATGAAGAATGATATTAAAAAAACTTTTTATTGAACTTTGACCTCAAATGATTTAAAGTTTTGGTTTAACTACAGAGTAGACCAATTTTAATTATGATGTTAATCAGTAGATAGAAGACGAATTTACTGTTATTTAGGTTTCACAAAATGCAACACGGCAATGAGTTTGCAAAGATTATGAGCGAAATGAGAAATCTCGTGTTTTTATTTTCAAGGTTTTTGAATTAAAATGTTGATTATTCAGTTATGTGGTTTTCAGTTACAATGTGATTAATTGTGATGAATTAATTACCATGATCACTAATGAGGAAGGAACAAACCGAGACGCGAGAAATGCTCAGAGCTCCTGAGAAATTAAATAACTATCATTTCAGGTCCATTTTTAGACGTAGTTTCTGTTTGTCACTTTCTGTTTTCAGGGATGAATCTGACGTGTCAGATGGAGGAGCTGCTGACCGGACCAAACTGCCGGGTTTCTGCAGTAACAACAGACAGGATAATGGCTACATAGCCAGACGCTGCAGGTAAGCCTGATGACATCATCCTGCAGGTGGTCTGAAGGTGGCGTTCTGGGTTCTCTAGGGACTTTACGTCGGCACAGACTGTCGGGTTTCCTTCCAGGATGGACATGAATTTAGCACCATCCATCTTCCCATCTGACCAGCTTCCATATCTCCGCCCAAAAGTGGCTCCTGGTCTGACCTCTGACCTCTGGTCCTCCAGACCTCGGCCTGGGTTCGGCTGAAGTGAACTCAATGTGAACGCCAAGCGGACTAAAAGGCAGGAAGTGGACTACAGTCCCAGGCATTCTGGGTCAACACAACCAGAGCTAACATGTTAGCCTAGCGCTAGCAGCAAAAATGGCTCCTGGTCTTCAGCCAAAAAATCTGACAACTCCATCTTGTTTCATCTGGTGAAGAAGGAAGTTGCTCTCAGTGTCTTCAGAGGATTTAGTGTCGTTTCCTTCACTGGTTCTTGGTGCAGCGCCCCCACAGGCCAGGAGGGGAACAGGCTGGTTGGACTCAGAGCAGCTGGAGGTGGACCAGATGGAGTTCTGGTGCCAGTGGAACCGGGTCGACCAGACCATCAGGAGGAAAACAGCCAGACAACAAATTGTCCAGTAAATGACAGCCATTTACTGGACAATCTAGTCAAATCCAGTCAGAATGAACTATATTGCCATTTATTTAAAGGGGCAGTCTCGTATAAAATCTACTTTTTTAAGCTTTCCATTGTGTTCATGTTATTTCCTTGAGGGTTGCTTTGATTCTTTCATGCATGTTTAAGAAATCCTCTTATCTCCATGGCAACCATTCAGCTGCGAAATGCCTGGATATACCTAGCCCCGCCTTTGAGACGTAGCTCCTCCCCCATTCAGCTCCTTCAGACTAGCCAGTAGCAATTAGCAAACAGCTGCTGCTCAGAGCAACACTGGTAAAAATGTTAAAGGGTTAATAGAGGAGCCATGTTGGGAAGACTTCCTGGAGGCGGAGCTTCAGAGAGAGCAGGAGCTTTAAGGAGACAGAGACCCAATTTCAGGGCGTTAAATTAAATTTTTTTAAAAATAACATTTTATAAATACAGCATTTTTAACAATCAAAGGCAACATAGTAACTTGATCATGCTATACAATGAGACACAGTACTGCCCCTTTCAAATAGAAAAAGGAATTTCTGATGATGCAGAAACAGAAAAGAGGCTCAGCTTTCATCTCCAGATCATTTTTCTGCTTCTGACAGGTGCTGACACCGCAGCTCTGGATGTTTCTCCCAGTTCTCTGCTGCCTCCTCCCAGCAGTCTTTGTGTCAGATCCCCGATGGCTTCAACACGCATCATTAGAGCTCTGGATGAGGCAGCGGCTCGCCGCGTGTCGAATGATAAACTGTCTTTGTGTAACGTCTGCTGGATGACAGCACCGTCTCCAAACAGAAGACAAAAAACTGTTGAGGTAATTCATGCCTGAACTTATCTTCGCTCAGAAAAATGTGAACAGCATTAAATAAAGACGGCATCTTATTTCATGGTTCATCAGCTGCTATTCAACATTTCTAAGCGTTGTGTCAGATGGTATAAAAGGTATCGAAAGGTATCTGTGATTAAAATGCGGCAGCTGAAATCTTTCTGCAAGTTGTTGTCTTTTTCTGGCTTAATCTCAGAATTATATTAATATTCCTGGTAGTTTTTTCATTCATTAGGATGAAAACAGATGTGGGTGGAGTTTGAAGACATTAAAAAACAAACTTCTCATCTGGATTTGAACTGGTTTCATTCTGACTGATTCTGACCCGCCTCAAATATTTCATTGCTTAGACAATGGAAAACTAACAAACGTGAACAATAAAGGACCAAAACAAGTCAACTCCAAGGTTTCCACTGCAGAGAATAACTGGAGAAATGTGTCAGGTTATTGATGGATGTTTCGTTGTGGCAGATTAAACTTTCATTAACAGTTTATGTGCCAAGACATCTCAGCCAGGAGGTCTGTGATTTACCTCCTTCTGCTTCAGGACACTGGACATTATGGTGCAGTGAAGCCAACAGAACCACCTGCAAATAGCAGAGACCCGATCCGGGAGCTACCTAATTGTATCCGCTCAACTGTTTGGCTGCACCTGCAAACTGGTCATGAAGGTTATGATCAAAATTAGTGACAAAGGCCAACCTTGGCGGAGTCCTACTGTCACCAGAAGCACTTACTGCATACAATGCGGACCAAGCTCAGACCTGGCCGAACAATATGACCCGTATTACTAAAGCGCCCTCCACAGGGGCCCAAAGGGACCCAGTTCCTGAGGGAAGGGCCGAACTCCAACTCCATAAAACAAGTACACCAGTTGAGTGAACTCCCATAGACTGTGCAGAGCTGGTCCAGTCTTCCACAACCAGAACCAGAACCACACTGTTGCCCCTGAATCTGAAGCTTGCCATTCGGCAGACCCTCCTCTCCAGAACCATGAATGGACCTGAAGAGTGTGATCCTCTCTGCCTCAAAGTGGGAATGATTTTAGAGTGGAAGAGTGTTCACCTGCTGAGTGGGAAGCATATGGGATGAGGATCACAGCGATGCAGCAAATGAAACCCAAAGCTCGGCGCCTCCGGACCCGCAACAGACTGACTGCAGCATTGCGAAGCAGAAAACTGAAGATCAGGCACAATATGAGATACTCACAGTACCAGCAACACTAAAGGGCTCAGGGTCTCTGCTCTGATGCAGCTTGTGAAGTCCAAAGACACGAACATTTCCAGTAATGGGTTTGGATCAAGGCCGTTCTGTGTTCACACCAGAAACAAATCCTACCAGATTAGGTTTGGAAGCGGACGGCCTCATAACGTGGGTCTCAATCTGGTTGTTTGGTTGAGGTTTGCCGATGGATTCACACCTGCACAACAGGTGAAACAATATGAGAAGAATCTACAATCTGGAGTACAACTGAAAAATAAAAGTTGAATTGGGAAACTTCCAAAATCCTGTTTTCTCACAGAAGCAGCTCCATCTCTGCAGGAAACACCCACAGTGCCAGATGAAAACGCAGTTCCTCTGCAGAAGTAAAGCTTCTGTCTTCTGCTGACAGTTGGAGGAAGATAATTGATGCAATCATCTCAGGAGCATAAGCAGATCTTCTATGTTTCACAACTGCCAAAGAATCTGGTAAATCCTCAGATTAGAGCATTGCGGTGATGTTTGTTGATGGTAAATGTGCTGTCAGATGTTTTGTCGGATCCTAAGGGCTTAGGTTTATTTTCTAAGCCATAATTCGTCCTGGAGTCTGTCCTCTCTCTTTGTGTAACTCTCCAGGGAAATGGTTGCAGGACGGTGAAACACAGAAACTGCTCTCACCATCAACAGATCTGTGTCAGATTCAACATCTGCGTGCTGCTGCAGCTTTCATAGCGGTCTGACCGACCTTCAGCAGCACAGACTGAACCCCCAGCGGCTCGCACAACAAACGGACTGTTTTTCTAACAGAAGACGAGGCCTTGAGAAAACACGCTCCCTGTGCACGCCGTCGGCTCTGAGAACACACAGCGCTGTCAGTCCGTCTGAGGCAGAGCCTCCCTGGAGGGTCCGGAAGACGCATCAGACTCAGATACGTGTCGAGAGCAGAGGTCAGAGGTCAGGGGGGCCTGCAGGGTCTCCACAGCAGGATGAGATTTTCCCAGTGGGGACTGCTGCATACCGACACTGTTTGCTCCACAGATGAAGCCTTCGGAGTGTGGGAGGTTCTGGTGCTTCTTCAGAAACAACATGGCGCTGACAGCAGAGGTCCAAAGGAAGGGAAAGGAAGCGTTGAGATTTGGAGGAGGCAGAAAAATCGGTAAAAATGATCTGGTGATCAGACGACCGATGAAAAACTGAAACAAGTCGTCCTTCAGGATCTAGAAGAGGCACCAGGGGCATCTGGACAATGTTCGACCAAAGGCCCAACATTCCTGTGGATGAATCTTTCAACGGCGGCGCCAATTCGAACATGGTAGCTGACCCAGTCCAGTCTCCATGGAGACGTTCCGGTGGGATAACGCTCCCTACCAACTGCTGCAGAAATGCCTCAGAAGTGGTTTGATTTGGCCTTCAAGTTCTCCAGAATCAATCACGGAGGCTCCACTTCCCAACGTCCCGAGCCAGAACCCACAGCGTGCCTCCAGCGGTCCAATGCGGTCCAGCCTTCCGCAGCCGGGTTTGGAGGCAGAGAGACTTTAATAGCTGAAATGTGTCCGGAAAGTTCTGGCTAATCAGTTAATAAGTTAGTTTACAACTCTTCTGGATTTCAATGTTCCAGTACATTATACCAACACATTAGCAGAATGTGCTAATTCTGCTACTGTGTTGCCCAGGCTATCGCTGGCTCCAGCCGTACTTCCTGTTTGACCCGGTTCCTGTTTGATGATGGTTCTGATCTCCATGTCGACCAGTCGGCTTTAGAAGACCAATGTATTAACCAAAACAACTCAGAGTTACCTCCTGCAGAGATATTATTCATTTCTGTCATAAAATAGCAGCTTATGAGTCAATCATAGATTTTAAATTGTTGGTGTTGAATCTGAATGCAAAACGTTTCCAAGCAGCAACAGAAAAATGTTTTTCACCTGAAAATTGAGATCAAAACACTAAACTGAGGTCAAACTTCGTTGTTTCCATTTTTGGTCATTTTATTGTTACTTTTTGTTCTGCACATTGTTTCTGTTTCTTGTAAGTTTTCTACATATTTTGTGACATTTTTAAGAGTCACATTAGTTTAGTGTATTTCAAAATATTTTGGAATCTGTTTGTGTTTTATAATATGTTGTTTTTTTTTTTTTTTTGGTCATTTAATTTTTGTCAGTCATGGTAGGGCCTGGTGAGGCCCTGGTGGGGCCCTGGTGGGGCCCAGACCTGGTGAGGCCTTGGTGGGGCCCTGGTGGGGCCCAGACCTGATGGGGCCTTGGTGGGGCTTGGTGGGGCCCTGGGCCTGGTGAGGCCCTGGTGGGGCCCAGACCTGGTGGGGCCCACCAGGCCGGTGCTTGTCCAGTGATATGTCAAAGATTGCGATGCTTCATGGGTGAGTGAGTCATAAAGGATGCAGTCATCCTGTGACCAGACAAAGGACTGGAGTTTCTCCTCTTCGGCCATGTGAGTCATCGTCTCTGCGAGGTAGACGGTGGCAGATGTCCCACTCAGGCCCCACTGGTGTCCCTGAGGATGTCTTTTATCAGGCTGGGGGACACCTGATCTCTGTTGTGCTTTAAGTGGGTAAATCTCAGGTTTCCTCTCGGCTGCCGCATTTGGTTCCCTGTTTTCTCACAGAACCCTGGAGCGGAGAAACCGGACACTCCTCTGTCCTTCAGCCTGGATCAGAGACTCGGGTTCACGCAGGGAGATCGTCTTTCAGTTGCACCTGAAGGCGGCTGACTCCAGGTTCGGGCCTGTAGGAGGATCTCCAGCTCAAATCGTTTAATCCTCGACCTTTCCCGACCGTCTGCCTCCCATGTGGAGCGTGGGAGAACTAATCCCACTAATTAAACAGAAACATGCAGCTGAGACGTTTTTATCACCGAGCTTAATGCTGGAGGAGTACTTGACTCTGTGAAGACTTGTTTTGTACACAAGCACTTCATGGTTCAAAGGTCAACAAACTGGTTAAAATCTTTAAAATGTGTTAATAGAAGCCCAAATAAATCTTGTTTGAGGAATTTTAACTATTTTTTAAGGGAACAGAAGCACAAACCCTGATCATGACCCCAGGTCATGGGCCCCTGGATGTCTCTGCTTGCAGGTTTTCTGGGATCGTTCTGCAGGTTTCTTGGCTGGACAGTCGCTGACACCAGCTCCTTACTGTGAACGTTCCTCCTGCAAGGTTAGCTTTAGCTGAGATGGTTCTTTTCTCCGTGTCTGAGTCAAATGAAAGAGTAAACATCTGACTACAGCTGCAGTCTGACTATCTGTGTATCAGCATTTTGCCATCCTTCCCATCCACCACATGTGTAGCTTTAGCTTGTAGCAACGTCTTAGGGCCAAACAGCATGTTGCTGAGGGAAGCTAATTGCAGACGGAAGCAGAAAATAACTGGACCTAAAAGTCCAAAGGCCTTTTATTCATAACAAGATGCAGTTTAAATTCCTCCACAGGGTGCTGGTTTGCTAAGTCTCCTGTCTCTACATCATTTCCTGATTTATTGGTTAAGTTTTGCGTCTCCAGTCATAAATTCTTCATTCTTTGACAGTTTTCAACTTTGTGCTATTTTCCTTTCACTTTGGTTTTATTTATTTTACTGAAATGAATGCATTTTTTATGAGCTACAAGCCTTAAGAAAACAAAATGTTAAAGTTATCATTTATGACTTTGAAATTAATTTTTATGCCTGATTTGTTTGAGCTAAAATTGTTTAATCTTTTTGTTTTTTTGTATATTTTTAATGGATTTTTAAAGGTTTTCTGATTTGTTATGTTTCTGGATACTTTAAAAATACGAATTAAAGGTAAAACAGCAGAAGTGACACTTTAAACAGCTAAAACGTCCCTTTCTGTGAGGCTGGATAATCACGAGTCCAACACGACGCTGAGCCGCTGCAGAGGGACTCAAAGTGCCACAGAGGGTAAAATTCAGGTCAGCTCAGAGATTCTCAGCCAGATCTGGAGGTTTTGGTCGTGATGGAGTGAAGCGGATGGATTACTGGCAGCAGCTGCTCTGATTTTGTCAGCAGGTGTTTTTGTCATCAGGCCGTTCAGCTTCTTTTCTGCCGGGAAAACTTCAGCCCAGCAGGACGTGATTCATGCTTTACCAACAAAGTTACTGAACTCGTTCAGACTAAATGTTTAGGTTGTATCTGGGTTAGTTCTGATCATGTGCTGGTCGGGTTGTGAGTGTGTTTGTGTCCCGCTGCGTGTGTGCTGACAGTGCATGTGTGCAGGATTTACAGCCTGTAACGAGCCCCTCCGGCGTCGCAGCAGCATTCTGCTCCTCACACCGGAGGAATCTCATGCTTCAGCAAAATGCAGATGTTTTATTTTCCGGTGGAGGTGCAGACTCGGAGCGGGAGATTTATTAACATGGGAAAATTAGCTTGTGGTAGCAACTTCTGAACGGGGCTGGTGCCGATGTCCAGTTCTGTGAGTCTTCAAACGATGCTGACCTACAAACGCAGAAGCAACCTGCTGACTGCAGAGGAAACTGTTTCTAATGAGGAGCCTGTAAAAACCAGCAGCAGCTTGTTCCTCTTTGCTTCGTCACCAGAAACTTCATCACATATTGAGCTGAAAATATTCTAGATGTGCAACATTTAGAGCCCAGTGTGAGCCCAGCCCCTTCTTGTATTCTTCTGGTATCAAGTGATTGCAAATTGTGTGAATGAAGCCAACACCAGGAGTCCTTTACCTGCTAGTAAGGTACAATGTTTAAACCGAATCAGTTCTTGTATATTTGGCAGATTGTCAGTTATTGTTGAACATGTGTTGACTTTGCTCCTTCTCTAACGTTCCAATGTGTTGCTAACGACGATCACTGAGGTTATTTTTCCATTTCCGTCACAGTTTGTACTTGTCAACCCCGATGGACTTTTCCCCTGAGACAACAACAGGATCCGAACAGAAACCCGGTTCTGTTCAGACTGGGTTCAAACCCGGTTCTGTTCAGATCTCCGCAAATCAAAACCATCATTCACCGACCTCAGGTGGCTGGACGTCACCCGACCCAGTTATTATTTACCCAGTTATTATTTTGATCCACTTTCCAGTTTTTTCACAACCACAGTTCAGCCGCAGGATTTTTCTGATTTTCCCCCAGGATGACGGTTCTGCATGAAGAAGGTTAATATTAATACAGGTTAATATTTAATCTGACACTCAATAGCTAACTTGCGAAAGAATTTATCTTAACTAAATATTTAATTTGAAACTGACATTTATAAATGAATGAATAATAAATCCCAAATTTTTCCTCTCATAAGATTCTAGATCATTTTTGATTGTGTCACTTTAAAAATGGCCCCCAGGTTCTGACCCGGTTGAGTCGGGGGTTTCTGTCTCCTACCTGCCAGGTGCTTCTCAGTGTTGGAGGTCATAAAGATTTCTGTCCAATCAGACATCAGAGTCACTCTTCCATCCATTCCCATCAGATTTCACCTCTGAATGGTTCTGGATCAACTAGACCTGAAGGTTCTGAACGGTTTGTCTCATATTTAGAGGAATCACTATTTGGACTCTGATCCTGTTTGGTTTCGTCTTTGACTTCAGAGCAGCAGGTTGACCAGCAGCAACATGGCCGAACGCGTCGGATCCCATCTGCTGATGGACGCCAGGTCCGACATGTTCAGGAGGAAAACGTGTTTATTGACCTGGTGTCGGTGACCTCAGCCCGCGCCCGAGGCAGCAGGAATTTCCCAGGAAAAACACACCTATGATCGGATCCGGACCCGCAGGCTGAGCAGGGAGATCCGTAAATCATCTGCATCTCAGAGTTCAGGCAGAGGCTGCTGGGTGGAAATAACGACCGGGTCTGGGCTTAGAAACACGCTTTATGGTTCCGCTGAGCGTCAGGGTTCCTCAGAGCGGACCGGGTCAGAATCTGGCTGGAACTGGACAGAATCATTACTGGTTCTGATTGGTTCTTATCAGCCAGTAAACAAATAAATATTTGAGTCGCATAAAAAACTGGAAGAGAATTTACATGCAAAAGTTTTAGTTTCCATCCTTCCATCCGTCCAGATCCCCTCGGACCGGACCGAGTTCCTCCCTCCATCCATCATCCACCCGTCCATCCGGGTTCCTTCAGTCCAGATGAACCCCAGCTCAGGTTTGGAACGTTGGGACATTTCTGCAGCAGCAGATCCAGAACTTCATCAATGCTTCGCTTTCATTCCTGCAGGTGAAGTCCGGATAAGTCCGACTCCGTCCTGCCGGTTCC
>VMRN01000169.1:68310-98712 GCA_010277015.1 Poeciliopsis turrubarensis | reverse complement strand
TATTTCAGCCACTTTTAATGAGACTCATAACAACTTACTGTGTTGACACACATCTGAGTGGAGAAAAATGACATGTGGGGTTCCACAGGGTTCTATTCTGGAGCTTCTTCTCTTCTGCATTTACATGTTAGCATTTATTGCTGAATTGGGATTCTCAGTCATTTGTCAAACAATCAATCTATCAATCAGTCAATCTGTCAATCAATCAATCATAATTCCAATCTTTTCACCCCTAAAAATGTCTGACCTGTTCTGCTTCCATATGTGGAACTGAATCATGTTCCATGTTTTCAAAGCACCTGCATTCAGAACGGTCATGTTGTATTTTATCCGACTTGTTTGTCATTGACATCTGGTTCATAACTCGGCACCGGAAGAAGCCAGACGGAGTAAATCTGGACCTAAACAGTTTTTTCTTCCTCTGTCTTGTGATGTCACTCTTGGTTCCTGTTGCTGAACAAACAGCGGCGGCCATTATTACTGCGGTAAACGGTGCTGCTGTGTGATGTCCTCATTCTTGTCCTTCAATCTTCAAAGCTCATGCAAACATTGAGCTAAAACGTGGTGATGTGTTTTGTTTGCGATGGAGCCGCCATCTGGGCCAATCTGAAGATTTATACACAGTGAGAAGCTCTTCCATCACCGCTGACGCGTCGTTAGGAGAGAGCCGCTTGTTTAACCTTGAAGATGATCATATCTCATGTTTGCATTTTGTTGAAATTAATTTATGTTGAGCGACATTCAAATCTTCAGCGCATGTTTAGCTGCAACGGCTCATTAATCTGCGCTAAAGAGACAAAGAGACAACGAGCATCTCCATCATCGTCTCCATCGCCGCTCACTGATTTATTTCAGCCTCTGGAGCTGCTGGCGCTTACTGAGCTGATTAAAGCTGGGGACTCGCTCTTCCTCACACCTCTTCCTCACAGTGCAGCGCTGCCGGGGGAATCTGTCAGGAACAGGCTGCAGCGACCAACAAGCTGCTGTCTGCCACCTCCACAGGGCGTCAGGTGTAAGAGTGGACAGCTTATCGTCTGACTGCCACACCACAAACATCCCACATCCACTCAGACTTCAATAAAACATCATGAGTATTATCACTCAGTTTCAACACCCTTTGAACTGGACAATCCAACATAAAGCAGCTCATGATGCTTTCCATTCAACTCCACGGGAGAGGCAGCATCATGCTGCGACTTTAAACTCATAATTAGAACTTATTATTTTCATAATTAAGACTATGAAACTTGTAATTATGACTTTCATTCTCAAAAATATGACTTTAAACTGATAATTCAAGCTTTTATTTTAAGGAATTAGGAGTATAAAACTTTCAAATATGTTTTAACTTGTAATGACTTCTTTCTGTAATTTACTTTGAAACTCGTAAGTATAACTTTAAAACTTGTGATGATAACATTAAATTGATAATTATGACTAAGTCAAGATTATCACTGTAAAAGTCTGACTTTTATTCTTGTAAATATGATTAGACTAGTCACTGTGACTTAACTTCCTGTTGGGGTTTTATTTCCTCTTTAATGGCAGAAACTAAAGCAAAACCTCTGCTGGACGATCTGGTTCCTTTACAGTCGTTGGAAATAAAACCGAACCGAGCCAACACTGGATGTGAAGCCGCCACGCAGCTCGAAGTTACTCAGCTAGAATATTCGCCTTTCCAACCACTGGGTGGGAAAACGTGGATCCCGAACATCGGATCGCCTCCATCCAGAGGCGCCCCAGACGGACCGACCCCTCCACCATCGGGCATCAGGAAGCTCTGACGGTTCGGTCGTATTTCAGCCAGCTGAAAGCCTCCTTGTGCAGCTCAAGGCCCGGCTTTATTCGGCCCAGCGATACCAGTGACCCGGAGGCGGTGGAGAACAAGGCCGTAAAGTCTAGATTGTGCTGCACGGGCTCACAGTGAATGAACGGGGCCGTTTTTAAAAGCTCCCAGTTCAATGTGGGCTGTGTCTCCGGGCCCGGCTGCTGGTTGTCGCCGGCCTCGGGTCGGCTCTGGCGTCGGGCAGCGGAGCCGACCGTCCATCATTCTGTCACCGGCTGCTGCAGGATAATGCCTCAGTGTCGGCAGCGCTTTTAAAATTCCAGCGACACGCGGATCCCTGCGAACGCTGAAAGATTCCTGACAGAAACCGATCAACCATTTATCTCAGAGGATTTCTGCTGCTTTCAGGGCCGTTATCAACAAACCCCCATGATTTACACAAACCGTAAAAACACTCAGGCAAAACGGCTGTGATGGTTGAACTTTAGTGTTGAAATCCAGACAGATTTTATGATGTTAAACTAAACAACTAGAAACATAAAACATTTTATCTTTTAGCTCATGTTGTTCTGCTCAGTACCAGAGAATATTTTATTCATCAGGCGATCTGATGAATTATTCATCAGATCTAATCTCAGGTGAAGAAAAACACTCAACAGATTCAACTCTGATTCTTTATAGCGAAATGTTCTAGAACGATGGAAACACTAAGTGGAAAACTAAGTACACCCTTTCTGCTCTGGAGCAACAGTTGTGCTAACTTAACGCGAAGAGAGGAAGAGCATGTCCAAGATGATAATAATAATAATAACAGTAATAAATTAAAATAAATGAAAGTAACATTTTAAAAATAAATAGAAGAAATTAATTGTACAATTAAAAAATTAATTGAAAAGAAAAAAATATATAATTAAATTTTTGTAACTTAATATGAAAGTAGTCATTTTAATTGCACTTCCCAAAATTTTTAAAAAATATGACAATCAGGGAACAACCAAGAGGGTGTATAATATGTGAGACTTTTAAATTTATTAATTTTTTTTATTTTAATAACTTCTATGATCTAAACTACATGGGCATCAGAAAGGTTTTCATCGGAGGGGTCAGACCGGGCCAGGAGAGGCTTCAGGATGGCTGACTAAATGTTTTGCTTCTATTTATTTTGATTTCAAATTCAGGTCAACTCACAAAAACAAGAGGAACAATTCAGGTTCTTGTGATATATATGGATATATATAAAACAAATGTTTGTGTATTTCTTCCTCTGTGTTTAACATTTTTATTTTGATTGAGAACATGAATGAACTGAACATGTATCTTCTGGGGCCATGGCCCTCGCTGGCCCCCCTTTTGGGGGCACCTCTGCAAAATTATACTTTAAAATTGAGTTTTAGAAACTGTCAATTTCAACTAAATTTATATGTAACTTTACATTACAGTAAATCTGTTTATCACAAAATTCCTTTTTAAGTAGCTTATAATGAAACGTCCACCAACCAGACATGTTGGGACCAGGACGGGTCCAAAACGTTTGGTTCCACAAACCAGCCTGAGCTGAGCGTCCAGGGGCCACCCGGCTCTGGGATGTTAGAGGAACGGCCCGCGGCTCGTCTTTCACACCACACCGGATGACGTTCTGCTCGTCCAACACACCGGGCGTGAAGCTGTTGTCATGGCGACGCCTCGTCCCAGATGCCAGCAGAAATCCCTTCCTGGCCGCCGACCGTACGCCGCCTCCGGTGAGATCCAGAAGGACGATGAGGAGTGGATTAGCGACGGCCAGACGCTCGCTGGTGTAAACAGACGGGAAAATGAGTCGGTCCAAGGAAACAGGTGTTCACATGAGTATAATCACATGGCACACAGAGAGGAATGGCCCACTTGTGGTCCAGAGAATGGGCCCCAGCTGGGCACCGTGTACATTACACAAACGACTGTTTAGAGCGCCCAGGCAGCGGCCCTTCATCAGAGGATGTGACAAACAGGCCGATTGGATCTCTGTGATTGTGATAAATGAGCAGACTGAAATTAGAACGTTGGGAAACAGGATAATTACAGATCCGGGCCTTCAGCGCAGCAGAACCGGCCCAAACCGAAACGGCAGACCATGAGCAGAAAGACAGAGAGTTTTGCAGAATCAGATGGGCGTTTCTTTTCACTTCAGTTTGACACACACAGAGTTTAGAGAAGCAGCAGTTCTGGTGTCAAAGACAAAACAAGATGTAAATGATGCCAGCGCATGCTGATATGTTCTGGTACAATCTGTGACCGGGGCCAATAACTAGGTCAGGACTTGCTGTTAGCAGAAAGTCCTTCAGTCCAGATCTCAGCCTGGTACTCTACAGTTTCTCTTTTTCATAAGGTTAAATACTAATAATCAGCAAAAAGTGGATTTGGTTGATTAACTGAAGAGAATTAAAATAAAAAATAAAACTGGATAGCTGCATGTTGATTTCGATTAGCATGAATCACTTCTTTTTCCTTTTTACAAAATTTCTGCCTGTTTTTTGCTTGTTCCTGGTAAATGTGGTGCAGTTAAGCTAACATCAGATTAATGAAGCAGCAGCTTCTCTGGTCCCACTGAGGGTTCATGCTGTTCAAACGGAGCTGAGGCTGGAAAAGACTATTGTTGTGTTCCAGTTGTGCTAAAAGAAGATAGCCTGTTGGCGAAGCTAAGTCTAAAGTAGCATCTGAATGCTAAACATGTAGCAGCAGCATATATGCTAATGCTAACGTCAGTCTCCTCAGACAACATTTCTACAGAATCTCCACAAATGATCAGGAGTTTCTGAAACTCTGGGAAGCTGAACTTGAATCTGATGGTTGAAGAGCCTG
The DNA here is from genome assembly GCA_010277015.1 of Poeciliopsis turrubarensis. Lineage (NCBI taxonomy): Eukaryota > Metazoa > Chordata > Actinopteri > Cyprinodontiformes > Poeciliidae > Poeciliopsis > Poeciliopsis turrubarensis. Next base: position 94,091 of record VMRN01000169.1, on the reverse strand, counting down.
AAGGATAAATTAAAACTATAAATGTCTTTGCTGTTCAATCAGTAATTGGGCAGCAGGAAGAGGGTTTTGAACTGAAAATGTTGCTTATTTTATCTATATGTAGGTTTTGATTCAAATTGTGCTTCATTAATTAATGATGCTGCAATTAACTAGATTTTAAAATGATAATCAAGTCCAATCAGTAATGAAAATAAGCATAACTTCCAATAAGTTCATCTTCAGGAAGTAGAAAGATGAGGAAGAGGAAGTTCAAATTTTAAAAAATCAGCTTTACAGCTTCTGGTAAATTTCTGTTCAGAGCCTAAAACTGATCTTCCTGCAAGAGGCGGCTGGACAAAAACCTTAGAGACAAACTGGACACCAAACGACAAGAGCTGCATAAAACCTGGGATGTTCTCAAGGCAGGTTAACTCTGCAGCAGCAGCAGCAGCAGAGGAGCTGCTGAGGAGCTGCAGCAGCTGCAGAGGAGCTGCAGGCCAGCCCTGCAGCAGATAACAGAAGTGTGAGGAGCAGCTATCTGGTGTTGCAGGTTTCTGTGAAATCATTCTGTGTTTCCGTGCAGATGAAATGCACTGCATAAACTCACTTCCTTCATAGTTGGAAATAAACCTACTGAGCTTCCTGATCTGTCGTCGGAGAGATCATGCAGAAGATGACTGCCGGCTCGTGGTTTGCAGATAATTAGAAGATGTTATATTACAAATAACATCTTAGTTTTGGAGTAAAAGTTTTTCAGCAGAAGCTGAGAGCTTGAAAACTTCAGTGTCTAAAGATCTTCATATAAAGTCCATCTTTACTTTGGCTGTTGACTCCTGAATAACAAAAACAACTAAAACATTGAGTCACCATGTTGGAGGTTAATGGCTAATTATCCACAAGGCTGGCATATCATGACAATAATAATAGATGTTGTGTTATATTTACCATGATTTAGTTGAAGTTTCAGCTCTTTATTGCAAGACAAGAAGATAAAAATATAATAAATATTTATTTTAGCTGCAAACTATCTTGAAAAACAAATGTCGTGTTAATGTGTGCAATATCTGCTTTGCTATTACATTTCAAAAGTTATGCATTTAACCCTTCTGGCCAATAATACATGTTTTAAATATTATGATTTATAAATATATTTTATTATAAATAAAAAGTTACATTCAACAAATTGAACTGTGCTTTGTGCTGGGGTCCATTTGGGAGATTAAAAATACATTTTGAAAACTATTAAGCAGATATTAAACATCTCATTATGCCTGCAGATCTGTGATAAAATATTTTATTGATCTGATGTTATTTTATGTTTTCATAGTTGTAAGGAGAATATAACAATAGAAATGAAAATTTTAAAACATTTGTCTGTGTGGACTTAATCTACATGTTTTACTTAACGAGACAAACAAACTTGTCGTGTTAAGTGTGCAAAATACAAAGATTATTAAAATCAATAAATAAAAAGTAGCAAAAAATGTTTAAGTTAACATCTTTAAAAATTCACTCACAATATATACTGTAATTCATCTTTATTTTTCTTTAGTATAATCTTTTATGTTTCCAACATGTTTTCTTCACAGAATGTGCCTATTTATTCTGAATAAAGCGGTTTATACGGTGGATTTTACTGGGCTTTTATTTAGTTAATTTTACTGGTTTACTTTAGGCTGACGTCATATTTGTAGCGTATCGGAGCAGTGGGCGGGATCAGAACGTCCCGCTGGCCAATCAGCGGCCGTGAGACCAGCGGAGCGCCGCAGCCAGGCGGTGTGGAGGAACAGTCCGGCCGGAGCGGAGCAGAAAGCGGTGCTGCGCCTCCACACGGACTGCTGCGTGTTTCTCCGTGGATGTGGCTCCGGATGGATCGGTAATTGAAAGACGAACTTCTTCCGGCCTGCTGTGTTTTACATGAGTCGCTGCTGGTCGTCTTGAAGCGGATATTTGTGATATTTGTTTTTTGGATTTACAGCGATAAGAAGCAGCATGAAATATAAAGTAAGTACGCGATTGGTTACTTTCTGCTTCTGTCAGAAACATTTCTGCTTGAGTTTTGATTTTAAAGTCCCAAACCTTTAAAATACGAGCAGGTTTTTAAAAGCAAAGGAGGAACTTCACAAAGGAAATGATGACAGTTTCTCAAACTGTAGCTGATGGAGGGTTACATTTGCTGCCAGCAGAGGCGCAAATATGACAAAACTGCCCCAGTTGGAGCTGAAGCCATCAGGGGCCCCACGGTAAAACCTGGAGGCAGGCGCAGAGTCCGGGCCTGGACTCAGGTTTTACTTTGGCGTGGCCAGCTGCAGGAACGAACCTATAATCATGTGGGCTGGATGATGAGAGTCAAAGCCCGGAAATATATGTGACGCCATCCAGAACCTCAGTAAACTGCAGCAGAGGCAAAAAATGATGTTTTTTTTAAGTTAGTGAATCAAACTAATGCTTACTTCTAGATCTTTGGTGAAAGAAAAACACAAAGATCACTGCAGACAATACAAAACAGAAAAACTACAGTGATGGCAGTTTAATAGTTATTAGTGAATTTCATCAACAGCTTTAATAGTTTTATTTATTTTTTTTGTTTCCAAAATCCAGATTAAATTTAGGTTAATACTTCTTGCAGCTAACAGTTAATATGACAAGTGTTATATTAATGTGACAGTTCTTTATCTTAACGGACAATTATGTTTTAAACTTTTGCCTGTCATAAAAACTTGTTCTGGACAAATAATTGTAAAAATACTTGATCTGTTTTGATATTTGTGATCAAATTACACAAAAAACCTGAATTATGATGACATTTCCATGTAAATAGCTGAAAGATTGAAGATTAAAAGCAAATTTGTTTGAAGATATAAATAGGTTTGTTCCAGCTAAATATTACAAACGGTGAGGACGGCCTGCAGGTGCAGCAGATTAAAATCTGAAATTTAAAATAGCGTAGCTTGTTAGCTTGCCATGCTATTATCACGGTTGTTAGAAATTATCCACATCCTGTTTGTAATTGTTTATTTGTCTCACCCTAAATGCTGCAGAACAAACAGTTTGTTCAGGCCAGGCAGCCGATCACAGATCTGCAAAAACCTGACGTAACGATCCCGATTTCCACCCAGAACAGTCGCAAAAATAAAGTGATCCACAAAACAACCACACTTCTTATTTACAACGATTCAGAGTTAATAAGACTTTTTACAATTGAAACATATAAAAAGTCAGCTGGCTGCTGGCCTCCATTTTGTTACAAGGTGGGATGTTCAGACGTTGCCATGGAAACGCTACTGTAACACAGCTACGGGAAAGCACCAAAACAGGGAGGAAACTACAAAAACAAAGGAGATAGGTTTAACTGGATCAGTCTTTGTTGAAGGAAAACATTTGGACTCATTTGGGTTTTTACTGGCGTGACGCGACATAAGAACGTCATAAAAGGCGCAGAGCCGTTCAGAGTACAGAGCTCTGGGAGGTGTGCTGTGATTGGTCAGAGGTTTGTGGCCATGTTTTATGGAGAAATGTTGATATTTCTCTTCAGCGAATCGGATCCCAGTATCTGGGTTTTGTATCAGGTGTCAATCCAGTGCAGTGAGGATTTCTGTACAGTTTTTACAATTCTTTACTAAATAACTACAGTGCAGACGTGGCCTAGTGGGCGGGTCACAGCAACTGATTTTCAGACCCTTATGGAGGCAGATAAGATCAGTTTCATATGTAAGTACCGGCTGATCGCCAGTCTCCCAAATGAAGGAAATCTGGGCCAATTTATTGGTGCATATAATTATTCATTACAGAAGAGCTCAGCTCAACCTCCTGCACTGGATCCTTATCATCTGATCAGAGTTCAACTGTATTCTGGTTTCAACTAACCACTGCAACTGAAGCAGGCGGGCCCAGAAGATGGCCGCAGTCGATGCATGTCGGCCATTTTTCTGTGAGGAAACATGGATGATGAAGATGTCCTGATCATCTTCATCATCCACTAGTCTTAGCTCGATGCATCTTTGGTGTTTGCATAACAGGAAGTTCTCTGTTTCTGCAGTTCAGAGCCTTCAGCTCTGAGCCTTCAGAGCTGTCAAAAATGGATTTGAAATTAGAAATTCAAATAGTTTCCACTAGAGAAAAACAAATAAAGTATATTTTTGTAAAAAAAAAGGGATGTGAGCAACACTTAAAATTAAGACGATTATTAAAAGAAGATATGAAATTTATTTTCAATTACATACATATTACTGTAACATGGGTAAAACTGCAAATGAGAACAGGAAGTTCTTGTTTGTGAAAAAGCTTCCTCTACTTATCGTGGTTTAATAACCGGGTGGCGTCCAGGCCTAGTTTCAGTCAGAACCGCTGAATGTTTGTGGCTGTATTTACTGCAAAACTAAAATGAAAGCCAAAAAGTGAAGGAGATAAAAGTTGATTTCTTAGTTTTCTTCTCATTATTTTCCATTTCAACATTTTGTCAATGAAAATTGATCCATAAATTCAGAAATAAAACCATAAACCAACCGAAACCTTAAAGATAGATATGGGTAAAAAAAAACATCTTTTGGGACGACAGCTGCCCATAAATTACTACAATCTGTGAATAGTTGAAACTCCTGAAAACATTTCTGCCTATTTTAACAGTTAAAACACCAAATATACCTTAATATCCATTAATACGCACAGTGGGAGCCATCGTAGCACAGAAGCTAACATTGACAGTCTTGCTAATCTTCGGGTTCAGATTAGTGTGAAGCATAATGAAAGGCACTCCAGGATTGGATGTTTCCAAATCCAAAGCCAATAGTGTTTCAGTTAGCATTCTGTGCTGGTATTTTAGCTTCCCAAGCTGTATTTTCTTGGGATGAAACTACAAATCATGATTCATCAATTTTTGAAATAATTGTCAATGGTTATTTCATTGGCAATAATTAATGAAAACAATGCAGCAACAATGTTGATGCCATATATGGCTGTAATAAACAGGAAGTAGAGGTTGCAAACTTGATGGGCCAGAGCGCCATCCCCTGCAAACTGGAACTGTGGACTTTTTCAGAGCTTCATGCCTCTGGTAAGGCACAGCTCCACCAGAGGATGGGAGCATCCCATCACTCCCATTCCAGCCCCTCTGCAGCCTCTCTGGGCTGCAGCTCTCCCCAACTGGGAAAACGTCACTATTGTCACAACGTATTCTGCAAATGTGTTTCCATTAGCTGTTTTACAGAAAATCCAAAAACCATCTTCAGTGAGCACAAAAACTTTCTAGCAAAATTGAGAAAACTATTTTGTATTTTTCCATTTCCATCAACCTCGAAGCAATACTTCAGAATATTTGTAAAATGACAAAAAATGACAGCTGAAAGGTCACAACACACTTATCACTGAAAACACCCAAACATGACATGAAGCCCAGATTTTGAGTGTTTCTGCTGCTCAGCAGCCAAGTTCGTTGATTCAGTTTGAACAAGGTGACGTTGGGATCTGGTTTCCCTGGAACCTTCTCATTTTCTGGAGATGATGTAAGTGTTGCAGAAATAGCTGCACAGTCACAGCCAGGAGCGATTAGGCGAACCCAAACTCAGTGTTTCCCTCTGAGTTTCTTGGGTTCAGACTTCAGGCAGTGGGCCAACATAGCTGGAGGAGAGTTGACATTGTTCTGAGAGCGAGGAGGAGGTGCTGAAAGGGGCTGCAGAAATGAAAGAGGGGGTTGGGGTGGGAGGTCGAGGAGCTCCCTGGGAGAATAAGAGCATTCCAGGCGATGGTTCATGGGAGGCTGGTTCAGAAGATGCACCGATTGTTTCAAGGTGCCCCACTTTACATTGTTAACGAGCCGTTTCTTTTCTGCTTCTGTGTTTACGTGTCGGAGCAGCGGTTCCTGAATGAGGCGCTTGTTTTCAGCTCAGAGGAAACCAGAGGCCGACCCTCCAAACCCACAGTTTCACACTACGTAGTCTAACCTGTAATGTGGCCAAGATGCATCTCAGCTCCTGTGTACGAGTGACAAAAACAGCAGAAAAGGGTTTAGAGGTTCTGATTGGTTTAAAGGTGCCTGGAAGGAAGGTTTGGTGTCATGATTGAAACCTGAGCAGAACTGGACTAAAATGCAATTTTTCTGTCTACATATGAACAGCGGTTTGCCTGCAGGTTAATCCGTCATGTTTCCTGCTGCTGTTTGACCCATTTTCCTTCATTCAGCTCATCTACAGAAAAGGAAGGAATGATAACAGAGGTGCGTTAGGTCAACAGTCAGGTTCTGTTGAGTTGTCGGCTCTGATACCGGACCAAAATGGGTCGCGTTTTTCTCTGTTAAAGATTGTCTACAAACTATCACCGTTGCTTCTTCCTGATTGGTCATATTTATTTCTCTGAACTCGCATTTGGTCTCAAAGTTCTGGGAGATTTCATCTAATGTCAGCGAGTAAAATCGGTTTGTGCGTGCTGTGCTGCAACGGTAAAACTAATCTTTTATAATATTTTATCACCGTGTGTCGAGTCTAATAGGTTTAGAAAATCAATTGATCATTTTGAAATCTTAAAAGCTGACCGGTGTGCAGGTTTCCTCTCCAGTTATTCACGAGTAGATTCATTTTCTGTTTATCCAGAATTGGATCATAGAGATAATCTTTTATTGTCTGTCAGGTTTTGAAAATCAGCCGATAATTTTTAAATCTTTTGTGAAGTGAACCAGGCTTAACTCTGCAAAGGAACCTCCAACCCATTTCCTTCTAGCATTATTTTTATGCGTCTCCTAAAAATTGTAGATATAGTTTTAAATGTTTTCTGTCCAGCTTCAGATATTGACCCATATCCCTCTGGTTTTCCATGCGTCTCATGTCAAACACCCTGAACTCCCTCTGAGTATTACAGAGCCGGTTGTTTGTTGTCCTGATAAAAGTGGGAATGTTGAGGGATTCATCCCAGACGGACTTGGCAGTCTCTGCGACTCGTCTTTGTGTCTCTGACATCTCTGCATAGCGTGAAATCAGAGGGACACTGCAGTGAATCTCCGGCTCATTGGGGATTCCTGTATGCTAAACCATCCAATGTGGCCCCGCGGAGATACCACTCAACATATTTCACATGTCAGCTAATGCCCCCCCACGGGGATTACTGTTGGTCTCCAAGGGTTACCACGATGCTGAGGCACAACCTCGCCTGGCATTGCCGCGAAGCTGGGAAATAATCCTGCTGGGAGGCTCTCAGATCATCATCCAAGCTGTAAATCACTTCAGGACAGACGTCTGTCGCAGATTTAATGTCTTCCCGCTGGAGTCCCAGGATGAATTGTTGTTTCCTCAGGACCTAATGACAGCTTAGAGCCATGGAGAGGAGAGTCCGGTCTGTTTGCATGAAGAGCTGCAGGGCGAGGAGGGAAGACTAAACTGGAGTTTATGTGGCTGTAAAATCAGCAGAAAAACTCAAAATGAGAGGAAGAAGAAGAACCTGCTGAGCCTGGATCGTTTCCTGTGACTGCAGGAGTTGCAGCAGAGCAAACATCCTGTTTCATCAGGAGTTTAACGGCTCCAGACTGACAGCAGGAACCCATCAGAGGGACCTTTTATAAAACGACACAACTGAAAGTCGTTCCTGTCTGAAAACCTGAATTCATCAACAGCAGAGAATTTCAAAACATTTTACAAAAAGAACAAACGGAAATTCTTCCTTTAGTTTGACCATTCAATAATAAATTGTTCAGTGAGATTAGGCACGTGTTACCATTTTATTGGGTAACATGACAGCTGGCCACTTAAATCCAAGATATTGTAATATTTTTTTTTGCTTTAGAAATATCACATATTACCAGAATTTTATGATAAATTTCATGAAAGAGAAAATATCAGTGGACCTGAAATGTCCACCCGCTTATGCGTAATAAAAATGTCTCAGTGACAAATTCCTTAAGGTGAATAGAAAACGTCCGACTGCGTACAAAAGCTGATATATGTTTGGCATGAAAAAGTCCAAACCAACAGAAGAATGACCAGAAAACGAAGCACGGTGCATTTTCTTCGTCTGTCCTCTGAGCTCTTTTGTTTGTAGTTAATTTTTCACTCAGTTTCTCCTGATTTGTTGACTTTCTGGTTTTTGGAGACGATTGTATGGAATTGCGTAAACTGCTGATCTATGTGGGCTTTTAAAGTCTGAAGCTCTAATTTAGAACAGATTTTCTTGTTTCATTGCTGTTACATTTAGTAAGATATTAGAAAACCCAGCACAGTCTAATTAGCTCATGTGTTGATACTCATGGTAATTTACAGTTGCAGCAGAATCTGGATGAATGCTGAACATGAGATATTTCCAGACTAAATTTCATATTTCAGGTTTTCCTGCTGCAGATGAAAACATCTGGAGAGGCTGAAGCAGTTTTGCAGTTGAAGGTTTTAAGCTGAACTGAGCTAAAAGCTGCTGATGCCTGTTTAAAGGCAGGAGACTGGATGTAAATAAATGATTCAGAGTAAAGAGGGTGAAGATGTGGGACAGAGAGTTTACCCACGTCATGACTTGGCTCCTGAACATACAGGTTGCAGCTGCGTATGTTGCTTTGTTGCCAGGGAAACTCCCTCCTCTCGTCATGATTACGCTGCAGCGATCAGTTTGTGGCTCGGCTTCACATCCTGCTGCGGACCTGCCGCTCTGACGCTGCAGGGCGTGGAGGTTTCCTCTGCAGTCAGCGGGGCCCAGGCATGTTTACTCTGGGGACAAAGGCGGCTTTTTAGGCTCACATAGATGGGGGCTTTCTCTGTTCACCAGTTTAAAAGCCTGAAAGGGCAAAAGTGACATAAAGACCAACATCGAAGTGATTTCCTCTGAGCAGCGAGAGCTCTTCCTTCTGCAGGAGCTGATATTTAATCTTTATCGCAGAAGGTGTGAAGTTACCATCTATTTATTACATGTTGTAAATATCAAACATAATATCTCTATTTTGGGGGTTTTACTCATGCAGATTGCTATCCGTCATCATCTAGTCCTACTGTTTGCACCATTTGGCAGAAAGGCATTGATCACACCCGATTTAGATTGATATCCATTCTAACCATGCTTCCATCATTTTTTAATGTGCATTTTGAAGTATCGAATTGGAAAAAGTCGATGGAAATGGCAACATTCAAATTAACTTTTTCAATTTTGCAAAAGACGTTTTAAGACTTGCTTGAGATGGTTTTTAGCTTTTAATAAAAAGAGTTAATGTGCTAAAGGGGAAGGGGAAACGCATATGCTGAATAAGTTCAAACATTGCGAACACTCCTGCAATGTTCAGTGCCTTACCAGAGGCCCCACACTTTCAGTTATCAACCTCTAGTTCCTGTTTATTACTGCCACACATAACATGATGATGTTCTGATGATGTGTGTTTGTTAATGTTTTGTTTCCAGTAGATGGAATCAAAACTATTTTGATTTTCTTTTTTGTAACATTTTAAAAGTTTGCCCAAAATTTGCATGACAGTGGGACTGAAACAGCTGCATACCGCCTGTGATACATTCTAACGCGTTCATTTTAAGTGATAAATTTAAAAGTTTTTACCTGTTAAAAAATTAGATGCAATTAATCACTTTTTGTTTTCATAAAAGAGACCTGGGTGGCACCCCCATATTCATATGTTTCTGGTATGACCATAAATCTGACGCACAAGCAACATCCGCAAGCGAGGGACAATTAATTAATTTGACCTCTAATGTTTTGGAACTCCAGAAGAAAGTCTTGTTAGATTTTCTAGAGCATTGTGAATGCTATATGAACATTTGTGCTGGATTTATTGCACAAAAAGCATTTGGATAGGATTACTTAGTGAGATATCTGGGGCACTCTTGATGAAAGTCAGTCTGACTTATTAAAACAAGCCAGATAATAATTGAGTCACTGCTGATGTTTATCTGTCAGCTCACTGTTCTTTTGCAGCCAGAGGCTTTAAAACCGCAGAATGAACTAAAACTTCCACTGATGTTCTCATTTCTGTGGTTTTAACCCAATGCTGCAGCTCTGGGCGTGCCGGTGTTATGAACAACACGGTGAAGAAGCTGATCGGGTGCCAAGAGGCTATCAGATGATATTCTTTAGAATAGTGTCTCATTATTTGAATGTAAATAAGTGACAGAGGCTTGATAAAACCTCATTCTGGTGTGCTTCCAGAGCAGGTAGCCAGAAACTTTGCTCTGCCCTCAGAGATAAAGCATTGCTTGTTTAAGGCCGGTTGCGACTCTTTGTGCTGTATTGATTTATGGTTGGTTGCGTAAGGCATTATTGGCTGTATTGTGTCACGTCCCCTCTAAAGCCTCTGTGGTGTAAAGATGTTAACACATGGCAGCCAGTTACGAAAATGGTCCGAGCTCGGAACAGTTTCCCAAGAGCCTGCCCGACCAGAACCTTCACACGGCCCATTTATCTGAACCGGCTCTCACCCGCAGCAGGCCTCACTCCGAGGAGCGGCTCGGAAAAGTCATCAGTTCCTCATTACCGTCATTACTATAATTATGTTCTATATTAAGGCGCAGAAACGAGGCCAGATGAGAGTGTGTGAACCACCACCGGGACACGTGCTGCGGCGGTGCGGCCCGTTCTGTCCCGCCGACGCACCCCCTTCCCTCTCGGCTGAACGGGCCGCCGCTTTTAGGAGCAGGTTGTTTGTTTGGGCTCAAAACAGATGAGCGCTGGTTACCATGGGAGCCTGGGTTGTGTGTTTGGAGAAATCTTCAGCCAAAGCCGCCTTCATCCTGATGAGAGGAAACCACCCAAAACGCTTACTGAAAGAAAAAGGTGGGGTTCGTTACGTAACAGCCAGCCTTTATTTCTGGAAAAGTTCAAGCAGAGCTGGCAGCCAATCAGAACACATCAGTGCCGTCTGTGTTGACGCAGACATTGGATCAGAGCCAGGTCCATTTCTTCCTGTACTAAAGGAGGGGATGTCATTTCTTTTTCAGTTGGATTAATTTCCTCAAACACGACTGAACTCTACATCCTGCCACTGTTTTCTGATTTTACTACAAACTCGACCAATCAGAAAGGACCATACCTCCCCGTTCCAGTTCAGCAAAGTCCGCCTGTTTGTTTTTGTGATGGTAGGAGACCAAAGAGGAGTCTAATGGTTGCTATGGAGACATGGTGGCATGATGAATATAGTTTAAAGTGGTTAATGTGTGCTGTGTTGCAACTGGAGGACCAAATCTGCAATTCCTACAATATTTTAATTGTCATGTTCTAATTCTGAAAATTGTCCGACAAACTTAAAATCTTAAAAAGCAGACAGATGTGCTGTTTCTTCTCTAGTCATTTCTACATGGGTAGATTTTCTATTTATCCAGTGGTTGCTGAACCTGGGTCTTTCTGCATGGAGTTTACATGCCTGGGTTTTCTCCAGGTGGACTGACGACCTGACCAGGGTGCACCACATACTCTCATTTCCTCTTCTTGCCATTCATTTCGCAAAAGCAGAACCACTGAACCATTGTTTGAGTTGTCAAATATTTGAAAAACCATAAGATTAACCCTGATCTGGATACCTCTGTGTAGCTGACCCATTCGGTGCTCTAGTTTGGTTTGTCTCCAACAATTTGGGCTTCCTTAGATGGAGATCTAAACACTGTTAGGACCATGCAAACGTTGGCTTGTTTACTCAGTTCTGATTTGAACATCTGGACTCAAACCCAAACAGGTTTGTCAGATTAGCAGCTCAAATCGATAGATCTTCAGATAGATCTGTTGTTTTTACAGCCAACAACCAGTTCAGACCAGTTAAAGGTCATGTTTACTGCTTGACACCAAGCCTCAGATATCATCTTTGAAATCCACCATTCACCATCTGCAGAGATGCTACAAAAGTGACGATGATTCATCAAGTGTCGTCGCCTGTTCTGTTTACCTCCCTAATAAAAAAAAAAGAACCGCAGTGAGAAGCTGTGAAAATGTGTCAGACCATTTCCTTTGGGATCTCTGCGGTCTCCGGATTCATCACAGCTGATGAGGTCCTATGTTTTGGTGGGGAAATTTTTCTATAAACTCTAAACAAAACTGGCTGGTCTGGATGATGTCACAGAGGTTCAGAAATTCATCAGAAAGTTCTGACACTATGGGGCAAAGACAATGAAGGCGTTCACCAGAGACTGAGACTGGGACTACTTTTGTTCTGCCAGTTTGCGAATGAATACTCTACTATAGCCATACTTACTGCATTTTCCTTCCTGTGTTCTTGAGCTTTATGAGGGCCTTTTATGTGGACTGTGGGGAGGCGGTTACTAATTTTCAGTCCAGAACCAGAACATTTACTGGGATTATTTACCAAGTGGACCAACAAAGACCTAAGAAGGTTCAATGTAATGGATCTTTCAGGTGCTTACTTGAGGTTTTACCCTAAATCTTGCAAATATGACTCTTGGACTCTTATCAATGCCTGGGTGTTCACCTGAACAATAAACTGATCAGGACTCAGCTGACCACCTGCTGAGGGTTTTGGGAGTGCAGGGGGCGCTATTGAAGATCTTTCTGCATCCAAAGTCATATAAAGGAGCATTACCACAGGTCCTTCCCTTCCTCCCCGCAGCTGTTTGACTCTGTAATCATCACTGCTCCCAACAAACTCAATAAGTGTTTACATCCCTGCTGGTATCTGCACAGTTGTAAAGTTCTTGCGAAACACTATTTTTGGTTTACTGAATTAGAATCTGTTATTTGTGGCTTCAGGAGTAACTTAATTAGAGTTTCAAAGGTTTTTTTTTTTTTGGAAGATTTGCTTGTAAAGTCTTCAGAGTAAAGACTCCTCTTCAACATGTAGAACGGCATAGAAAACTTTTGCTTATACTCTTCATTCCTGACTTCAGATTACCAAAGAGGTCAAATTACTGATCATATCTAAAATAGCTTAATGGTATTTGTCCAAAGAACTGTTTCCAGTGCAAGTTTAGAGCCGGTTCTTACTTAAAATCTGCAAAACTGGCACTACCTTTGCAGTAATATTCAACTGAGTAAAGAAGGTGATAATTATGTGTGGGTTAGTTCACCCTCTGCCTGTTTAGAAAATATTACAAGTCCTTTATCATGAGGCATTTGTGGATATAGACTGCCGGTTTACTTTTTTTTTTTAATTATTATTATTATATTTTATCTTTGGTGTTTTTGTATGTTGGGGTTTTATATTTTCAATGCCCAAAGAAAAGTTTCAGAACTGACATTTAAATTGAACTTTGGCTAATAAATTTGGCGAATTTAACTCCAGAAAGAATTAAAATGGTGTCATCTGCATAAAAAGAGACAAAGTTACAAAAAATCAAAAGTGGTGTAAACTGAGTGGTTAGAGATGGTTTTGGCTTTTACACCCTCTAGGCTTAACATCTAGTGCGTGTTTAAATAAAGAAGATGAGCAGATTGTTGCGGCTGACAAGGCGGGTGACGGGTCAAAGTTTCCTTTACACCTTCCCTCCTACCAGCTTTCATCTCAGGAGCTTAAACAGTGCCAGCAATCACAATGGTGGGTTTTTTTCTTAGCTCTTTTTCCGCTTTGGTTTCAGTCTGTGTGCATGGTGTTAGTGCATAGTGTAGGTTACAGAGTTGCAGAAGCATAGTGAAGCCTGTTCTTCTGTGGATTCCTTGATTTTTATTTCTGCTGCGAGTGTCCCGCACAGAGAACCTGTAGGTTTGACAGACTGCATTATGTTGACTTTCAGGAGTCGACCTGCAGCTTCGCATTCAATGGGTGCAGCTTAAACAGAAAAATATTAGTGCCATCACCCGGTTACTTGACAGGAATCTCAATGATCTGTGTGACCTCTCATGTCTGGCATTGGGTGTAGAGACAAAACTATTAGTAAAGACGGCTTTATGTCTGGTTCATGTCGATTTTTGTCCAGACTTCCTCCTTCAGACAACTTGAAGGACTTCCCGACCACAGGGATTTTTTGCAACACAATCTGGGAGTATTTTTCTGCCGTGTGTACAGAGTGATCCGGTGTGCTCAGAAGGTCTTTGGAACCTCTCCAAACTAAAATCAGGAATATTCAACATGTGATTGTCTTTGCCTGATATTACAGCATGTGTGATGTTCCCCAAGGACACCACACATGGACATTTCTGTATTCTAGGAATCCAGAGTACAGAAGACAAAACAACTGCTATGGCGCACCAGAAAGTCCAGCTAACGAAGATATTTACCACAAACTATTGCCTTGTTTGTTTACGCTGAACTCATGCTTGATCTTGTGAAATTTCCTAACTGACACTTGAATGTTGGTGAGTGAAATCGGTTTGCATATGAAGTGTCGTCTGGGCACCACAAACTGTTGCACCATAAACTGTACGTAACATGGTATACCTAAGATTTTTATTTTCTACATGTATCAAGTCTCTTAGGTTTTGAAAATAGTACAACTTTGCCATGTGTAATCCAAGCAGGATAAGTTTTAAAATCCAAAAATTGGAGAAAGTCTGGTCTAAAATGTTCTCCAGTTCAAGAGTCACTAGTCTGAGCAAAACAATGCCTGGCACTCTTAGGTTAAATCAAGTAATCTTGACGTTAAAGCAGTTTTTCTCTGAATTGCATCGCTTCCTGATGGACAACCCCTACGTCTCTGCCCCCATTGGCCAGCAGCCTCCATCCCAGGGTCCAGCTTAGAGTGGCTGTGGGGCGGATTCTACTGACTGGGATCAGACAATTGGCAGGGAGACCCTGGCCCGATACGGAGAGGGAGATAACGGTTAGGCGTTTTACATGGGAACTACATGCATTAGACTGGCAGAAAAGAGGAAGGTCAATGAAGGTTCAAGAAAGCCTCGAATCAGCAGCAGCCACAAAGAAAGCTTCCTGATTACCACATCCAAAATGTTCCTTTTCCTGTCTTTCTGACTCAGGAGCTGACTTCAATAAATAAAAATGTACATTTCTGGTCAATCTATGAGTAAAAAGGGTGCAACAAACTGTTACACTTTGTGTTTTAATTTGGAGTTTCAGGAAACAACAAAGGGTCCGCTTACGGTTGAGTTAAATATAAAAGTGTTTGCTGTACATGTACTCTCTCTTCATATCTACTGTCGACGTGCCCTTGAGCAAGTCCCGTATTTCCTAATTGCTCTTAATGGAGCGTGCAGGGTAAAGTGCTCGACTGTTGGGCAGCTGCAGAAAGCTGAAGGTTCAAAAGAAGTATTCATGCACAGATTCCTCCTTTACTGGTTAAAAAAAGGCTCAAGAACTAGTGCATTTAGTGCAGTAATTAGGCTTAAATGCCTCGCTCAGACCCACCAGCACCGGCGGCGCCGTGCTCAGGGGCTTCTCCTATCTGCAGGATCTTTGGGTTTCAGTTATTATCCCTGAACCTTCGTCGGACCTTTGGAGAAACAGTTTCCTGAAGTGGTGCGTGGGATAAGAGCAGCCCTCCGAGTTCAGGTTTGGGTTAAAAGGCAAGAAGTCAGTTCGGTGTTTAAAATCTGGAGGTGAACTTTCTCTGAATAACAATGTCTTTATTCCCCATTTCTGGATAATTCTGAACTCTGGAGCTGGATGCATAAACTGGATGCATAAATCAGTCCAACTGTTTTAAAAAATACCACGAAGCAGATGGTACGACAGTAAAACAGAAGTTAATTGAGGTGTCATCCCAATTCACTCATGTTAGCCCAGGAACCATCGTAGAGTTGATGATCCAAGTGATCGTCACCTTGTATATCCAATCAGAGTCCATCCCTCCTTTGGGAAAAGCTCTGGAAAACCTTCAGTTTCTGTTCACAGACTTGGACTAGGACTCTTGAAAGCATCAAGCTGGGCTCTGATTGACCTAACAGCTCCTAAAATGGAAAATGCATTTAGGCAGCCATTTCCCAAAATACTGACCCTTTGTTAAACCCAAAGCTGTTCCTTCTTGGTGATAATGACCCTAAAGAACTGCGATCTCTGTCTGCAGAACCTGATGGCCAAAGCGTTGTACGACAACGTGCCGGAGTCTCCCGAGGAGCTGGCCTTCAGGAAGGGGGACATCCTAACCGTCATTGAGCAGAACACAGGCGGACTGGAAGGATGGTGGCTCTGCTCTCTGCACGGCCGCCAGGGGATCGCCCCTGGGAACCGCCTGAAGCTGCTGATCGGCCCGATGTTCGAGGCCCAGCCATCGGCCACCGCCCAGTCACCACCTCAGAGCCTCCAACAGATGGCGACTTCGGGGGCCCAGGGCCTCTACAAGCAGCCGCAGGGAATCTACCAGGTTCCTGCAGGACAGGACATCTACCAAGTCCCACCGAGAAGCACCCTGGTTGCCGAGAGCACACACAGCAAGGTGAGTCATTTTCATTTCTCACTGCTCTGTTTATCAGGTAATCCGTCAGTCTGACTGTTGATTAATTAGGTTCAGGATGAGAGACGATAATTTCCAGGTTTTCATTTTAACGAGAGGCAGGACCCACTGATTTCTCTGATTAGTGCTTGATAAATGTCTCATTAACAAAAGCAGCTGCTGGAGTTAAAATGGTTTTCATCAACAGTTTTCCAGGTTTATTTTTGGCTGCTTTTTCATGCATTTATTGAAGCAGAGTCACAGGCTTTTCTGAATATCGTTGACAAATCATCAGTAACTCGTACATGTCCATGTTTCCATGAAAGTGTCTGTGTGTGATTCAAACATTTGTCCCACTAGAAAAATAAACTACATTTTGTCCAGCCATGACAAAACTTAAGATCTGTGATTAAAATATTTGAGGCAAATTTAAATTTTTTAAATGAATTTAAGATATTCTAAAGCCTTAATTTTTTTTATATAAAGGAATTTGAGACTTTCTAAGAATAAGCAGAGTCCCTGGAATAAGTCTGACTTTTTCTGCATGTGGTCCAAAAGATAGAAGAACTGCATCTAATTTTCCCAAGTGTGCATTTTGAGAAGTTTCTCGGTGTTTCGGGGAGAAGTTAAGAGGCTCTAAACTTTAGAGACATTTAAATCCAAAGATGCAGCGTTGGCTTCCATCATAACCGTAATTCAGTGGCAGGTCTGAAACATGATGAGAAAATGTCCGCGTCTATCAAAGCCTTTCACTGGTTCCAGCACCTCAGACGCAATCAGCCCTCCAGGAGACGGATGGTAATTAGATGCTCTGTCAGTTTTTGGCGTCTTGAGGGTCTCTTTTTGATTCTTTTAAGACGATCTACTGCGGCCGTCATAGAAACGAGCTGGGTGTGTTTCTGAATAAACAGGCTGCCGGCGCCAGCAGCTTAGCGCTCGATTCACTGCACAGCAACGGCTTAAAGGACACGTCTGTCAATCACTCCTGCAGGTTCGGCCCAGAGCTGGTATTAAGGTGGGAAATGAACGGCGTCTCTAATGAGTGGCTGCTTTGAGCTGTAATCCTGTTACTGCGCGGATGAGATGAGGTTCTGGACACGTATCAGGCCCACGGATCAGTTTAGGGTGATTGTTCCTGTGATTTAAAGAGATAGTCCTGAGAAAGGCCAACTGTGCTGACCGAAAATCCACCAACCGGTCCAGTTAAAGCCCGTTGCCTACTGGATGTTATTTTACTGGATTTAGATTTGACTGTTCAGTTCTGAGGTGAATCATCAGAGGTTTAAATTAGGATTTACTTATAGGAAAATTAACCAGATTAACGGCAAGATTATGAATGAATTGCTGTTGACTAAAGGTTGTGGATTTTAATCGGATCATAATTGAAATAAAGTGGAAAAAAAAACATAAAGCCCAGGATTGAACTGGAATGTAATTGATCTGATCAGAACTGCCTCGAGTTGGTGGTAATTGTGTCGTACTGAAACTAAATTAGTTGGATTTTAGTGTTTATTCGATAAAAACTATGCTAGAATTGAATTAAATGGATC
Source organism: Poeciliopsis turrubarensis (assembly GCA_010277015.1). NCBI lineage: Eukaryota > Metazoa > Chordata > Actinopteri > Cyprinodontiformes > Poeciliidae > Poeciliopsis > Poeciliopsis turrubarensis. Next base: position 76,333 of record VMRN01000169.1, on the reverse strand, counting down.
GGAAAAAGGTGTTATATTATTGGACTGAATTAATAAGCATTGACTTAAAATGAGTTGAACAGCATCGATTTTGATTGGTTTGAATTGAACTGTATTTGGACAAACTGGAATGAATGGAGTAGGAATGGTTTGAATTGATTTTAATTTAAATATTTCCAACTGATTAAATCGGATTTGAATTTGTTGAACATGAAAAAATGGACTGAAGTATGAATAAACAGATATGAACTGTACTAAAATTAATTATGACAAAAACAAAACTTTTAGCGGAGTGAATTGGTTTAAATGCATCTTTTGTATTTAATTGGTTCTTTCTGTCCTGGATAGGAAAGTGAGTCCAATTGGGTTTAATAATGTGATCAGAAAATAAAAAGACTTCAGTCCTGAACTAAATTTTACTGAATGAAAATGAGTAGAAGTGAGGCTGGTTCCCAGCTGCTGAACCAGTCTTCCCAGTAATGACTCTACGTTAAGCCCAGTAGCCACAGAGGAAAGGTTCTGCTGGTCTTTGTGTCCAAGTTCCTTCCAGCTCATCCAGTTGTTTCCTCTTGATGTGGTGCAGAGGTTCTGATGTGGACCCAAAGGTTTGACGTACCTCCATACTGGGACCATACTGGGACCATACTGGGACCATACTGGGACCATACTGGGATCATACTGGGATCATACTGGGACCCAGAGCGCCGGGGTTCTGATTTCCTCCATTTCCTCAGGCCCACCGCCTGCAGACGGGGCGGGTTCAGAGTTCAGATCAGCTCTTATCGGCTCTTCCAGACGCTTTTTTCTTTCTTCTCTTCCTACTCCACTTCTTCCTCCTCCTCGGCGTCCCCATGCTGACCCAATCTGCTGCTGCAGCAACAAAAGCTTTAACGATCGGCAGCACAAATTCAGGAAGTTTATGGGCTCCCGGGGCGTGTCATCGGGTTTGATTAAACCTCAGGTGAACGGGTTGTTAAACACAATGACACGCGATGATCTGAGCTCCTCCAGACGTCTGAGATTCTTCTCAAGCTCATAAATCAGCAGAACAATCCGCTCTGCGGCGACGTTTCCCCCAAATGGAAACTTTGAAGCAATAAATGTGATCAAGTATTAGAGGACAGCCAGAGGAATGCAGGGCATGCTGGGCTGAAGGCATTCACAGCCTCTTTAACCATAAACTCAAACCAAAACAGATTCCTTCTCATGCCGAAGGAAACAAAAACCAGATCAGTTCTGGAGACCAAAATATCTGCATGAATTTGATTTCTCCCAGTTCAGTCTGAGGTATCTGGACTAAACCAGCAACGGTGCAACAGTTCACAAACTATATGGTTTTAAAACGCGCAAGAAAATCTACTTTAGACTTTTCTCACTTTTTATTCACTATTCAATAATTATTACATTTGTTTAGCTTTAATGCTGCCTTATAACTTCTGATTTCAGTTGAACAGGAATTCTTAAATAATATTCAACGTGGCCTTTATTAATAAATTCAATAATTTTTTCTAAATTGATACCTCTTACAGGAGACCGTCACATTTCATCTCCGAAACAAACTTCCTGGTTGAATACAGGTTATTTTAAATCTAAATTAGCCAGGGATATTTAGCATTACCCACCTAAAATGTATTAAATATGGAAGACAATAACCCAGAGCCCACCATCTACTTGGCAGCATCATGCTGTGGGGAGAAGAGGGAAAAAGGCATGTTTCTGTGTCAGAATGGCTCAATTAAAGTCCAGTTTAGTTCCTCCTGTGAGTCTCATTCAGGATGATAATCCCTTATTATGCTCTCAGTATGGTCGCCATGGCGATAAACCCATCAGGGCCGCATCAGCAGCACAGTGTTTGTCCAGAGAACATCTAGGAAGATGTTTTTGCTAGCAGCTGTCATGAATTCTCTGTGCATGTGACTCAGATGATAGAGGTAAGAGGTCAAAGGTCACACAGAGAGTTGGAAGCACAGATAAAGAGAGATTTGTGGGTAATATGGTATGATTGTTTCAACGTCCTGCAGCCGTAAAGCCGGCGTGCGCTCCAGGAATCTCACCCGGTGCTCCTGAGGCCAACAGCCTGGAAACATCCATCATTTCTTAGAAACTAAACGCTGGACGCAAGACACATCCAGTAGCATTACAGATTACTGCAGCGACGGATTAAACTGCAGCTTTGATCACAGCAGATGATCTTCATTAGAGCCAAAATCGGCTCTAAGCTGTTTGGCTTTTGGAGACGGCCTGGTGGGATTCCGGCATTAATTAGTTTGGAGCTTTAACAGGCTGGAGTCACGATGGAGCTGTGACTCAGCAGAAAAGGTTCCTGCAGCCTGCATGTAGCAGAGCAGACTGCTGCACGCCGCTAGCCTCCAGATCAGTGCAAACAGGCGGCTGAAGGCCACAGAGGAGTACGGCCGCATGATTCATATCTGCAGGCCATCAGCAAGAAGGAAGTGGTCGTTATTGAGAACAAAACCAATGAAAAGGTGTGAAACACGAATGGAGGTGACATAAATCAACTGCAGGCAGAAAAAAGGCGCCTGATCTGCTTCGGTGAGACTGACTCGTCCTTTTCTTTCTGCCTGTGTTCACAGTTCTGCTGTTTTGGCAGAAACGAACCTCACAGTGCGGCTGGAGCAGGAGGAGACTTTAACTACACTAAGACATTTAAAACAAACGGCAAAAACAGAAAGAAACACTTATTACACTACAGTTAGTGCTGCTAAAGCCTTTTTAAAAACTTAAGAAATAATGTTTTAAGTTTTATCATTGTGAATTTTAATAGAAAAATACAGAATAAATTGAAACTAAGGAGTTTCCTTTAACTGTGTTTCATTTTGTAGGATATAACAAACTGATATTTGCTATTTTTTAAGTCAGGCTATCTGCTCCAGTAGACAAAGTTCTCTACTGTAGTTTGACAACAGCCTTACTTTAATCACGTTGATCCTCTGGTTTACACACCTCGACTCTTTTTAGAGTTTTATGCAACTGGAAACATTTTTGAAATTACGTGTTTTTGCTAATGAGGGAAAATGTAGCAGCCAGCTGACCAGCAGTGCTTCTCATTCCAAGGATTTCAGAAAACAAAAGTATCATTAGGTTGTAAAAATTGAGATTGAAAACACAAGTCGTTTAAGTTACTTATTTGCAAAAGAAAAAGCCTTAGAGCTTCAGTCAAGTAGTAACTACTGGGAGATAATCGGATAAAAATTAAATCTATAAACGATTCAATCAGAAACTTACATCACTCAGTTTACATAAAGGCTGAATATATCTTTTTTTCCCCCCTTTATTCCATCTGAAATCCAGATGACTCAATAATTTAAACCGCATAATTTAGGTTTTGCTGGCATATTAAAGGTCTTTATGATTTAAATTTTCTGACTGCAGAGTCATCAGAAAATGAGTAATGGAGGATGAACTCACAGCATCCTGTTTACACTTGAGCCTTGAACGAAGTCTTTTATATCAGACGTAGCATTTGAATGCGGCTCAGTGGCTTAAAGCAAAAACATGATGTCATCGCTGATGTCATGTAACGTTTAAATGTGTTTTAATTATGACTGAAAAGCTCAACCTGCCTGAACGTGACCCTGACGGCCCAAAGCAAACAAGGCGCTGCTGAAAGAGCCTCGCGCCGCTCACCGCTACACGCAGGCGAGTTCACAAAGCGTCTGTTCCACGCTGCTGGATGTGTAGCCCCGCCCCTTCCCGGCCTGTCTCACCTCAGTAGGAAGGGGTTTTCTCCGTTTATGGAGATCTCATTTATGTGCTCAGATTTCTGCACATGCAAGTTTGATTTGGTTTGTGTGGCGCTTCAGCGTTATCAGAACGAATGTTTCTGATTAGTTCTTTAGGGTGAAGATTGGTGGCCACTGCTGGTTGAACATTTTCTCCTGGAGACATTCAGTGGTTCTTACAGTTAGAGGAAGCAGCTTCTCACTCAGTTTTAGTCCAGCTGAGCTGAATAATTATCTCTGGTCCTGCTCCTCATCACAGCTCTGATCATGTTGGTTTATTTCAGAGACCATGGTTTAGACTGGTTTAGTTCTGACCCCACATGCTCGCTGGATGACGCACCAACAGGAATCCTATGCAATCAACTCCTGAAATCACCAGGTTGAGATGGGAATTACTGGAAACACACAAACTACCGCGAGGCAGATGAATGAAATTCCTTTCCATAGAAGGAGTTTGGTTTTCCGCTTTCCATTTCTTCCTCTTGTTCCTTTCAGAAACGTTGCCCAACTTTCCCCAGAAGTGTTAATCCTGCTCTGAGGTCATGTTCCAAGCTCCCCCCTGACAGCAGAGACTTATCGGGGGATTAACCCGAGCCTCTGCCAGGAAGTTAGACGTATGGTTCCTATTTTCCAGCCCTGCTAATGAACCCTGCTCCATCCAGAGCAGTGGTAGCTGATCTTGGGGGCAGAGGAGGAGGACTGAGCTCGGGAAATACATTCCTAGCATTCCTGGCTCCCCTCTGAAGGTCTGTTGCGCTGCTGTTAACGTCTCTGAGATGATGATGCCGAGGGGTGTATCAGGGTGTTGGGGGAGCTGATTAGTACCGACAGGAAACGGTGATAAAACATTAACAGGGTCAAAGATTTCCACATGAAAGTGAAACCAGTCCGTGTTGGGTTTCTCCAGATGAGTCTTGGAAGTTTTTTGAACCGCTCCAGTTGGAGGTTGATCTTTAAACAGTGATGTAATGATTATCTCAGCAGGAGTCGAGCTGATTCCAGATTCTGCTTCAGCTTTTTTTCTGCTCATAAAGCCGTTCTCCAGGTCAGAAATGTGCAGCTTTAAATAAAATGAAGCTCAAGTTGAAATTGTGCTCATTTTATTCATCACAGCTGCTCAAAGTTTGATTTAGCTTGAATCATTTTCCAGTGCAGCCTGTGGCTGAAGTCCAAACAGCTTCTTGAATTGCATTTCTCCAGCTAAAGACCCGACTTCAGCGTTCTAGCTAAAATGACAGAGCTGCAAAAATATCGAATCCCAGCAATCATCAGTCTTCAGTATGAACGATAAGGTGACAGCAGAGGACTGTTTCATAACTATAGGATTTCATGCGTCATGCCTTCAAATGGTGGTAAAACTGGCCAATCAGATGGACTTTAACATCTTTTCATGCCCACATCTGATCTATATTTTATTGTTAAGAGAAAATAAAGAGGGAACTGTGAGGTAGGCACCACTGATCTCAATATTAAGTGCTGATATTTCTGCACATGCTGGATTCTGTTTCTAATCTTTGATTATTGCAGGACTGTGACTTTCGAAGATTATAAAACTGTTTCAGTGTGTTATCAGTCAATCAAGTTTATTTGCGTCGTACATTTCAGCAACAAGGCATTTCAAAGTGCTTTAGATTATTAAAACACACAAATATAAAGTCATGGAACACACAGTTGATGATTGAAGCTTTACATTCTGTCACAATGTTGATTAATGTTTCATTTATGTCAAAAGCAGCTCTAGGCATCTGGGTTTTAGCCTTAAAGGCGTTCTGTGTTTTGGCTGTTTTGCAGTTTCCTGAAAGTTTGTTCCAGATTTGCAAATAAGATGAAACTTGGGAACCAACTTTGAAAGAATCGTCCAACATAGAATATTAAATGTTGTCGTAACTTAAATTATCCAAATACCTTAAAGGAGTTGCTGTGGATGTGATGCTTCAGGCAGGAACGATCTCCAGTAGCAGTCAGTCATCCAACGACTCTAAAGAGGCCTCTGACTGAAGACTGTTGCTGTATGAGTCTCATGACCATCATAACACACTAACAGCTCAATATCCGGGCAGCAGAGATGATATTCAACAGCAATAAGATCTGGATGACAATATCAGTTGTTAGGTAGCACTGCTAATCCACCTCCTTTGCTTTTGCCACTCTTCTTTAAATCTCTTTCTGGCTGTATGGTCAGAAAGGTGGGCAGAGAGATGTTAGAGTAGGGGATAAGACCCTGCAGCCCTCTTCCTTTGAATGAAGTCAAAATGTAAAACTGATTGGGTCCATTTTGGGCTTATTTAATATTCTCTGACAGACAAAATTTAAGAACTATCATTAACATAATTAAGGCCAACTGACTGTTTAAAGCATGAATGTAAGGTATTTTAAGGCCTTAATTTTAAATCCATGTATTTAAGACTTTTTAAGGATGCAGAGACACTCTGGATCACGGTCCAGTTGGAAAAACACCTGAAACAAGCTTCTGCTTTAAAAGAAAGTAAACTGTAAGAAAAGCTGAACCTATGTCAATTCTGCTAACACTAATCAGGCAGGGAGGTGGTAGCGTCATACTGGGGGATGTTTTGCTGCTAGTGGTAGCGGCGAAGTGATTGGACCACCAACGTGCTGCTGGACGGTTGAAACCTGATCTCACAGAAGTCCACAGCGATTGTGGGATGCAGCGGGTTAATGTTTCCCCTTCAGTGTTAATGAACACATTATTAGTCTCAGGTTGTCTGTAATTATCAGCTGCTGGGGGTTTTACTGAGCTCAGACGTCTTTTGTGCAGCTGCAGGCGTCTGTTTATGAGTCAGCTTCCTGGGTCCCGGAACAGGGATGTTATCAGGAAATATCCGCCTCAAATAGAATTACACAGGGTTACTCCAGGACGAGGAATGACAGGCAGCCAAAACAACCAGAGAGCAACATGGCTGCCCAGGAGCATTGTGGAGTTGTTGTTTCTGATGTGTCTCTGCGATCCTACAGGTCGTGACCCCAGTCAGAGTGGGACAGGCCTACTCCTACAGCCCCGGACAGCACAACCAGCAGGACCTGTATGACATCCCGCCCAGCAGATCACAGGGAGTAAGTGTCCCGTTTCCACGGAAACACCATCACCGCTCACTGTTAGCTGTTGTTACCCATCAGAACAAACCAGACCCGGTTCTTTCATCTGAGCCACGTTATGCCAGTCTGGGAATCCTCAGGAGAGGCTGAGGATGAGACCAGAGATGAGACTTTGGCCTCCATCACAGACAGATGGAGGTTTGGGTTGGTATCGGCTCCAATCAGACCGGAGGTGCAACCCGGTCTGCATGCCAACCAAGAATGTGGGGCGCACTCTCTACCATGCCGGTTAAATGGAAATCCACAATGTCACCCCATTAGTGCAGGTGATGTCTGATGCATCGCCAGGGTTATTCAATAATTGCCAACTCAGTAATCAACTCAAAAATAAGAGTTTTCTGAAACAACACAGAGCAGAAATTAAGCAAAAACTGCATAAAAATTTTGTTTTTAAGATGAAAACTTATTTTCACATCAGTTGTACCCAGAACTCCTCCAGTGGCAGTTTTAAACCTTTTTAAGTCTTTAAGCAATTTTCTCTATCCAATTATTAATCCGATAATCTGATACGTAGTCTCAGCTCTGCATTGCACTGATGTTCAGTCCAACTGAGATTTTCACATGATAATATTAAAAGGGATTTTTTTAGCTGCAGATCCATCTTTTGCTACAAATTATCAAATGTGTTGCATTTTAGGCAGCAAAATGTTTAATGTCATATTGAATTTTTTTTTGTTTATTTGTATTTTTTATGCATTTCTAATATTGTGTACAATAATCTTAATGGTTGAGTGAAAAATCAGCAGAATGAAAACATTTTTTTTTATAACTGAAATAATTTAGCTGTTGGCGTAAACAGTCATCAGATGCATCCCAGCCTGGTTTTCAAATCCAGCAGCTCTGGAATTTATTTTATGATTATTTATATTGTCCTAAAGTTTTTTGTTCTGATATTTTAGGGGAAAGAAGGGAAATTTCCAAACCTTGTATAAAAATTAATGACATTAATGAAAATCTGATACATCTAGTTTTCCCAGCAGATCCATGTCTTTATTTTGTGCAATGTTAAATAAAACACTGCAAATAAATCAAATCTAAAACACACACACGTAGGCCTGTCGCGATAAACGATAAGTCAATTAATTGCACGCTAAATTAAAACTATCAGCTATATCGTTTCTTCCTGGCTTTTTCTCTTACTGTTTGTAACAAGTTGGCCTTTTTCGGCTGGATTTTCAGTGCAGATA
>VMRN01000169.1:45500-58310 GCA_010277015.1 Poeciliopsis turrubarensis | reverse complement strand
TGTACTTGAATAAAAACTAAACAACATAAAGCCAAAGTGGAAATAAACACTGCATTCAACCAAAAGAGTGCAGATTATGAAGTCTGTATAGTATATTGCCCTGCAGTAATCATTAGATTTAAATAGACATCCGTCTGCCTGATGCAATAGTTCACACTACAGGATTTTTTACCCCGAACGACAATCTTAGAACGTTCTTCGTTCTGAGATCGTCACTAGTGTGTTACGGTAGACCATCATGGCCACTCCGATCTAAACCAAGGATTTGCCCAGACTGGGAGAGTAACGCGGCCTGTTGAATGTGACCGGTAGCCAATCAGAAAGCGCGGATTCCCCTCCTGCTTTCTGAGGGTAAACACGGAGGGAATCCCGAACAGCTGACACGGCGCAACCCGAAGTCCACATGGTTTCGATCGAACCGTTATACCGAGGATTTCTGTCGGCTAATGTGTTTCTCAGGTTTTGATAATGGGCCGAAAATCCGCGACATAAGATGGAGCAGCGCGCGCTGGGCATTACACTAAGGAAATAAGGAAGGGAGGGTCAGTGGAGAGCACCGGAGTTGAGCCTTTTTTCATTCAGTGTCATCAACAGTAAGGGCAGGAAGAAACGATATAGCCGATAATTAAAATGAGGACGATAGTTTTAATTTATCGTGGGATTAATTGACTTATTGTTTATTGTGACAGGCCTATATGAGACAGATAATCTGAGAAAAGATCGACCTCCCTGAGCTGCTACTGCTGTCTGAAGAAGCGCACCAAAATCAATCAATCAGAGGAAGGAGGAGGGGCTTAGTGCTGTCAATCAACATAATGTACTCACTGCTAAATGTGCTAATGGCAGAGAAAGAACCTAGCATTACAGAAAAACTGCTTATCCACTGTCATCAGCGGTTATGCTAACTAGCCTCTTGTGAATGGTAATCATAGCCAGGAGGTGCTAAGTCCCACCTCCTGGCTCTGATTGGTTGTTTCTGATTTGCATAATGAGATTAGATTTATTTTTCATATATCATCTCTCTTATACCAAACTGTCTGATAAAACCTCAGAATTCTGTCATATTTGACATATTTTCAACAAATATGTCAAAACTTTTTTATAAAGTTAGACACTGCAGCTTTAAGGCTTTAACTTTAGATGAATTTAAGATGCACGGACCCTCTGTCATGATCTGTAAATGTCAGTGTTAAATCTGGTTTGGACTTCAGATCAGGGTTTAACTGAGAGCAATCCCGTCCTGTTGGAAGCGGCTCAGTGTGGACTCCTTCACCCTTTTCAGAGACAATAATTTATGGCAGCAATTTAAAATCCTCCAGCAGAGTCTGATCAGCTGAGACAGTTCACTGGGATGAGGCAGAGTCCCTGATCTGCAGGACAGATCCAGCCTCTAAAATTAATTATAGAAAATATAAGGATTTCCACTGATTTTTTCTCTGTGGTTGAAAAAGTCAGAATGACTTTTGCTATTTAATTTAACGAGATGTTAACTAAAATATGACTGCACAAAAAGACTCAACTTCTTTCATCAGCATTAAATTATTTAATGGACAGACTGAAACAACACCTCTGTGTGACAATCCACCCCTGGTTGGACGATTCTATTTTTTAAAGAGACTGAATAATTCAAAGAATTGTACTACAATTTAAACTATATTCACAATAGGAAATTAACAATTAAATATCAGTAGTAATATTTTTACTTTACTTAAATCAAATTCCAGATTTTTAAGGCTGTGAAGGAAGCAAGAAGATACAAAACACAGTTATATTTAGTTATTACTGTTTTTGATTTATTAATAGAATGAAAGCAAATTATGAATGAAATTCCACATTTTGGACAGAATCTGTGTGTCTAATTTACAATAGTCACCATTTTCCTCTTGTTAACAGGGAAATAAACAGAGATACTCATAGACGGTGTAGTTATTTCTCTGTGAAATGTTTGAACAATAGAAATCTGAGCAGTAAATACACATATCATCAAGTCCATCCCTTACCTGGTTATTTTCCACCACTTGAACTGTTTTTTCCCATCACAGTGCTGCCACCTGGTGTTCAAACTGAAGCATTAGTGCTGAACCTGCAACAAAAAGAAATAAAAGACATTTAGGAGCTAAATGTAGGATTCAGTTTGCTAACAGGAACACTCTTTGGTTAAAAGCAGCCCTGCATGGAACTGGACCTGCTTGCCTCACTCCAGCCATATCAAATATGATGCAACAATGTCAAACATTATTAATTTGAATAACTCAGTTAAAAAGACCAACTTGTTTAATACAGATTCAGTCCACACACAGCGTTAATTTCTGATAAATGTAATTATTATGCCGTACAGCTGATAAAACCCATAATTCAGTTTTCACAAATAGAAAATTAATTCTGAAATACACATTTTCCAATATTCCTCAAAATGGTAAGTGTGAAAAGGAGCTATTGTTTACAGAGTGCTCTTTCCAAGCATATTTATTAAAAGTTGAGTGGAAGAAAAATGTTTGGTAGAAAAACCTGCACAACCACCAGGGAAAACCCCAGCCTTTGGGGGTTGTGAATAATTTTCAAAAATACTCTAATTTATTGAATATCGTACAATGATAGACATAATTTCCATTTGGCCAACATCTCCGTTATAAAATATTTTTTCTAATGGTCTAAATTTATAAATTCCCTCAGCTGTAAGTAAAAAACACATTAAAACCAGCATGAACTTTGCAAAAATAATGTAGAAGCATTTCACTTCAATTAAGTTGCTGACACAAATTAACTGCAAATAATCATAATAATAAAAATAAATGAATCGAATTAATTTAACAAATGTTGAGCTTACTGAGATGAAGCAGAAACGTTTCAGTCAAAATTTCTCATTTTCGAGTTGACCTGGAACGTAGCATCTTGGAGTACGTGACTGTCGCGGTAACCGTGATGGCGGCGGAGAGAAACAGGAATAAAATGATAAAACCTCAGAATTCTGTCATTAATGTTTATTATACAGGTCAATTAAAATGTTGTCAGCAATATGAATGGGGGTTTTTAGCTAGAAAATGTCTTTGTTCCTTACGAACATTTTTAAGCCGGCTTTCAATCCTTTTCTAAAACGACTTTCAATCGAGTTGTTGCTACTTTTCAAAAATTTATGACACCGAAAATACTCACGATTGTCTTCATTTCTCTCACAAAACAAATTGAACCCGTGGTTAGTATGTCTTAGGTCAAACTTTACTGTCTAAAGGAAATTTTTACAGGACAATTTTTAGCCAGTTTACGTTTCCTTCTAAAAATGACGTATGAGCAGTTCGTTGTTTCGAACAGCACATGCGCGGAGTCTTTAAAATCATAAGCGCTCCCCCTACCGACTGATGAGTATGTTTACATCCACCCATCCATCCATGTCTTTATTCATCCAGTCATCTGCTTCTTAATGTTTATGAATGGATCAGAACCATAATTTACAACAAGAAAAACATAATAAAACTCAGTTTTGTATGTTTTTACTGTGAACTTTTTGACTTTTTGTTGCTTTTCAGTGCTCTTGATATATGCTTGAATAATTTTAATTTATGAAGCCCTCTCCCTATAATACATTATAAACAATATGCTACTATTTAAACAATTTAAATATGAAAAAAAATAAAATCCAAATTAGTAAAAAAAAAAAAATAATAATTTTTATGATTACTTCCTCAGCAGACTGATAAACTGCATTGGTTTCCATGGAAATCCAGCCCAGATTTCACACAGTTAAATTATTTATGTTACTCATCCCTTCATTCATGGATCAGTCACGTTTGTTTGTTTTTGTAGTCAGCTGTTTGTTTTACAGTGTAATGTGACTCAGGAAGGGGCGGGGCCTTTCTGCTCTGCTCTGGTTGCCAGGTCTGCAGATTTTACACTTTTTCAATCAATCAATCAATCAAATTTTATTAGTATAGCACATTTCAGCTACAAGGCATTTCAAAGTGCTTTACATCATAAACACAAAATACAAAGTCATGCAACATAGAATAAAATATCAAGTGGTATGTCACGGAATTTAAGCGCCTGTTACCGCCGGGTATTTGCCGGGCCCGTTGCCCCCGTTTTACAAACACAAACCCCATGCAGCGCTTTCAGGAGCTTCACCTGCACACAGGTGAGAGGAGGTAGAGTCACGTGACTTTCTCTGACAGAACGCTGCAGTGAGTTTAATAGAAATGATTTTAAAATTAAAATAAAGTTTGAAGTAAGAAAAAAATCATATTTTACAGGAGCACAACAGTTCACCTTCATGTGAAAAAAGCATTTAAGATTATTTAGATAAGGAACATTTCATTGAAATGTATATTCAAAGAACTAAAAATAATCAGCTGCAGTCATTTATTGTCTTAGTTTCTGACAAGTAGAAAACTGACAGATTGATCAATGTTCTCCAATTTAGCATATGCTAATTCTGTAATTAGCATTATCTGCTGTGATTGAATCATTTTCTAATTTAAATACTGAACTAAATTTGACTGAATTGTTTCATATCTAGACTTAATTGGAATAAGTCTAGATATACTTTATATATATATATATGTATATAAGCTGTATTGAATTAAGAACAAATAATATAAAAGAACCATGAATTTTACAACAAAAAATTAATAACTTGAAATTGATATTATTATTATTATTATTATTATTATTATTATTATTATTATTATTACTTTTATTTTTTTAACCAGGATATGAAACTGGACCCTGGAAGCAACGACAATCTTCCCGTTTTACGGGTTTCCCTCTCAGGACCTGGCAACCCCTCCGGAGTTCCTCCCCGCAGGAAACCTCTCTGTGCAGACCCACGGACGCATGGATCCCGTGTTTTATCCTTATCTGGGGCCCTAAATGAGGAGAATCAGCCGGTCTGAGGTGAGAGAAAACCTGCAGGCCGGTTCGGTCCGATGCAGCCCGGTTCGGTTCGCGCCTGAGCCCCATGTTGCAGCTCCGTGGATCAGTTTCAGGCTGCAGGGGCGATTCAATGGAGAGAGCTGCAAACTGAGGGGCCACTGCCCCCCTATGACCACTGAGGCTACAGGTGGCCAACTGATATTTTAGCATAGAAATATCATATCTACTCTAAATAACAACTTTTTGGGTAAATTCAGATTTTTTAAAAAAAATTATTATTATTATTTTTATTTTTTTTGCAGAAATTCCAAAATTTTTGTGCAAAGTTGCAAACAGAAACCTGCAAAAATCAGCTCAACTGAGAAATATTTTACATAAACACCATTAGTAACTTCAGCTTGAATCATGACCTTTAACTCCTTTATTCAGGGGCTTCAGGCGTCTTCATCATGTTATTGATGAAGATATTCATTAAAAACAATTAATTAGAAATATTTTAATTCCCCTTTGAAGGAGTATTTAAAGTCAAAATGAAGGAATCTCAGACTCGGAGCCTGTTTTAACTTTCCTGTGATTATTTTCAGGAATATAATTTGGGGATCATGGAGGAAAGACGTGACGGTTCTGCGGTGCTGGAGTCCGATATTGGGAGGAAGCCGGATGCGACGGGTGACCAGAACCTGCAGCCTGACTCCGGTTCTGCTCCGGTTCTGGAGGTGAAGAATCGACTGGGTCCGTCTGCTTGGATCATTAATCTGATTAAAAATGAACAGTGTCTGAAGCGGAGGAGGGGCGGGTATCCAAAGAGTAGCACCGTTTCAACACATTTTTACTCAACTTAAAGTAAAAAGTATCCAAAACTGACTTGAGTAAAAGGAAAAAGTGTTTGGTGAAAAAGCGACTAAAGTACTGAGAAATTGATCAAAATACAATCATGTCATCAGATGAACTGAAATGTAAAGTTATGGGTAAATATTGGTGTTTATTAAACCAAGATGACAACAGTTCATATCAATGACAAAATATGTTTTCCAAATCAGTTTCTTTCAATATAAAAGTTGTGAAACTATCAAGAACTGCAGCTGTGTGAACATTTGGTGAAAACAAGTTTGTTTTCCATGAAGTTCCTCACAATAATAGAGAATCCAGAAATTTCACTCAAGTAGGAGAAGAAATACTTCATAATAAAGTTAATTCAGTAAAAGTAAAAAGTACAGCGTAGTAAAAATACTCCTAAAAGTAAATTTTTTCTAAAATGTTATTCAGGTAAATGTAACCAGCTCTGGTGAAAAGTTTAATCCTTTTGCTCCTGAATTCAGAGCCGAGGATCCGGGGACCAGAGGACGGAAGCGTCAGACCTGCAGAAAGTCGAGGACAGCATCATGAACCCAGATCCAGTTTTTCCTCTGGATCAACTTCCTGCTTCACTGGGAGCAAAGGGAGACACTTCCTGTCCCGAAACTCCGAACTCCGCCCGTGGAGATCCTGTTTTCCGGCAGGAGAACATCTATGGCTCGGTTCTGCACCAGATGCTGCAGCAGCAGAAACACAAACACGGCAGGAGGTACAAGAAGAAGACGCTGATGAAGATGGCCACGCTGCTGGTCACAGCCAAAGGCTGGGATCACCGGGAAAACCAGAGTCTGACTCTGCAGGAAGAGTTGGACCTGAAGGAGGAGATTTCAGCGTCCATACAGGGGAAAAACGATCCTGGGAATCCAGACACGTCCAGGAATCGTTCTGGAGAAATCGGGTCAGAGTCCAACAGAGAAGAAACAAAAGTCTCACCAGAGAGAAGCAGGATAAAAGCTACTGAAGCTCCCAAAGCTGTTGGAGGGAAAACAGATGAAACTCCTGGAGGATCAGGATCAGATTTTACTCTGAAGAACAAAGAGGAAAAAACAAAAACTGACAAAGATCCTGAGCTCAAATTCAGGAAGGAAGCCGGTCGGAAAAGCATCGGAGAACCAGAGGGTCTGTCCGTCTCACCTGGAGGAAAACAGACAAGGAAAATGGATCCTGTGGCTCGGATCCGGATCACTCCAGCTGCTTCTGAGGCGGACGGAGGTTTGTCAGGGTTTCCCAGGAATACCGCTGCACAGGAAACTGAACCGCAGGAGAGCAAGAGGAAACCCAGGAAGAGCAGAAATCCGCCCGCCAAGCGGCTCCCAGCAGGAGGCGATCCTCCGCCGGAGGAAAACCGAACCAAACCAGAGGAAGAAGCGTCATCTCTGGATGTGTTTCCAAAATTACAACTGGGAAAACGAGGAGCTAAAACAAACAGAATATCCATTTGGGAACAACTTCCATCTGCTGAAATGTCAAGCATCCAGAATGAAACCGGAGAAAAACACACCAAAACCGTTCCTGCTGAAGAGGAAACGATGGACTGGGACGAGAGGCCAGGAACGATCAGGCAGAAGCCGGACGAAGATCCGATTCGGAGCTGGAAAAAGTCAAAAGGTCGAGGTCAAAAGAAAAAAATACAGCAGCAAACCTTCAACCTCCAGAGTAAGACCCAACCGGTTTGGGAAGCTCCAACAAGCCGGACGGATTTTCCTCCCACTTACGCAATGCCAGAAAATCCGTCCACGGAAAATCAAGAGTTTATCAACTGGGATGAACTGGATGAAGGCTGGAAATTTGGGAAAATCAGGAGATCCTGCACTTTGGGAACCAAAACAAGCTCAGCTGCTGACGAATGGTTGATCCAATATCTGAAAGGTTCCCGAAGGAAAGATTCCTGTAAGGCCAGCAACATCCTGGAGTTAAAGGGAAAAGATGAGCTGACGTCAGAAAACGGGACAAAATTCAAACAAACCAAGAGAGGAAGGAAAAAATCCACTGGACCGTCCGCCAACGGTGAAACTGTTCCTGGAAATGTGAAACGAAAAGGGAAAGAAGCAAAACAAGAGTCGGCAGTGGAGTTAAACCAAGACAGGTTGGGTTTTCCGACTCTTCCTGCTTCCAATTCGGCTGCAAACCGACAGGAAGAAGAGAGGAAAAGGACTGTAAGAAGGAAAACGGGACCAAAAAGGAGACGAGTCTTAAACAAAGACATAAAAACTGGACCAAAAATCCTGGATTCTGAAATAAAACATCCAAATGAAGGAGATCCAGGAAAGCCTGAGGATGGAAACCCATCAAGAGTGAGGCGTGCAAGACAGAAAAATGTTTTTATGACCAAGAAGGAAGAGCATGAGACGGAAATATCTCAGCTGATGTCTTCATTTCAGGATAAAAGCAACACGACAGAAACCAGAGTGACTCTAGAAACTAAAGGAAAGACGAATCTCCTGCAGATCGAAGGAACTTCTCATCTAAAAGACGATTCTCTGGAGGTTAAGTCCACGACGGCGCCCAGAAAAATGAAAAGGAGCCCAAAAAAGAGGCGGATATTAAAGAAACGCTCAATAAAACCAAAAATCCTGAAATCTGATGAAAAGCATCCAGGAACTCCAGAGGATGGAAAAACATCAATTCAAGATGGAAGCAGTGAAACCGCAGCGACTCCGGAAACGAATGCAATGAGTTCGTTCCAGCCTGAAGGAGCAGCTGGTCTGAAAGATGGTTCTCTGGAGGCGACGGCCGTAAGAAGGAAAACAGGACCAAGAAAGAGGCAAATATTAAAGAAAAACTCAATTTCAAAACCAGAAATCCTGAAATCTGATGAAAAACATCCAGATGAAGGAGATCCAGGAAGTCCTGAAGATGGAAAACCATCCCCAGGTTTGAGGCGCGGAAGAACAAAAAACGTTCTTCCAATCAAAATACAAGATGAAATTTCTAACGTGGTTGAAATACTGAAAGCTAACAAAGAGACCGAGAAGGAGAAATCTCAGATGATGACGTCTGAACTCAGAGAACCAAATCAGATCCATCTGCTGCCGATTGAAGGAATGACTGATCCGAAAGACGATTCTCTGGAGACCAAGACCAAGACGGCGTCCAGGAAAATGAAAATGGGACCAAAAACGAGGCAGATGTTAAGGAAACGCTCTACAACTGGAACAAAAGTCTTGGAATCAGAAGAGAAACAGCCACAACAAGGAACTCCTCATGATGGAAAATTATCAATTCAGGACGAAAGAAGCTTAATGGATTCTAGAGGTAAAACTGGAGTGACTCCAAATCGGATTAATCTGCTCCAGATCAAAGAAAAGTCTGATCTGAAAGCTGATTCTCTGCACGGTGAGTCCAAGACAGCGCCCAGAAAAATGGAAACAAGACCAAAAAAGAGACGGACCTTAAGAAAACGTTCTGTAACTCCAACAAAAATGTTGGACTCTGATGGAAAAGATCCAGATGAAGGAAATGCTCAGGATGGAAAACCATCAAGACGGAAAAATGTTCCTCCCATCAAAGTGGAAGATGAAGCTTCCAGTCTCAGGGGGACAGACGAGTCTGGGAAGGAGAAATCCCAGATGATGTCTACATTTCAGGTTAAAGGCAACGCGACAGAATCAGGAAGTGAAACCAGAGTGACTCCAGAAATTCAAGGCAAGACGAATCTGCTCCAGACTGAAGGAATGTCTGATCTGAACGATGATTTCCAGGAGGTGGTGCCAACAGAAATGAGAAGTGGACCAAGAAAGAGCCGGATGTTAAGAAAACGTTCTGTAACTGAACCAAACATTCTGGGATCTGATGAAAACCATCCGAAGGAAGGAGCACCAGGAACTCCTGAGGATGGAAAACCATCAAATCAGGAGAGAAACAGCTTGATGGGGTCAGGAGGTCAAACCAGAGCGACGCCAGAACCAGATCGGATAATTCAGTTCGAAGGAACGTCTGGTCTGAAAGATGATTCTCTGAACGTTAAGTCCAAGATGGCGCCCAGGAAAATGAAAAAGGGACGAAAAAAGAGACGAATATTAAGAAAGCGTTCAACAACCAGAGCTAACGTCCTGGATTCTGATGAAAAACCAGAACAAGATTATCCTGGAGCAACTGAGGATGGAAAACCATCAACTGATGATGAAAACAATCCAGAGGATTCAGGAGGTCACACAGGAGCGACTCCAGAACCAGATCGGATCGAAGGAACATGTGATCTGAAAGAGGATTTCCTGGGAGTGAAGACCGTAGGAAGGAAATCAGGACCAAAAAGGAAACGAGTGCAAAAGAAAAACCTGACAGCAGGACTTAAAATCCTGGAATCTGAAGAAAAACATCCAGATCCAGGAAGCCCTGAGGATGGAAAACCGTTCAGCGTCAGGCGCGGAAGAAAGATAAATGACTTTACAATCAAGTTAGAAGAGGAACCAATTTTCATTGCGATGGAAGCTAATAAAGAGTCAGAGATGGAGAAATCCCAGCTGGTGTCTTCGTTTCAGGATAAAAGAAACACAACAGAATCAGGAAGTGAAACCAGAGCGACTCCAGAAATACGAGGAAAGGTGAACCTGCTCCAGATTGAAGGAATGCCAACCGATCCCAAAGATGATCCTGGTGACGTTTCCTCCAAGGTACAAGGACAAAAACAATCATTTGAGAAAGACTCAGCAAGACCTAAAATCCAGGAATCTGATGATCGTCTTTGTGAAAGAGATGCAGGAGCTTCTGAAGATGGAAGAATGTCCAAAACGTCCAACATGGGACACAGAAGAAAGACAAATGTCTTTACAATCAATTTGGAAGATGGAGCTTCCTGTTTAATGGAGATGGGCGCTAATAAAGAGCCTGAGACGGAGAAACTGTTTCAGGAATCTGCTTCATCAACAGCTCCAAGGAAAACCAGGCAGAAGAGACGAAGGAGGAGGAGAACACGCTGGTCTGGACATCGAAAAGCAAAGAAAACTCAGGTCTGCTCATCCTGGGATGTTCCTGCTGTCTCCAGTTCCTGTGACCAAACCTTCAACATCCAAAAAGAAAATCAGGAGCATCAGATGACAACAAACGCTGAGATTTCTCATCATCTCCAGAAGAAGAAGAAAGATCTCCAGTGCTCTTTCTGTTTGCGCTCTTTTCGCCACATCTCAGCGTTGACGCTCCATAAACGGCTTCACACGGGCCGGAAACCGTACGGATGCTCCGTCTGCGCCAAGAGCTTCTCCATGCTCCCTGATCTGACGCTCCATTCAAAGCTCCACAGGGGGCCGCCAGCCGCTCACTGCCCCATCTGCGAAGAAACATTCAGGGACAAAACCAAACTCATCCGTCACCTCAAGGTCCATCTGGCCGAGGTGGAGGGACTCCAGACAGAACCGGGAAGGAGCCGACCGTCCCGCTCGGCCCCCGGCCAGGAGGAAGCCTTCAGGTGTTCGGTTTGCTCCAGGGAGTTCACCAAGAAATCTGCATTTGAAAACCACCTACAGATTCATGACAGGAAAGCCTCCAGAAAGCCAAGAAGGATCCATGGATTCCACGTCTCCGAAGCCGGCGATACAACAATCGTCACCCCGGTGTTTTTTAAATGTCCGATCTGCCGGCAGATCCATCGGCGCTGGTGCCACTACGTTCTGCATTTACATTCCCACGCGATGGGAAAACCTCACCGCTGTTCCGCCTGTAGGCAGGAGTACAGCCGGGCGGCCGGAAGCAGACGGCACTGCTCGGTTTGCTGCAGAGTCAGCGGAGAAGAGGCGGCTTGTCGAGGTTCCCTGGAGGACATCTGGAAGGAGACGGGAGAGTCAGCGAATCCAAGAAAAGCATCGGAAATTCCTGAAGAAGAACGTAACGGGAAGACCGATATTCCTCCGCCCTCGTCTGGTGGCTCAAGCCCGTCTGTGATTGCAGACTTTGATGTTGATGTTTCGTCTCTGAACTTTGGTTTCTCCAAGCCGACATTCAGTCCTGAGCCTCCCAGACTCAGCCTGCAATCCTGGTGTGGTCGCTTCAGAAACAAACGGCGGCGGCATCGGCAAGCCTTCCGCTGCAGCCGCTGCGAGCTGGAGTTCCACTTCCTGGGATCATACATGGATCACCTGCAGGAACACGTACCCAAATCGCAGAATGCTTGTCTCTCCTGCAATGAACCACAGCTGGAGCCCCGAGGCAGGCAGCCGCATGGTTTGAAATGCAGCACATGCGGGAAGCTCTTCTCCTCTCCGAGGAACCTGCGGAAGCACAAGCTGCTCCACAAAGCGGCCCGCTCCCACATCTGTCTGCCGTGCGGCCGTTCCTTTCCCAGCCTCTCCGCCCTGGAGGCTCACCTGGAGGCTCATCGGCGGCGGCTGCGTGTGCCGCGGCCAGCGCGCGTTGAGGAGCCCTTCCTGTTTCCCTACCCCTGCAGGAAATGCTCCTCCAGGTTCTCCAGCACAGATCTGCTGGAGGCTCATCAGGTGTGCCACTCCTTCGCAGGGAGGAGGCCGGAAAGTCCTCCGGAGAGCATCCTGTCCTTCATTCCCAACACGCAAACAGTCGCCGTCTCTTCGCCTGGGCCGAAACGGTGGCTGCAGGTGAGCAACAGGAAGGACCTGTTCAGCTATCCTCATCCAGACCACCTCTACGTCGTTCCCGCCGCCTCGTCGGAGACGCCCGCCGTCATTCCGCATACGGCTGTCGTCATTCCGGAGACGCCCGCCGTCATTCCGCATACGCCCGCCGTCATTCCGGATACGGCTGTCGTCATTCCGGATACTGCTGTCTTTGGTTTGGACCTGGAGTCCGGAGCCAACCCAACCTCAGCTGAGCTTCAGCTCCAGCTTCTGGTGAAATCTTTGGTTCCTGAAAAACGTTCGACGGCGAGCGACAGCAGCGACTCTGAGGACGAACCGACGCTCCGTCTGCAAAACTGTGCGATCTGTTTGCAAACCTTTGCTGACGTCACGACTCTTCATGAGCATTACCGGAACCACGCCAGAGGAATGTGACGGACCGGAACCAGAACCAGGAGAAAAGAAATCCTGAACCTTTTCAACCGTTTTGGCTGTGAAGCAACAGACACGTTCATTTGTTCATTTGTTCATTTGTTCATTTGTTCATTTGTTCATTTGTTCATTT
>VMRN01000169.1:1589-32505 GCA_010277015.1 Poeciliopsis turrubarensis | reverse complement strand
CTCATATGATCTCATATGTAACTCATGTGATCTCATATGTAACTCATATGATCTCATATGTAACTCATGTGATCTCATATGTAACTCATATGATCTCATATGTAACTCATGTGATCTCATATGTAACTCATATGATCTCATATGTAACTCATGTGATCTCATATGTAACTCATGTGATCTCATATGTAACAGTGGTTTGGTTAAACCAGGCACCTCAGCAGAACCTCAGCAGAACCTCAGAAGTTCATGCGAAAGGATCCCAGACCAGTGGACAGTTTCCAATGAAAATATCATTTTTATTGATCTGACGTGACATTCTCATTTCTGAGACACATATTGTTGGGTTTCCATTCACAACAATCACACCTGCAGAAAATAACAGCTTATTTCGCTCAGAGTGTGAAGAATCATTGGAATTGAAGAGTTTTGTTTTCTGACATGAGGGACAAACAGGAAAGAAAACAAAGTAAATCAATAAATATCCAGGCTTCAACGGCACCAAGAGAGATTGATGAACAGATTTATCAGCTTCACTGTCAAAACCGTCAGCAGATAAAAGTAGTTTGTTCTGATCCGGACCCGGGTAATCAGCCATGACTGTTCCTGTCCCGAGGGATTGTGGGTCATGGAGATGTAAGCTGGACTTTGGTCCGTTCTGCCGTCTCACCCTGTGATAATCTGTTCCGGAGCTGCGTGTCCCGATACAACCCAACCGCCTGATAAGTTTCCCTCAGAGGAAAAGAAAACTGCTGATAAACTTGTTTCTGTCTGACGTCCACAGAAGAACCTTGAAGAAACCCAAAGAAATCTGAGACATGAGTCACAAACAAACGTTAACGTTCATAAAGACAAATAAGTAAATTTAACGTCTTTTTGGAGATTTTCAGGAAACATTGGGGTTAAAATCTGACTGAAGGAGTGATTGTTCATCCATGTTTACACTTTTTCTAATGGGTGAAGTCATTTTTATCCCAGAGGAGCTTTAAGAAAAGTCCAGAGGCCAGAATCAGCGTCAGCGATAACGATGAAGAGGAGCGAAGAAGATCTGCAGAAAAACAACAAACACTTCAGAAACAAACCTGATACTGCAGAGCGAAGCACAATGAGACCCACGACGTAGCATCGCAATGCTAAACATGCTGCTAATGCTAATGCTAATGTCCACATGACTTTGCTCCAATCTGATGGTTAAAGGTCAATGACAGATTAAAAACTATAAATATATTTGTTTATGACCTTGAGTTTATTAATTCAATCATTTTAAAGCAGAAATCGTTTTTAGAGTTGAAATGTTGCTTATTTTGTTGATTTTCAATCAAAAGGTGATCATTAATAATAGACGCTGCAATTTACTTGATTAAACATCTGGAGTCCTGACTAGTTATTACCAGGTTGGTTCCTTTCAAACTGAAAGAATTAAAATGAACTTTTCTTCTTGTTTCAACTCAAACTTATGGCCTGAACTGAACACAGAGTCAAACAACCAGAATGTAAAAAGCCTCTGATTCACTGAAACCATAAAAACTAACATAATGTTTTTAATGTTTTCAAAAACAGATTCAGACTTTTGATTTATGAAAACATGCTATTTTTCTTCAAAAATACATTTTCTGGAACATTCCCACCAATATCTTCCCCCAAACCTCCGAACATGTTGATTTAATGAGCCTAAAACTAGAAATAAAATGATGGCTCTTTCAGCATCACTAGATATTCATATAACTTGATGAGAAATTGTTTTGTTTGAGGTCATGTGGATCTAAATTAAAGGATGAAAGTCGCTCCTTCCTGGTCCAGAACTGTTTACAATGTAAACCCTCCAAAAAAAAGTTTATAAATCAGATGCATGATTTATAAATTTCTTCATTCATTTCTTCAGCGGTCGTGACGTCAGGAGGCCTGGAGCTGCTGCCATCTGATTGGCTGCTTCGTTACCAGGTGAGCAGGTGGTTTGCTGCTACATTTGGTGTTTTTAGTAATTTAATGCAGCTGAACAGTTCTGTTCCTGAGGGCTTGTGTGGTTAAGCGAAGCAGCTGGAACCGGTCCGGTATCCGGTGCGTGATCCCGCATCGTGATGCGGAGCGACAGCAGGGCGGGGCGCGTCCAACGGGGCAGCTGCGGCGGGACTTTGCCCCCCAGCGGGGCTATAAAACCCCGCCGGGGCAGAAACACCGACACTGGAGGAGAACCTGCTGCCTCTGCGACCCAAAAGGCCCAAACATGAAGATCCTCGTGGTTCTAGTTCTGATCTCAGGTGAGCGGATTTTGACGGTTAAACCGATTTCAGCCGATCGGCATCGGGATGCTGACGTCACGTTTCGTCCGCAGTTTGCAACGCCAACATCCTGTGGCAGGATCCTCCGAAGAGCAACATGGAGGTGGTGAAGGCGGCTTTCTGGGACTACGTTGCCAAGGCAACGCAGACCGCCGAGGACTCGCTGCAGCAGATCCGGGACTCCGACCTGGGACAGGAAGTGAAGTAAGAGCCTGACGCGATACGATAAACGATAACATTATTGTTCTGAGATCATTTTCAGGTAATTACTGATGATAATACAAAATTATCAAAGATAAATAAGCTTTAATTTTTCAAGAGCACTAAACTTACTGAGCGGATTTTGGTCCCTGATGAAACAAATGATGAAAAGAGGAAACTTAGAAATTATGAGATTAATCTCAGAAATTTTCTAAAAGAAATCTTGAACTTGAAAATTTCTGAAAATCTTCAAGTTGGAAACTCAAATTCTCAAATTTTTTCTAGAAATTTCGTAATATTAATCCCAAAAATTTCTGGAACTCTTTTAAACAGATTTTTTTAGAGCTCTGAAGTGTTTTACTTAAAAAATGAATCTCAAACTGAAGTTATTCTCATATTACGACTTCATCCTTGCTACTT
The DNA here is from genome assembly GCA_010277015.1 of Poeciliopsis turrubarensis. NCBI lineage: Eukaryota > Metazoa > Chordata > Actinopteri > Cyprinodontiformes > Poeciliidae > Poeciliopsis > Poeciliopsis turrubarensis. The sequence goes on along the minus strand of VMRN01000169.1, from coordinate 29,608 downwards.
GTTTCTCATCGTTCTCACATCTTGATTAGTGTTGAAATAAAATGTCTTTATTCTTGAAATGAACTTTTTTCTCTTATGTGACTTTATTCTTACAATTTTATGACTTTCTTGTCATTTTTACCATCGTAAAATAAAATGGATTGTGATGCCTCTGCACAAAGAATATCCCTTCAAATGTATCAAAATGAAACTTATCATGTGATTAATTGATTGATAGACCAATTGATACATTTCTTAGGTTTCAGTTTGATCTCGGCAGACAGATTTCAGATTTCTTTTTTTTTCTCATTCCCAGTTCGAAGATCTCTCAGAGCGCCGACACCGTGAACCAGTACGTGGCGACGCTGCGGACCCAGGCCGCGCCCCTGACCCAGGACTTCCTGACCCGGTTCAGCCAGGAGGCAGAGCAGCTGAAGGCCCGGCTGGAGGGCGACATGGCGGCCCTGGGGTCAAACGTCCGGCCGTACAGCGAGCAGCTGGTGGCCAAGCTGCAGGCGCAGGTGGAGGAGCTGAAGCGGGAGGCGACGCCGTACGCCGAGGCGGTGGACGGAGAGGCGCTGAAGGCCGTGCTGCTGCAGAAGAGCCAGGAGCTGCGGGCCCAGCTGGAGGCCGGCGCCTCCCAGCTGCAGGCCCAGATGGGGCCCTATGGCGACCAGCTGAAGGGGAAGATGGAGCGCAGCCTGGAGGACTTCCAGCAGAGCGTCGTTCCTCTGGCGCAGAGCTTCGAGTCGCAGGTGGCCCAGAAGGCCCAGGAGCTCCAGCAGAGCCTGGTTCAGAACGGCGAGGCGCTGCGGGCCAAGCTGGACGCCGGCGCTCAGGACCTGCAGGCCCAGCTCACCGCCCTGTGGGACGCCTTCACCCAGAAGGCCCAATAAACTGACTGTCCACGCGTATTTATTCTGGCTTCTGGCACTTAACTTCCTCTTCTAATCTTTATTTACATTTACCAAAATAAAAGCTGCTGAATCCTGAAGCATTTTGGTTTCTGCTTTTCGTTCTTTTACACCTTTCTTCTGATTCGATTATCAATTGTTCTTATTGAACATTTCCACTGATTGAAATGAAATCTTCTTTTGTCAAGTACCTTGAGACGACACAAGCCTGACATAAAGACTGAATTTAAATGCTAGAAATTAGTGTCTGATAAATATAGATTGCCTGGCAATCTATAAATTTAGGTTCATGCTTAAAATGTAGTTCACAAACTAAATATTTAACATGCTAACTAAATATTTGGCTGCCAAGCTAAATAGTTAGCCCTTTGGCTTAAAAATAGCTGCTACATAAGCTATGTAGTTTACTTTGAGAACTAAATATTTAGGTCCAAGCTAAATGTTTCATTTGTAAAATAAAACATTTGTGTGCAACAATGAGGAGAGAAAAGGTTCAGAGCTCTGATATGGAGGGTCAAGACAAACATAGGAACCAAGCAAACAAGCCTGTGGCAATAACTAATCAATAATCAATTAAAATGAGCTTGATAATTTCCTTTTGTGATTATTATTTTTTAAAGGGCAATTTTATTTGCAGAGACTAGAATCAATTTTTATCCATGGTTTCAGTTGTTTCACTGTTTGGTTGTTGTGTTTTATTTTATGTATTTAAAATATGTTCAAGTTCATAATTTAATGTTTTACAAAATTAAAGATCTTTGCAATCCAAATATTATGATGTCAAATGCTGCTGGACGATAAACTGTCCCAGAAGTTATCGTGATAAACGGTAATATTGCAGTTTGGAGACCATTTTCAGGTGATCTGATGGTAGAACATCAGATCAAAGATCAATAAGCACCAAATTCAACACAGGAAATGGAAGAACAGACTCAACATTTAGTTTAGACCAAAACACCAAACTGAAGACTTTTCATCTAGTTTTTGGAAAACTATAAATCATGCAAAAGGAAACTATTGAGCTTGTTTTAATCGATTATGGGTTAATGTATTTGCTTATTGCAAGTAATCGCCAGAATAATTGATAGTAATTAATTATTAGTGGCTGAGGCTGAGAGGTGGTGAATCACACTGAATGAACTGTTCCGCAGACAGCGACCCCTGCAGGTGCAGACTCAGCTGCAGGTAAAGCCTGAAAGACCGAACCGGATCTCCAGAACCGAGAGCAAAGCTCAGCTGAGCCGAGTCAAGCAGCAGCTCAGGTGAAAAACTGTTTTGTTTCTCGGTTCCAGAGGCTGTTTCAGTCCACAGCGCCAGAAACAGCTGGTTTAGCCGCTCATAAAGCCCCGAAAGGCTCGTTTCACCTCCGGTTACGGACCACGCTGCCCCTCACAACATGGCGGCGCTACTGAGCGCTCAACCTGAGTGGAGCACGTCATGCTCGAATTCTATTGGCTGAGCGTAGCAAAGACCCCTGACCCCATAGGAGCTGAGCTTTCTGATTGGACGGGCTGAAATTCAGCAAAAAAAAAAAAAAAAAAAAAAAAAAAAAAGTCAAAAAAAGAAACGGCTTAAAAATGGCGGCAGCAAAACCATAGAAACCATAAGAACCGAACCGTTCCAGAACAGTTCTGCAAACTTTCAACAGATGCAACAACAATATATAAACAGCTAAATTAATTTCATTCATGATCTCAAGCTGTTTATTAAATGTCTGCAATAAAAACTCAACGGACAAAATAATGTTCAGGCCAATTTATTGAATTTTTAAGTCTGCATGTTCTTCCATGTTACACCAGTAGAGGGCAGATTGGTCAAGCCAAAATGAACAAAATTACATTTTTCTACTTCATCCAATCAAACTTATACATTTTGTTTTGGAGGAGGAAAACAAACCGACTTCCTGAGCAAAAAGTCCCAAATGAAGGAAAAGCTGGAGGCCGTTGGAGCCGAATGAAAGTTTTCCAATCATGAAGCCTCCAGCAGCAGCTGAGTTTAAATCAGTGCAGCAAGTCTGGGAATCCAATTTAACGTTACTTTAGAGAAATCTATATCATGGAGTCAAAAGTTTTAGTTTGGTTCATTTTCCTCCTTTAGGAATTCGCATGAACCCGGATCCAGTTCCAGTTCTGGACTTAGTTTTATTCCAGACCCTCCCCTCCCACCCCCCTGTTGGCGCTCCGACACAAAAACACAAAACGAGTCGACAGACGAAACATTCATCACGACATCCTCTGGTTCCCAATCCCATGAAAACAATCGGATCTTTTTAAAGCTCCAGGGATGAAAAAAAGATCGCTTCATGGTCCAGAATTCCCTTTGAGCAGGAATATTTAGCTTAGCTTCTGGAAATTATGTTAAATTGGAATAAAGCAGAGTTTGGATCCTAGACCTGGATCCCAGAGGAGATGATGATGATTGAATGATCGGCAGGGATGTGATCAGGAAAAACAAACAACAAAGGAAGATATCGCGTCAGAAAGAAACTGTTTCTCTGGAGGAGGTGGCAGATCGGAAAACTCGACAAAGATCACATCCCTGACGACAACATGTCTGACCCGACGCCTGACCCGACGCCTGACCCGACGTTTGATCAAACATCCGATAAAACACAAACAGAATCGCCGACATGCAGCTTCACGTTTTTATCGTCGTTCCGATTTTGTTCCCGGCTTATCGGAAACTGCATGTAGCAATTCCCATCCATCACACACACACACACACACACACACAGGCATACACACACAGACACACACACACACACACACACAGGCATACACACACAGAGACACACACACACAGAGACACACACACACAGAGACACACACAGGCATACACACACAGACACACACACACACACACAGAGACACACACACAGAGACACACACAGACACACACACAGAGACACACACACTTACTTTTTGGTTTTGCTTCAACCCTGAAAATCAGTTTCAAGGAAACAATAAAACTAAAACTCCTCCTCTTCCTCCACTGAAGCCAAACATTTTCTGGTTTTCATCGGAAGTTTGCGGTTTCCCCGTTTGATTTGTAACACCTCAGTCAGAACACAGAAAACCGTCGCAGATCTTTCCAGAGCCGCTCTGGTCCGACTCCGCGCTCTGTCCGGCACTTAAAACAAAAACGTTTTGGTGTGAAACTTATTTCCGATCAACGATTTATGTCCTGATTTAAGTACCAGCGAGGAACCTGAAGATGCTTCCGATTGAACACTTGGTTTCTGGAAAATTTGGCTTCCCATCAGAACCAGCGAAAGCAACAAAAAAAAAAAAAAAGTCATCGTAAAAGCAAAAAATATTTTTTTATGTTTTTTTTAAATCATTAGTGACGCTCTGTAAGGGGAGGACAGAAAGAAACCCCAGCTGCCTGTTCAGAGATGCTACAATCCTGCCGAGTCCAAACTAAACCTCACATTGTTCCGAAACGAAGAAACCGGATCCGAGCAGGAAAAGGAAAAGTTATTGCTGCTGCAGGAGGGGGGAACCCGTCTAGCCTGGTCCGGTAGAGCCGGAGCTGGTTTCATCGCTCCCTGGTCCGTCAGGAAAAGAAAACCTGACCCAGTTTCACTCAGCAGCAAAAAAAAAAAAAAGAAAACAAAAACAAAAAAACAGAAATGTTCAGAAGTTTCTGGGCTCAAAGCCGAGTCCAGTTCACGGATAACGCTGCGGTTCGGTTCTGGTGAAAAAACTCACAAGTTTGGCTTCAAATTTACACGGAGATCCAATCAGAACCAAACGTTCATCAGATTCACTGCAACAAACTGCAGCGTTATCCGGGCCTGGACTCAGAACCGGACTGGAGGAGCCCGGTCCGGGCTGCAGAACAAACATTGGCATCTAATACATTCAACTACGAGTGACACGTCCGGACTTCTGACCGTCTCAACTGAAAACCAGAGGGAGTAAAACGGAACGGGAAGTTTCAGCTGTTGTTCTGCACCGGCGCCGTTCGGAACCACTTCCGGGTCGACTGAGCGCGGATCGGACGTTTCTGTTGCAGCGGTTCACAGTAAAAACAGGAGCTGCTCCCGTTTCTCCCCGAGCACGCCACCAGATCCACGCAGGAAGTTTCTGCGCTTCTGCTCGTTCTTCTAATTCATGAGGGGAAAGTCGCGCTGCGTTTAAAGAAAGCTGCCATTTTTATTGCGACGCCTGGGAGAGCGGCGTCCGGGCAGGAGAAGGTGGCGGGTTGTGGGTTCGTTGCATAACGGGCGCTGCGACGGGTTTGCTGCTTGTGCTCTGCTGCTGCAGCAGGACGGGAGGGGAGCGTGCGCCAGGGAGGAAGTAAGGCACTTAAGTGAGAACGGCGGCGTCAGGGGCGAGCGAGGGGCGGCGGGCGTGTACGACTCGGGTTGGAGCCGGTGCAGAACAACAAGCAGAACTGAGGAACTAGCCGGAAGATTCTGGAAGCGAGGGATGAAGAGGAAGATGATGAAGAGTAGCGTGGAGCAGAGACGTCTGGCGAAGCCCGGAGTGTCACGATGCTCTGCGGAGGAGAAAACGCTCGGGTTATTACGGCGAGGAGACACCCGACTGCTGCAGCAGGAAGTGGAAGCCGTAGCCGTTAGCCACCTGCTTTAGGTGCTGTCCTGTTGGCGCGGCGGCTTCTCCACCGCATCGTCCTCGTCGCCGTCGGTAACGGGCCCGGAGTGGTACTCGGCCACGTAGAGGCTCTTGTCGATGCTGCTGGGGATGGGCTTGATGTCGGTGACCAGCTGCTCCTCGATGGCCTTCAGGTTGAAGCGATCCTCCGAGGTGATCAGGTTGATGGCCAGACCCAGGTGGCCGAACCGCCCTGGTTACCATGGAGACAGAGGATTAACGTCACGCCGCTCCACGGGTTGGGGTCGCTAGCCACCTGACCTTCTTTTAAAACAATATGTCATTTTACCAATAAAAATCATTTATACATTTTATTTATTAAGAATAAGAAAGGAAAAGGCATTAAATACATTTATATAATTTTATCTAAAAATAAACCATTTGTTCATACATTTTATTTTTAAAAGTTATGAAAATAGAACTTTTACTATTTTATAGAAGCACAATTTTTATTTATGTTTGTAGCTACAGAATGAATTCACTCATTCATAAAGTTGAAATAATTTTTCCAATTTATAGTTTCCAAGGTGACGACCAGAAAGGACAAACAGATTCAACACGAATCCAAACCATTTCTGATCATTTTGCTGAGAAAATTAAGTGAATGAAAATAATGCATCCGATACCAACAACCTGGAAAAACTAAAGGGTTCCGGACCCGGGTTCTGGACCCGGGTTCCGGACCCGTCCACCCACCTGACCTCCCGATGCGATGGAGATACGTTTCTGCATTTTTAGGGAAATCAAAGTTGATGACGACGTTCACAGCCTGGATGTCGATTCCTCTGGTGAAAAGATCTGCAGGAATCACAACAGAAACGTTTTGATCAAAAATTCACTAAAAATAAAATCTGCTGCTGGAAACAAATCTAACAAAATGTCTCCCACATCGTTTGGAGTCAGAAAGAAAGTCAATAAGATTATAAAGGTTATCAATAAGTCATTATGGTTATCAATAAGCTAAATATTCATCACATAGAAATAACCCAAAGACATCTTCAGGTCAACACCTTCAAGTTAAATGTTTTAACATTAAACAGAAATAATTTTAGTGATTCTAGTCGATTTAAAACAAGTTTTTATCTGATTGAACTTCAGATGGAGAAAAAATATGTTTTTATTTGCTGTATGAAAATATCAGTTTTAAACAAATTTAGGCTTTTAATCAAACTATAGATTTAACTTTATTGCCAAACTTGTTTGGATGTGAAGCACTTTCCAGACCTTGGAAGGAAAAACATTTCAAGGATTCCAGGTGAAAACTCACCTGTGCAGACCAGGTTCCTGCACAAGCCGTTCCTGAAGTCGTGGAACACGCGGTTCCTGTACTCCTGAAAACAAACAGGAACCTGTCAAAACAGAGACCCAGACGAGCTGGACCGGGACCGGGGCAGGACCGGGACCAGGGAGGGACCGGGACTGGGACAGGATCGGATCGGGACCGGGTCCAGGTCGGGTCCAGGTACTGACCTGCATCATCTTGGCGTGGATGTAGAAGCAGGAGTATCCCAGCTGCGTGATCTTCTTGGCCAGCAGCTCCACCCGCTGGGTGGAGTTACAGAAGATGATGGACTGGTTGATCTGCAGCTGCAACCAGAACACAGAGCAGACCCGTCAGAGCTCGACCCGGTTCCCAGAGCCACGGCGCGGGTCTTTGGCGGGTCGGCGGCGGTTACCCTGGAGAAGAGCGTGTTGAGGCAGTGGACCTTCTGGCGCTCCGTCACGTAGGCGTAGAACTGGGTGATGCCCTTCAGGGTCAGCTCCTCCATCAGGTTGATCTCATAGGGTTTCTGGAGGTGCTTCACCTGCAGAACCAGAACACGGATCAGACCAGGACAGAAATTTTCCGCAGAAAGAGGCAAAGACAGGCAGGGATGTCCAAAGTGCGGTGCGGGGGCCAATTGTGGCCCCTGGAATGATTTTGTGCCACATCACAGCAATGAAATAAACGTCTCCTCCACCTGCGTCCATCGTTTCCCTGGACTTGGCCCGCCTTTTCCCAGGATGCATTGCAGAACGAACAGGAGATTTCTGACCTCATAACAATGGCGGACGCAGCGTGAAACGTGTTGAGTTTTAATCGTTACTATATTAAAATTGGCAATTGATTTTTTCATTTGTTTTGTTCCTTTGTCTTTTCTCATTACCTATAAAGATCATATATTTTTATGCATGTCTGAACGCTGAGAGCGATTAAAACTAAAATAATCTGGACTGGATTCTTATTTCAATTTGAATCCAAAGGGATTTACACATTCCTGTGCTAAAATGTCAGATTACTGTAAATTTCAGCAGAGGTAGAGGAAAAGTTCACAGAATTATCTGGGATTTATTTAAAATTTACTTTACATTATTTCCTGGGAGAGTTTGGAAGTTTATTCCTATTCTGGTTCAGATCTGGGAATCTTGGATTCGACCTCCTGACATTTGGACTTTTAGCTTGGACTCCAAACTCCTCCCAGATTTGCTGGCATTCCCGCAGCCTGCAGGGAAAACCGTACGGCTGCGGAGAGGCCCGTCCTGCTGACTCACCATGAACTTCTGGACGCTGATGGGGAAGGTTGCGGAGTAGAGCAGGATCTGCCGGTTCTTGGCCAGGAAGCTGATGATGTCCTCGATGAGAACCACGAAGTCCTGAGAGAGCAGCTTGTCCGCCTGAGGAAGAGGAGGAGGACGAAGGTCAACGCGGCGCTCCAGAGCGAGCGGCAGCAACACAGACGGCTGTTGTCATGGTTACCTCGTCCATCACCATCATCTGGACCCGGTCCACCTTCGCCACGCCTTTCTTTATCAGGTCCAGGATGCGGCCGGGCGTGGCGATGACGACATGCACTGCAGGCAGAAACATCTTTAAACCACTTTTTATTTTGCCAACTTTCTTTTTTCTAAAAATAAGTTCTTTTCAAAAGTGGCTTTTATTTTAATTGTCTTTTCTGTGAGTTTTAGAGTCAGGCTATGACAATTTAGCCAAAATAAAAGGAAGAAATGACAAAAGTTTACCAGAGAAAACGTCTTAAAATTACGATAAAAACCCTCTAAATGCAGCTCAATCAGTTACTGAAACAAATAATAATAAACACAGCAAACACTAAATATTACCAAATGTTTCGGTTTAGTTTCTTCTGACAGTATCTTGGCACATTTGAAATGAGACAAAACTAACTTACAAATAACAAATAACAGCAGGATAATGGAGCTATTTCAACAAAATTGTTCCTAATATTGATTTTAAAAGAAAAAAGTTATAGTTCCACATCATATTTTTTTGAATCTAGAACAATTATACAAATAACAATATGTTGCCAGATATATAAAGATGCACCAACAAAAACCATCCTATGAGGAAAGACAGTGAACTTTTACAATCTGAGTCAGGGGATAAATTCTCATTAAATTTCATCATAATCAACTTTATTTATAAAAAGCTCCAACAGCAGCCAGAGCTGAAACAAACCACAGAAAAGACAAAAAACTAAAAATCAAAGGAAACAAGAATAATGTGACAAAGCCGATCCCACAAAAGTGAATTAAGAATTAAATTCAAAACATAATAAAACAGCAAAAAGTTAAAAAGGTCAAATCTGGATTTATTCTGGTTATTGATTAAATAAAGTAAGTCTTGGCCCTGATATTTCATCATAGATTTGACCAAAAATTAAAGTCTAAACTAGAAGTCGCTTGTCCAACAAGATGGCCGCCCTGCCATCACTATGGAAACCAGAGGAATTCACAGATTTTTCAAAAACCAACTCTTTGAAGAGCAGGCATGTGCTGAGTGAATGAGTGAACGCATGAGTGAGTGAATGTTACCGGTCTCGTCCAGGCGCATGATGTCGTCCCTCAGGTTGGTTCCTCCGGTCGTCGCCATCACTTTGACTCCGCCCAGATGTTTGCTGAGCTGGATGCAGATCTGGCTCATCTGCAGCGCCAGCTCCCGCGTGGGCACCATGACGATGGCTGCAGCACAGCGCAGAAACACGTCAGTGACGGCTCCCCGCGGGCAGCAGCGGGCGGGGGAGGGGCGACTCACCCTGTATGTGGTCCTTCTTCAGGTCTATCCGCTCCAGCAGCGGGATCAGGTAGGCGCCGCTTTTCCCCGTCCCGTTCTTCGCTCGCGCCAGGATGTCGCGCCCGGACAGCGCGATGGGAATGCTCTCCTCCTGCAGAGGAAATGACATCATCACCAATCAATCAGAGGAAACCTCAGACTGAATGAACGCAGCTTCATGCTTCTGTGTGACAGAGCAAAACAAACACTGAAAAAAGTCAAGTAGATAAATTACAACAGTCTGCCCACTGTTAAGTTTTCACTAGTGTCACCTACTGGCCAGGAGGAGAACTGCAGCATCCAAACCACACCAAATTAACATAAAGTGAGAAGCTCAATTTAAAGTCAGCCAGCTGACAATATAAGGTTTTATGTTATAAATTGACTTTAAGCTTCATAATGAAACCTTCAGTTAGTTAGCTGCAGCTTTATTAGCAAGTTTCAGAACAGCATCAACGCTTTTCCACACAGGCGGGTGTTGAAGAAAAACAAGACCGTTTAAAAATATAGCGTACACAAATGATTGGTTTTAGAAAAGTTTTCCCCCAAATTCGCCCTGGGCGTTTATTTAAACACGCCAAACCCACAGGCGGCAGCGAAGCCCAAAGCTAAAAGCTGTCAGCCAATCAGATCGTTTTCTGCAGACTGCAATGCACAGGACCATTAATCTGTTTTCCATGAACAAACGCCAATCAGAGTTCTCTCAAATCTCCACTTTGGTCAGTTTTCATGAATGTTTTTAGTGACATAAAACTGAGTCGTCATGTGGATGAAAACCGTCTGTTTCTGTTTTCTCAAAGCGAAGCGTTGAAGCTGAACCTGGATCGGCGACGGTTTCTCCCAGCCCATCTCAAAGATTCCCATCAGGAGTTCCCTTTTCAGGCAGTAATCTTCAAACTCGTTCCCCTTGGTTGCCGTGACGTCCTGCAGAAAAACACAAACACAACATCAGAACCGGCCGTCCCAAAAGGAACCGGGTTTGCCGCGGCCGGGCCGACACTCACTGAGGTTTTGACCCTGTTGTCCTTCGGAGGGAGCTGTAGGCATTTCTTCCAGTCGTCTCCAAACTTGATTCCTCCGCCGTCCTGGTTGCTCCCGGCTGGATTCTTTCCTTGAGTTGATGCTGGGGGTCCTGCGGCAGGTTTGGTCTGTCCTTTGAGCTGCCCGTTCTGCTTATTCAGTCCCATCACGACCGGACCCAGGTTTTCCGTTCGGGCTGTTGCCATTTTTCCTGAACTTCTGTTTGTTTTTTTTAGATTTTTGTCTCTTAAATTCTGTCGTCAGTAAAAAAATCCTAAAGTTTAATAAAGCGTTCAACGATATTCTCTGTGTGTCCGAAGCGCTTTGCAGAGAAATGGCTCAGTAATATTTACATATAAACACGAAGCTGCAGCTCATCACAGTGACCGCTGCACAGCCGACAAAATCAAAACTAGTTTTTACACAAAAACTCTTCCAAACGAAGAGAAATCTGCAACCATGTGCAGAAATAGACTCGTCCACGATATAGAAAAATTATACGTGAACAAGCATCGAAGTGGTTCCAGTCCTGAAACAGAACAACTAGGGCAATCTGCACCAAAATGAGTTTCTATCGTCAATAATATCTCTGCTTTTTACTGCCAGTCCCAGAGAGCTGCTGCATGTCCCTGATCCAGAGAACAGGAAGTCCAACTTTGTACACGGTCGTCTCCAGAAAGCCAGTATTTCATTTACCTCCACTGGGAGAGGTTCTGTTTCTTCATGTGTGGAAAAAAATAAAGATCCAACAAGGATTTTAGTCCAAAGCAGAGAAGCTTTCCACCCTTGTAGAGTCCTCAGTGCGTTTCCTTTGTGCTCCGGGTTTATTCCTCCTCCTCCTCTCCGTCGACAGCAGGGATGATCCGGTCGGCCCGAAGCGTGCAGCGCTGCAAACTCCCCGCCTCCAAAAGATCCAGACCGACGACTCAAACGTCCCACCTGGAAACAAGCGATCCAAACAAAACTCTTCAGACTCCAAAGGACAGGATGAATCAACAATCAACTTTCAAAAAGCCACGTCGCTTCAGCTTTCTGTCTGAAAAACACTGAAGAGGAAAACATTACAGAACTTCGTCAGGATTTAACGACTGAAAACCAAACGGTTAACGTTCTGAGGCAGCGAAACCAGAAAAACAACCTCAGGATGTGTTGAAATGTTTTATTTGTCTAACTTTAAAAACAATAATTTTCTTCTCAGATCCTCTTTCAGAAACATGAAGCAAACATTCAACACCATCAACAGATTCTGGGTCGCCTCTAAGGTGAAAAAACACAAGTTTTTTACTTTTTCTCATCTTTAAAATAACCTTTTAAGGAGAAAACAGTTCTGTGGCCATTTCTACATAAAAATGCAGAATTTGATTATTTTTATCACATTTTTGTATCTAAACCTGAATGAAAAAATATCTTCGTTAAAAGCTGTTTGCACTGTAGATAAATCAGTTTAATAGTCAAATCATTGCTCTTATCAATTTTATTTGGCCCAGTTAGCCTTTCAGGATGGGGCCGGTGGAGTTTGCTGTTTTGATGCTCGCAGGTAAACCCAGCAGGTGTGTCCAGATTCACCTGCTGGGAAACACAAACAACTGAGAAACAGAAACAAAGTGACTCACTGAAGGACTCACGTTGCTTAAGCTACGGCTAATCACAACCTAACGTCTACTTTCACTTTAACAACCACAGCCAAATTCAAACTACTCTCTGAATCGATATGTTAATTTGTATCAACATACATTCCAGTTTGTGGGGGGTTCTGGTGGGTTTTCTGGTTCTGTTTGGGTCGGGAAGCTTTAAGGTGGCGTTGAAACTGCGCGTCAGGAAAGATATTAGCAGCTAACGGCTAAAACAAACTTAAACTAAAATCCGAGCGCACAGTTCGACTGAAAACCGCACAATTTATTCACTTAAATGCAGATAAAGTTATAAAAACCTACTTTTTGATAATACTGTACAAACTTTGACCTTTATTTGGTTATGAATATTTGACGCTTCATAAATCCAACACAACAGCGAGCCGTTAGCACGGAGCTAACGTGCCAACAACCGGATTTTAACCGGCAGTGAGCCCTCCAAAGTCCGATAAACATACCTGAAAAGCTGCGTTACTGTACGAGCGATGCTCTGAGTGCGGTGAATTAGCAATTTTCTTCTAAATTAGCTGAAAATATCTTGAAATAATTCGTCTCTATTGTGTTTCTTCTTCCTTTAAATCAACATGGTCGCCTCCTCTTCTTCGATGAATCCCTGCGGCTTATTATCAGCCGTTTGGGGTGACGTTGCTGCCACCTGCCGCCAGACTGGAGTATGGCGGCTGTTTTCACCCTGAGCCCACATGAATAAGAAGAAAACTTATGTTATATACAAGTTATGTTAACTTATAGTAACAACAGTTTTATTTCATTATGTTTCTTGTTACTGTGTGACTGTTCCAAACTGAATAAATGCTATAAAGTTAGAAGTTCGTTCTGAAGTTAAAAGTCAAAATATCTATAATATTTTTTGCATATCTATACCAGGTGGTGGCGCTAAACTTGGCCATTGACGGCGAAATATTATTTAACTTGTTTTAGAAATTGCGACATTTATTTACTGATTACTTTCTCCACATTATTAAGCAGAATATGGAAGACTTAGCCTGCTAAAAATAACAAATAGGTGAGGAAATAAATAACTACAACATAATTTCCTAATTTAGAATTAAACAAGGGGAAACAATATGTAGTTTTGTCTTTTAGTTTTGCTTTGTATTTCTTTATAATTCATGTAAAGCAGGTTGCAGCCATGTTGCTGAAAATGTGCTTTACCTAATTTATTTATTTATTAGATACAAAAACAATGAATGTAAACATCAGATCAGACCCAAAAGGTTCTGCTAGTTCTGGTTTATTGCACTCTGCAGTTTGTTCTCTTCACAAACAGCTGTAAACATCAAATTACATGTTGGGTCCAAACAAACAATATTAATAACAACACAGTTCATGTGGAAGGAACTTCCTGTTTCCTGCTGGATGCTGGAGGAGGAGCAGGAGGTTCTGTTTAAGGCACGGCGGGTCAGAATCAGAACCTTCACAGGAGAATTAGTTTTTACATTCGGAGTGTTTCAGGACCTGAGGACAGAATTTCTCCAGCGGTTCTGAATTGTCCTCTAATCAGAACCTGGAACCCGTCACTCGGATCCAGTTTTGCTGTGCAGTTCAGGTTTAAAGTGCCGTTTTACTTCCAGTGGTGGCAGAACCGACCCGACGACGCAGCGCTAAGTCTGTGGCGGCGGCGCGGCGCCGGCGGCGTCTGGCTGGAAGACCGTCCGGATCTGTGACACGCAGATGTCGCAGGCGAACTGCGTCTCCTTGCAGATCTGAGCCAGGCTGAGGAAGCCGTGAGGAAGGTCGTCCACCACCGTCAAGGTCACTGGCTGGCCCATCGCGCGCAGCTTCTTCGCAAACATCACCGAATCGTCCAGCAAGGCGTCCAGCGCCGACGCCTGCAGGGAAACGAGGCAACCGGTCAGTCCAAACTTCACCGTGTTTCATCATTAACACAGAGTGGAGAAGGACTGAAAAGTGTGGAGTACACATATGTTCAAACAGGGGGCTTGGAACCAGTAAACTCACACCCACTTGTGAAATTATAAAATTATTTTCAAATAGCACTGAACAGATTACGTTCCACACTTCTGGGGCGGGGCTTCCCCCGAAGGCATTTGTGTGAGCAGACGTTAGCAGCAGCTCTTTTATTGGTCAGTGCAGGACAAGTCGAGCGTTTCTATTGGTCAGAATTTTCTCCATAGTTTCAGGGAACCTGTTGTGAGTTCTGCCTCCCGAACAAAACCTGACTTTCTTTCACCTGGGTTTTTATGATGGTGCATAGACCGTAAGATCCTGGACCATAAGCTGGTTCTGATCCGGTTCTGGTTCTGCTGGAAGTTTCTTCCTGTGAAACAACAGGTATAGAAATAACCAGAGCTTTTCCTTCCTGTCTTACCACGAGGTGAACCGGCGGCAGGCCCTTCAGCAGGCCGGGCGGCGCCAGCAGAGGAGACACAAACGGGTTCCTGATGATGGGGCAGGACGTGGGCAGGACGTAGGCGTGGCATTCGGACCGCAGCGGCTCAAAGCCGTCCGGGTAGTGAAGGATGTCGGCAGCGCCGGGCCTGGAGGCGCTGGCTGACGCCCGGCGGTGGTCGGCGCCTTGGCACGGCGGACGCGGCTGGCGCGGAGGGCGCGGCGCGGACCGGGCCGGGTCCAGAAAGGACTGGATCCAGCTGGAGGCTCCCTGGGTGAGGTCGCTGAGCAGCAGGGCCGTGTCCCGGCCCAGAGCGCTCAGACTGCCGCGCCGCTCTGCAGGCTGGACCGTCTGGAAGTCCGAACCTGCAGGGACCGGGCCGGGTCAGTACCAGCAATCAAGTTTACTACTGTTAGCACATTTCAGCAACAAGGACGTTCAAAAAACTTCAAAACACAAATGAGAAAAATGATCATTTTGATGAGTCATCACCAAAATCACAGACGTTAAGTAAGTTCATCAATGTTTATTTATGATGTTTCAAAATCAAATCAAACTGGATTTAAACTGCTGGATTTAAAGGAACTCAGGGTTTCGGCTGTTTTTCAGTTTTCTGGAAGTTTGTTCCAGATCTGTGATGCATAGAAGCTGAATGCTGCTTCTCTAAGTTTGGTTTTCCCTTTAAATTATTGAAGCCACTTTAAAATATCAATAGAATCACATGAATCCAGTTTTATTTATGAAGCTGAAATCTGACACACGATGCTTCCTGCAGCTGGTTAGGAACGCTCCTACGCAGAACATGCACACTTTTTTTTTCTTACACAAAATCTCTGTCTGCTCAGTCCTGCTTTAGGGCGTCCTGTCACTTTAAATCCAAAAAAGCTGCTACAGGCCAGCAAGTATAACTCAACGTTTACACTCGCCTGTCAAAACGGCTGCAAACGAACGTTCAATTATACAACCTAAGGCTTTTTGAATATAACCCCCCTCCCCTCCCTCATCGTCCCGTTTACACATAATTGTCCTCGCTGACCTGCGTTCCGCTCCAGCGGCGCCGGAAGGTTCTGCTGGGCTAAACGAGCCGGGAAGCCCCGCCCACATACCTGCGTAGGCGTGGATGCACCTGGCGAGGACGCTCAGAGGCAGCAGGGGGTCGATGAGCGTGAGCAGGCGGGAGGGCGAGGCGTCGGTGGTGAGCAGGGTGGCGGGGTAGGCGGCCATGATGCCGTCGGGGACGCGGATGCCGGCGGTCAGCGCCCGCATGGAGACGGTGATGCAGAGGTTTCCCCCGGCGCTGTCCCCGGCCAGGCAGACCCGGTCCGCCGTAGAACCTGGACCAAACACACCGATCCGTTTCCACCACACACACATTAACAACAGGTCAAAACAGGCCTGTCTTGTAAATGAGATGATGATGGCAATAATAAGACATTTAGTTATTTCATCATTTCTTTTCAATTTCTTCAAATATTTTATTTATTTTTAATTTATTTTATAACTTATTCAATTTATGTTTTATTATTTTTTTATTTTCTATTTTATTTCATTATTTATTTCAAGGATGAAATAAAATAGAAAATAAATAAGTTGTTTTCAATTTTAAATGAAAATAAATGAGTAAAAATGAGAAAATAAACAAGGGAAATAATAAATTAATAGAAGAACACATGAAAAAGTAATAAATGAGAAACTAAAGTTGAGAATAAAATAAATAAGAAATAAAAGATTATTAAATAGACAAAAATTTAAAAATGAAATAAAATTCAATATAAATGAGGGAATAAACAAAAGAGATGCATTTGAAAAAAAATAAAAAATACAAATCAGATCAAATACATTCTGTGGGTTTGCTTCATTAAAAGAAGTTTTTATATTTGTTTAGGTTTTGACTAAAAACAAAAAGACTGTCGGTTCTGAGCAAGAAAAACTGGATTTCTGTCTTTTCTAGAAAATCTCGTGTTTAGTAAAGTTGAATAAATGAACTAAAAGCAGTAAAGTAACCAGGCCGGCTTGTTGCTCAGAGTTTCTTATCTGCACTTTACAAAATAAGCAGAGCTGCAGGTTTCTCTGGTGTCACTGAATCTGGAGGAAACTGTTGCAAACCAGCGCTGGAAAAACTCCCGCTTTCTCCGTGCTGCAGGTCCAAACAATTTCCTGAAAATTGTTTATCCGTTTATCAGTTTATCCGAAAACACGGCGGCCGGAACGCACCGGTAGCGCCAACACAGATCACATTTCTCCCGCAGGTGAAACCGGGCCTCACGGGCTCGGGTTCACCTGCGGCAGATCCGGCCGTTCGTCACAGGGCAGATTGGGTTTTTAATCAGAGCAGCAGATGAAAATCTATGATTTCAGCTTCTTTCAGAGCCCGATTGTCTTTTAGTCCGACTGCAGATGTTCTGGTTCTGACCTCACAGGTTCTGCAGAGGTCGGGTTACGTTACGGTTACAGCTTCTGATTTCAGCTTCCCAGGAGCTTTTCTGGATGGTTCCTTTGGTCTCTTTATATTTTATAATGTTGATTGAAAAACAGATTCGATTATATGATTAAAAAACAATTATAATTACAAATGTATGAAATTTATGATTTCTCGATTAATCGTCAGAAGAGCTGACAGATTACTTTGTTTATTATGCAGTATTACTGATCATGGCGGGGCAGCAGCCGCGGGAAACGTCTTGGTGTTTCCTGACGTGAAGGACGTACCCAGCAGGTGGCAGTGTTTCAGCGCCCAGCAGTAGGCGTAGAAACATTCCTCCAGCGCCCGAGGAAACGGAGCTTCGGGCGACAGAGAGTAGTCGACGGACAGGACCGGGACGCTCAGCTCCTTCGACCAGTTTCGGAGGTAATTCTGAAGAAGGAAACAAAAACACAGGCCACGGTGATCCGATCTGAAACGATTAATCACGATTAATCAACGTCCAAACGATTAATCATTAACTGGGATAAGCAGACTGACATGAAGGCTACTTGCTGAAATAACTCCACAAACAGAGCTGCAATAAACCTAAACTCTACAGTAGAACATTTGAATTTAAAATGAAACAAATATATTTTTCTGTAAATCTGGTCTATCCAGAACTCTAGTGTGGCTTCAGCTTCACATTCTGTAAAACAAACTAAGCATCTTTTTCTATCCCATTATTAATCTGCTAATCCAACAACTAATCGCCAGATCGGCTGCAGAAGCTTCCTTTGCTACAAATCACTACAGGAATGTTGTTAAAATGTTGTTAAAACATTTATTTTCTTATTTAAAAAGGTTTTGACTTGTTCATTTGGTGCTTTAGTGTTTTTTTCTAATATTGTATCAATAAGTTTAAGTGGCTACATAAAACTTATGCAGAACTTGTCAATTTTTTCTGTTTAATCAATTAATAATCAGAATAAAAAATTAATCATGCAATTATTTATGCATCGCCATTTGAAATTATTTACAAAAATAATTTCAATTCGTCAGAATAATCAATTATAGTAATCAATAACTTTGTTCTGTTCTGCTGCAGACTCAGTCAGCTTTTCTCAATATTGTATGAAAAGGATAAAAGAAAAATCTGCTTGATGAGACAATTTTTATTTTTACCAAATTAATTGGTTAATCAATAATCATCAGATTAATCGATTAATCATCAGAATAAGTGCCTAAAGTAATAACTGCAGCCCAGATCGATTCCTAAACCTCAGCGCTGCGTTCGCTTCACCTCGTGGGAACGGGACGTCTGGGCGACGAAGCCGCCTCCGTGGAAGTGGATGAGTAGCCATGGCGACGGCGGCTTCCTCTGCACCCATGGCAGACGGGGCGAGGCGATGGGCGCCACGTCACCCTGGGAAAACTCCAGCAGCTCCTCGCTGTCCTGAAATATGACAGGAGCGCCGCGTTGTTGCAACGGAGGGAGAAACAGCAGAAAACCAAATATTTATCATGTCTGACATTAAAACTGTTTCAAGTTTAGTATTTGGTAAAACTGCCCTGGAACTGTCTGTTTTCTATCAAAAATTAAATCCACATTCTAAATTGCTAAAAAAAAAATAAAAAAATCTGCCATCTGTCAGATTTGCTAGCAACACATCAGGATTTATGAAACATGCAAAAGAAAAATCTTTCCCAAATAAATCAAATCAAAAACAGAAAACGCGATGTTCGTTTGCGCATGAAGATGTTGAGCAAATGATCAGCAGATCCTCAAAACCTCAGAGACATTCTGACTGGTTCTGTTGGCTAAACGGTTTGTGACTCTAAAGAACTAATCAAAACCATTAGCTGCGCCAGCGCTGAGCAACAACAGCAACATGGAGTTTAGAGGAAACTAAAGCTACAGCGCTGCATTCTGGGGAACCGGCTCACCTGGCCGACCCGCAGGTCGTAGGAGATCAGCCTCATGTGGACCGGCCCCGGGCCCCAGTGGGCCACGGGAGGCGACACGCTGGTGGACAGCGTGGGGTCGGAGGCCAGAGGGAGCCGCAGGCTTTCTGGAGGCACCGTCAGCGTGAGGTTGACCTGCACCGGGTTGGACGCGATCCGGGTGAAGCCCTGGGAGGAAAACAAACACCAGGAATGAAAGTCAGCACCGCAGCAGAGCCGCTCCACCGATCTGGTGACCTCAGCAGCTTTTGACCCTGCCTACTGATAAAACGCCGGACTCTGTGACGTTCCAGAAGGACTTCCAGAAGTGCAAGTCCAGATTCTGGGTGATGCGTTCGAACTCGGCGCCTCGCAGCTCCGGGTCCATGACGTACTTCCCTGAGGTGAGGACGGACAGAGCGGCCGTTCCTGCAGAAAGAGGGAAACGCATCACAAACGGGAGCGACAGTCAAAGGCTGTTTTCACATCAACACGGGAACAAAGTCGGAACAGTTCAATATTTCCAGCTGTTTGGCTCAGAAACCAGACAGCTGCACTGATCTGAGCGCATGAATCTATGTGAAGGAAGAACCATTAGATTCATGTTTAAATCTCATGAACCAGAGTTCACTTCAGCCGAGGTTTGGAGGACCAGAGGTCAGAGGTCGTTCACGCCTCACCGACCGGACCGGACTTTAAAGGCAGACGGACAGGAGTTGGATTAAAGTGGACAGAACAGGGAATAAACCGAGAGCCTCACCTATGCCAGACTGCTGTCTGCCGTACGTGTCTCCGTAGGAAACCATGCTGATGACGATGGTCTGGAGGAAAGGTCGCAGGGCAGGAGAGAACTGCCAAACCAGACAACCCATCAGCAAAAAACTTTATTTATCCCAGAAAATTACAATTCAGTCTGCAGCTCTCTGGTCAACATAACCAAAAATAAAAATACACACAATGTGATGCAACCGTTTCTATGATGCCGTGTTTGGGCTGTTAGACACAGAAAAAGTGGGAACATTTTTTTAAAGCAAAGTCAAAAATTTGCTAGAGAAAAAAAACAGATATTTTGAGAATAATCTCAGAAAGTTTCCAACATAAACATTTTTGAGTTTCAGTTTCCAAAAGTCAAAACTTTGCTCAGGATGTTTTCTTTGTTGAGGAATTTTCTGAGTTTTAAAGGTTGAAAAATGTCAAATGTCATTCTAAAATTCATAAAACACAAAATAGATAAATAAATAAATCAATGCAGCAGCAGCGAAGGGATGAAGGTGTGGCGATGAGGACAGGTGGGAGCGTAACGCGGCGGCTCACCTGGAAGCCAAGGCAGCGTCCGTAGAAGCAGGCCTTGTACATGGAGCTGTACTCCTGAACGAAGCGGTCGCTCAGGTCGCCGTCCTGCGCCGAGTACAGCTGCCCGTGGGCGTTGTCGTGGATGAGCTGCTGGGCGAGGTGCAGCAGCGCCCGCAGCTGGCAGAGGGCGCTGCAGTACACCTCCATCTCCGTGGCGTTGTGCTCCGCCCTGAAGAAGGCTCCTGTGCAGTTGGAGGCGATGTAGTGACCTTTATGGATGATGTGCAACAGGCAGGACTGCAACACCTGCAAGCAGCAGAGGAGAAATATTATTTTAGTTACCAATTAGTCTATCGATCTCTCTATATTCCCCTGAGGCGTGACTGTGTGCATTTATCTCTGTGATCGACTGGCGACCAGTTCGGGGTGACCCCGCCTCTCTGCGGTGACCCCGCCTCTCCACGGTGACCCCGCCTCACCAAGTGACCCCGCCTCTCCCCAGTGACCCCGCCTCTCTGGGGTGACCCCGCCTCTCTGGGGTGACCCCGCCTCTCCCCAGTGACCCCGCCTCTCCCCGGTGACCCCGCCTCTCCCCGGTGACCCCGCCTCTCCCCGGTGACCCCGCCTCTCCCCGGTGACCCCGCCTCTCCCCGGTGACCCCGCCTCTCTAAGTGAACTCTGGTTTGATTTGAACGCGGATGTGAACGCCGCCTGACTGGAGATCGCTCCGAAAGCAGGAAGTGGATTGCAGCGCAGGGCATTCTGGGTAAATACAACCGAAATCCTCCAATCACTAAAATCTGACGCCTCCATTTTTGTTTGTTGTCGTCTTCAGAGGTTTTTGTGTCGTTTCCTTCAGAGGTTCTTGGTACAGCGCCCCCACAGGTGAGGAGGGGAACAGATGTTTCAAAGCATTTGGATCATTTGACTCAAAATGAAATGTTGCAGTTTTGCTCTCCAACCATCCGAGTCTACCAGAACTTCTAACAGATCCTGAAAGTGCGCCTCACCTTGACCAGCGTTCGGTATCCGTTTCCAGGCGTCTGGGCATCAAAGTCGTAGTGATGGTAGACGGCGGTGAAGCTGGCCACCACCGGCTCCAGAGCGCGGCCATGTTGGCGAATCTTCCTCATACACGCCACCAGGCGCTTGGTCACGGTGCCGTACGGCGACTCGGACGGGCCACTCAGGACGCAGATGTTCTCCTCACAGACTTTATCCAGAGCTGTGAACACAGCTGAGTGGTCCATCTCTGAGTCTGCAAGAGGAACCAGAGAAAGGAAGCTTCAGCTGCGGTTTATATCGGCCTGCGGCGCTATCAGCGGACATGTGACGCGGTCGGTATCTGCGGAGAGGAAGACGATCATCAAGGTTAAACACACAGGTCCTGCTGGGCTCATCTCCGTTACTCACCGCTGCACTGATTAATCTGAACTCGTGTTATCTGTTCGGTCAAGGGTTGAATTCTCAAGGCAGGACTTTGAACCGATCAGAGAAGCGGACCGGGTCTGCTCCAGAGCAGAATACAGGAAATATTCACACCTTTCGGCAATTTACCATGTTACCATGTCGTCCTCTGGCTGCAGCTCTTCTAACCATTAATCCGTTATTATGAAGATGAATCTACTAATTAGATAAACTGACACATTCTACAGTTTTTTGTTTACATAAAAAATACACAAAAATGCACATAAACAAATATTTTAGTTCCTTTTTTAATAAGAAATCAAACATTTTATTGCCAACATCAGCAGCTTTTTGATGAATGATTGATCATTTGTAGCAAAGATGCATCTGCAGCTAAAAATCACTTTAATATAAACGTCTCAAAAGCCGTTTCTGCTTCCATCAATACAGCACCGGGCTGATCTGGTGATTAATTATTGATTAACTGACTAATAATTAATAATTGGATAGAAAAAGTAAATTGATATGAGATTTTCTTTTAGGTGAAGCTAAAAACGCCACTGAAGGAGTTTTGGGTTGAACAGCTTTTCAGATAGAAAAGATTCTTTAAATGTTTATATTTTTGTAGTTTTGGCTCAATTATTCCTCTGACTGCGTTTTTTCTGTTAGAGTCCATTTAACAGTTAATCAATGACTGAATTAATTGATGAATATTAGCTGATGAACTCGGACCAGAGGACGTTTCTGGTCCGAGTTCGATTGCAGCTGCATGTAACATGAAGAGGAAGCACAAATCATTTCCCTTCCATTTGACAGCTGGTCTCTACTTCCTGTTGGTTTTTCACATTGGAGTTTGTGGTTGAAAAGCGAGAAGATGTGGAAAAGCTTCTGAGGAGTGAAAACTTTTGTGATGCTGAACATTTGAAATAATCGTAAACAATCCGACAGCCGTGGCGTGAGGGCGACTATCAGAGACTCTGTGGTTTATCTTTCTGTTGATTTTCCTGAATGTTGTGTCACTCAGATCGATAAGGAGAAACATCTGAAACTCTAACAGAAAAGCTAAAAAAAATCCTGCGTTAATCTTTTAAAATGAGGAGGAAATGTCGGGTAATCAGTATTAGATTAGAGTCAAACGAGAAGTCTGAACGTTTCCTAAGAAACATTGACCGCTTCCTGCAGAAACACGTGCAAATATCCATGCAGGGACCATTTTCTTACAACAAAACATTACGATTCATGTGTTTTAGATTTCAAACACTGAATAATCTGTGCAGAAATATTTTACAACAGGCTTGAACTCATCCATGTTCCTGCCACACAAAGCTCTTAGAACGGAAAATCGCTGCTTCCATTAACGTGATGCATATCCTCAAAAAGCTGAAATTAACCAAATGGATGAAGGGCATTCTTCATGTTATTGTTATTATTCATTCCTTCATTTAGAAATGTCAGTTTCAAACTAAATATTGAGTTAGGAAGCTAAACAATTAGCTGCCTCATATTTCATTTGGATACTTGACTTACTAGCTAAATATTTGGGAGCTAAATATTTACATCCCAACTAGATATTTAGGTGGAAGATACATTTTCTGCTTCCTAACTAAATATTTAGTTTGCTAAGCTACAAAGTCCTGGTGAAAGGGAATCCTAATTTTTCAGCACAAGAAGATATTCTGGACAATTTCCTGCTCCAACATCTTGGAGACAGTTTAACACAACGAGGTCCATCAAGACGTGAATTCAGAGAACTGACCTCAACCTGATGGGAAACGTAACGGAAGCCGGGTCCAACATCAGTGTCTGACCTCAAGAATGCAGGAATTCAAATAAACACTCCGAAACGAGTAGTTGGCGGGATTCATAAACACCGTTACCACTCTGCTGTAAAACGTAGCTACCAGGTAGTTTGTAGGCGTCATTAACTTCCGGTCCACCTGAGGCAGAGAAGCTTCCTGAAACTCTGCGTCCAAAGTTTCAGCGAGTTTAAAGTTTTTCTAACTTTGACCCGACTGGACTGGGAGCGCCTTGTTCCCAGCGGAGTGTCCCAGTTTCCCCAGAATAAAAGCCGCTGCGGTCCCTTCAGTCGATCAGCTGATGGATGACGTGGAGCTGAACGGAACGGAACCGCTTCCTGTCCAGAATGATCCGGTTCTCATCATTTTATTTACCGATTCACTGTGAACCAGCGCGACCATTTCCTCCTGGAGAAACTTCGCCCACGTGAAGCGGCGGAGACCCACGGAACCGAGCCGCGTCGAGCTGGCGCGTTAAAACCCCCCAAACGCAACACGGTGCGGTTCTGAGGGGTTTTAAACCCGCGTGGAAACTCACCGAGCCGTATCTTCTTCTTCTTCTTCCTTCATGTTCTGACGGATCCTGTCCGCGCGCTACCGCGTCCGGAGGAATGCGCGCACCCGGGCTGTTAGCTAACAGCAGCAACAGTTAGCATAAAATAAAATAAAATAAAATAAAATAAAATAAAATAAAATAAAATGAAATACAAAAAAATAAAATGAAATAGAATAAAATAAAATGAAATACAATAAAATAAAATAAAATGAAATGAAATGAAATAAAATACAAAAAAATAAAATGAAATAAAATAAAATAAAATGAAATCAAATATAAAAAATAAAATAAAATGAAATCAAATATAAAAAATAAAATAAAATGAAATGAAATGAAATAAAATATATATAAAAAATAAAATATAAAACAATTCAATAAAATAAAATGAAATAAAATAAATGAAATAAAACAAAACTAATTTAAATTGAAGGAAAAGAAACACAATCAAATTAAAATAAAATAAATCAAAGAATAAAAATTAAACTTAAAGTTAAATTATACCTAAAAGTCAATTAAATTAAGGAATTCAAGTCAATTAAATTAAACAGATAAAAATTAAATGAAACTAAATTAAAATTAAAGTAAATTAAAAGTAAATTACATTATGTTGGACCAAATAAATCAAAATAAAAAGAAATTAAACAAAAATAACTTAAGCTTTAATAAAATTTAAATCTCACATTAGTAATGAATCAATATATTCATATAAAAAAATTATTTTCATATTTTTTTAAGTTCGATTCCAGACTTTTTCTTGTGATGTATAATCATCTGTCTGGAAGTTAATATTTAAAACTTTGTATGTTTATATAAAAACACATCTAAAACAACATGTTTCATCTGAAAGAGAAATACAAAATGGCAAAATTATGCCCAGATCATGTAAAATTAAGGTAATTAAAGTATTTTAACGGCTTAACGAATTCACCTAAGCCAGACCAAAAGAAACTTAAACATTGTTTTCACACAAACTGATAAAAATTACACAACATATGCACATCATAAACCTGTGAAAAACACCAAGGATGACAGGTTGTAATGAAAGCAGACTTTTTGCCCCAGCAGCCATTAGACGATGGTCTGAAGGATGAATCTGGGGTCAGCGCTGTCGATTTATTCTGGAAGAGCCTTTGTGTCAGGCTGGGATCCGGCTGGAAAAGTATTTGAAATAATCAATACGAGATGCAGAAGATTTCAGTGAAGAGCAGCAGGTTGTAAAAGTTTAATTGATTTATTTTAAGACAGAATGAATGGAATGCAGTTCAAACAGATCAGGTTGAACTATTAGCACAGAGGCCCGATCAGGACGGTTTTATTTATTCGTTTCAGATTTGTTCAACAATCTCTGCAGTGAAGGAAGAAAAACCAGCTGCAGCAGGATTTTATTCTGATTTTCCACATTTCTACCTCAAAAATTAATATTTTCCAGTCAAACTGTGCAGATAAAGTTGTTAAAAGTGGAAATCTTATTTTTTGGAAAATGGAAAATCTTTTAACAGGCCGATGAAAGGATAATTTTGTTCCTTCTCCCGACTAATACCTTTATTTAATAAAATGTTTTCTACACACAGTTTTCACTTGGTTGATTGTAGTTTATCTGAACAGTGTTTGTGTTCAATTAAAGGTGGAAAAACTTCTGAATTATTAATTATGGTAAAAAAAAAATATGTTTTTTTTTACACAAAAAAAATCTGTTTGTTGCAGATTCTGATTAATCTAAATCAGAACCTAGATGTTGAATTTATTCTGATTTAATGACCTACCAGCACAAAGTAGAGCGCTTCTCTGAAGTGAAAATAAAAGATTCAGAGTTCAAAAGTTTTTACACATAAAATATAAAAACTCAGTTCACCCACCAACCCTTTTACTCTCATGTCCTTAAATAAAACACATCCAACTGCCTCCAGAGTTATAGACTCCATAAATCTGACTTTTATGTTTGCAGTTTGTCACAAACTACAAAGTAACATGTGGAAGATGATCAGATGACACGAGAATGGCCTAGTCAAAGTCCAGATAGATACATTTACAAACAATTGTATCAGGTTTTTGTAATTATCTAAACCAAAAAAGAAATATTTCTCCAAATTTTCATTTAAAGAATTTGTTTTTAAAAAGTAAAACTGGTTATTTGAGGAAAACTGAATCAGATATGATCACTTCAGATTCAAACCTAAAGTGTTGCACATGTTGGTTTCAAGAACAAAACAAACAACTAACACGACACAACATTTAAAAAAACAGTGTACACAAAGCATACAATGTTTTTTAACTTTTCTGAAAACTTTTTCAGAAAGTTTTCAACCAAGCCGACCTGATCATTGATGTCAACATGCCACACCCACAGGGGGCAGTGTCGCGCAACATGTCAGCCAATCACATCGCTTCCAAATAACCGCCACTTCCTTTAGAAATTAAACACGGCGCTGGGAGTTTTAAATTGTTTAATTTTTTGCCAGGAGGTTCATTAAGCTACTTTTAAATTGAGTATTAGAATATAAACGTAATAAAACGAGACGATTTGGAATCATGTCAGGTCAATGTGGATATATTGGCCCAATATTTGTCGCAGACTATTTGGGATTTAATTTCCGCTTTCCCTTGAGCACACAAATACAGATGCAGTTTCATTTTAAATCTTCACTTTGGTCAGAGGTTTTACTGGTATAAAACAAAGTTTTCATGGGAATCAAACGTATAAAAATGAATTAATTTCCCCAGATATTGGCCAAGTTTCTGAAACTGAGTAAACGACGGATCTGGGTTCAACACTTTGTGTCTGCTGATATTTGTTGTTCAAGAAGTAAAGATTTATGCAGACTCCAGATGGAGGTTAAAGGTCAATGCTGGAAGGCATTGACCCCAGACAGGAACCCGCATCCATCTTGGTCAGGTGTTTCCTGTGCAGTGAATCAGCATGACGGAGCTGATTGTAAGTCAGTCAGCTGTCGAACCTGATGTGTGTCGTTGGGCCCGGATCAGCGGCGGCGGCGGCGTTGAGGCCGTGTTTATCCAACATGGCAGAGCAACATGCTGGCGCTCTAATGAAACCCGCGCCGCTCCGCAGGACAGGCCACGTCTCAGGCATGAACCACAAACTGCATCAAAATATAGGAACTCAATCAAATATCTCATTTTGAAAGCAAAGGAAGATGTAAGAAAAGTAAAATGAGATGGACAGAGAAATTTGATCAAATCACTTTTCATTCAATCAATCAATCAATCAAGTTTGTGTAGAAATAAGTGATTTAGATCCTAAAACACAAAAATATAAAGTCACCTTATAATCAAAAACTGTGACACCAGGAACAAGCATTACATTTTGATGAGAGCCATGTTCAAAATCATCAATACACATGAATATGTTGGTCAATGTCTCATTTAAAAGCCACCAGCTGAGTTTCAGTCCAGATTTAAAGGAAATGTTTGACACTTTCTGGAAGTTTGTTCCAGATCTGTGGTGCATAGAAGCTGGATGCTGCTGGTGGCAGATTCTGTTGTAGATATTTGATGTAGATGCTGCACAGAAGCAGACAGAAAAGATAAAATCTCTGTGTTGGTCTGGAAGAGGAAGAGTTTAGTACATATTAACCACTTTAATTAAACAAATTTTTTAAAAATCTTATTTTTTATTATTTTCTCTCTCTGGTCCTAATGAGGTTGCTCCATTTGAGACATTTTGTTATAATTTTTTAAATATGTTATAAAACATTGGGCATTTTGAAGCTGACTCCCCTCATTCTTACCTAATGGTATAAATAAAGTTGAGTGATTTCTTGTAAAATGAAAGGCAGTTGAACTAGAAAATATTTAGTTTGTCCTCAGCAATAAAATCAGGATTTAGGTCAGAGTTCATCTGAGAGCAAGTTTTAATACAGAAATTAAAAGCGGATCTGGATGTAGCTGTAGAGAATAACGACTAGTTACCGTGGCAACACAGTTAGCATTTTTTGTAAGTAAATTCTTTAAAAGTCGTAGTTTAAAATTAATAATTTAGTCTTGAATTTTGGTCCAGCAGCGGCTCCAGCTCCACCCGGCTC
>VMRN01000168.1:376993-536824 GCA_010277015.1 Poeciliopsis turrubarensis | reverse complement strand
CTGGTACCATTTGTTTGATCATGCAGACCAATCCAAGCTTCCTTTATATCTCCATCTGAGATACTGATGAGTCTCTTCATGTCCTTCATGTTAGTCACTGTGATCAGGTCAGTGTGTTTCTCTCTGCAGTACTGCTGAGCTTCAGTCCAGGTTTTATTCTCATTAATAGAGCTGACAGTCAATGAAGCAACACTGAGCTAAGAGCAATAAACACATTTCAGTAAGAACAAGTAGAGTCAGTTTAGCCAGAAAATGCAATACAATGTAACAATTTTTCCATTTGATTTTATGTTATTCTTTTACTTTCTGTGAGATTTCAGATGTTTTTATTTTTTTTTATGCAGCAGATTTTCAGCAACAAGGCAGTTCAAAGTTCTTTACAGAAATTAGAAGGAAAGAGTTGCACCCTTGTGGTAACATCTGGTCCAGAGATTCCTAGCAGTATCCTTGTCTATTTTCTTACCCATCCTGTGTCTTTTTTCGTGATTACCAGATTCCAACTGCTACACTCAACCTATTCGTAGGTCGTCTCTATTCTTTGTGAGACGCCTGTCTAATTTCCTATTGAACACAAATTTCATGGTTAAATGAACAACAATTAATTTGACATTTCTGTATCTTAATATGGCCGCCTTCTTTCTCGGACCTTAAAACTTTATGTTGAACTTTCACTTTAGTCTCTTTTGACCTTCCAAATGTATTTAGTTTGTCAGAGAAACACTAAAAACCATTACAATGTAAGTCAAGCCAAGAGACTTCTTGAAACTGAATCTCTCTGGCCTAGTTGCTATAAAAAGCTGCTTGTTTATGTGCAGTAGAAATCTCAGTCTGAAGGCGGAAGACAGATCCGCGTGTGAAAGAAGAGTTGGTATTGAGGCGAACGCTTTTTATTCATCAAGATATTTTTCCGGATGCCTTCACTAAACTTAAAAATCCACCTTTGACATGGAGTTTACGAGGCGCTACCTCCCGATGGAGTGGGAAGAGCGATGGAGGAAAGAAAAGGAGAGGAAGAAAAGAGCGATTGAAGAGGGTGGAGAAGGGTTAGAACAAGACAACCGCGAGTTGAGGCGAATCGTTGCTTACAACGACTCCAAGATGGGCCTAGATGGTCAAAGAGATAAAACTAAAGAGTCTGAGGCGAGAAAGACTCAAAGTAATGCGGACGATGCCAGTGGACATTGTAGTGATGAGGCGTTTGAGGACATGGAACGTCACGTCTACACGTTCTCAAGCAAAACCTTTCCTAAAGAGATATTTATGACTCTTAAGGAACTGCAGATTTCCTCTATTCTTACAGACCTGACTCTGACTGCTGAGGACGGCAGCAGCTTTACGGTGCATTCCCTTGTTCTGGCTGCTGTCAGTGCCTTCGTTCTAGACAAGCTGAAGGACAAACACATGGGAGAGTGTTACAATACTCAAGGGAAAGTCACAATGTGGTCAATAAACGTGGGTAATGAAGTTGACCAAACTGGGCTTCAGGCACTTATTGAATTTGCTTACAGTGGAGATGTATCAACTTTAAACAAAGACACACTAACTCAGATCAAAACTGCAGCTAAAGTACTGGGGGTACCACAACTGCTGGATCTCTGCAACAACATAAACACGACAAAGAAAGATCAATGTCCAAAATCAGAACAAGATAGAATCTCTGCAGACGTACATCTGAAGAATACTCTACGGTCCATTGAAAGGTTGTTGGAAGACAAAGTTGGATGTGATGTAATTTTGGAACTGGATGAGATTTCGATCCATGGTAAGTTAGTATGATCTCAGCTTACTGTACTGACTACTTTATGATAGTAGCCAAAGTTGACCTTTACCTCTGTCTGGCTCCAGTTCATAGAATTATCCTAGCAGCAAGCAGCGGCTACTTCCGTGGGATGTTCACATGTGGAATGAAGGAATCTCAGCAGGCCTGCATCGCTCTTCCCTTTGTGCCGGCTCGTGAATTGGAGGCTCTAATCGGTTGGTCCTACAGCGGGACTCTTCGTCTCAGCTGGGACTGTGTTTTTGAGACGACCTGCACTGCCCTACAGCTTCAGTTTCAACCTGCTTTCTTGCTCTGCCTGAAATTCATGCGAGAAGAAATGCAGA
Organism: Poeciliopsis turrubarensis; assembly: GCA_010277015.1. NCBI lineage: Eukaryota > Metazoa > Chordata > Actinopteri > Cyprinodontiformes > Poeciliidae > Poeciliopsis > Poeciliopsis turrubarensis. The sequence continues at coordinate 534,721 of VMRN01000168.1, read as the reverse complement.
TGAACTCGTGTCTAGACGTGGAGTCATTCGCTGAAGCATATGGCTTGTCAGAACTCCTCGAGGAAGCCAATGACTTTATACTGAGGAACTTCAGAGAAGTGTCAGCAACAGCAAAGTTTCAAGACCTTCCAGCAAAGAAGCTCCTGGACTTGCTCCGCTGCGACGGTCTGTGCGTTCCTTCAGAGTTGACTGTGTTTCGTGCCGTGATCTCCTGGATTCAAGCGGATCCCGAGGAGAGGTTGGCCCAGGCTGCTTTACTGATGAGCGGAGTCCGTTTCCCACTCATGACTTTTCGTGAGTTCAGGGAGGTCAGGGCAATTAATCTACGCATGGAGTGCTTTGGAGACGAAGAAGTGGACCTCTACGGATCCGCTTTCAAAGAATTTGGGTTCAGTCTCCCAAAGTCTGATGCATACTGCCGAATCAGGCGACCTAAAGATGTTCTTTGTGTGGTCGGGGGAGACCAGCTGGATCCAGATGGAGGCAAACGTATTCCAAGCCAGGATATCTGGTTTGCCAACTCTTTGCGCAGTGGCACAGGATTGGTGAAGGAGATAGAGTGGAGGAGACTAGGAGAGATTCCAGACAAGCCAAAGTTCAGACATGGCGTGGCAGTAATGGACAGAAGGTTGTATGTAGCTGGTGGATGTTACTTTTATGCCAAAAACAACATTATGACATCGGCCTACAGGTAAGGAAATAAACCACAGCATTTATATCCATTTCTTAGACTTAAGTTCTCATCATCCACATCCTTTCTATTACTCTAATATAGCTACGACCCCGTGACAAACACCTGGAAAAGTTTGGCCGACATGCAGGAGCCAAGAAGTAACTTCTCATTGGTGGTGCATGAGGAATGCCTTTATGCCATTGGTGGAGACAAAGAGATTGACACCAACACGGACAGCGTTGAGGTGTACAAACCGGACAGCAACTCGTGGAGGTAACATATTTGTCATTTGCAATTGAATTCCTGAACACAAGTTCAAATGTTTAAAACAGAGGAGAAAACAGATCTTTAGCTAGATCAGAATCTAGCTGAAGAAGATCTACCTAATATCTGTGGTAAATATTAGTACTGAACAAAACTCAACATAATCGAAACATTCAGAGCCTCTGTGAGATTTTACTGCCTGGTTTTTCTGTCATTGGAACAGCGGTTGGATGTTTGATTCTTGAATGGATTATTTGCTCATTGATTTATTTCAAAGTTTATTTCTTTGAATTTCCTGCTCACCCTTTCTTTAACTTTATTGCAGGTGTAATAAAGTTCATGAGATAAACTTTCATTTATTTCATGTGCAAACGCTGGTTTGCAGTCAGGGTTTGGCTCAGTGACGGGTCCATTTCTAAAGGTAACTTGTTTTTGGAGCATTTTTAAATGAATAGTTCTGGAGAAGAGCTCGCAATGCTAATTCCTCCAGAGAAAGGAAATTCACAAGTGCCAGCTTCCTAATAAGTTGAACTTTTACATATTTGAACCAAATCATCTGTTTTTAAATGCAACAATCAATAATAAAGAGCTTATGAGCTTAGGAAATTCACAAGTTCCTAACTTATGAAATATGTAATACCAGGCACTGGACACCAGATGGCGACATTTTCCACCTGAGAGAGCATGTGACTATATTAATGTGGAAATGTATTCATTAGGTTTCATTACATTCAGCTTCAGTGGAATACACCTTTAATATTGAATTTGAATTAGAAGACGTTTGTGAATTGCTCAGGAAATTATGGGGTTTTTTTTGTGTTTTTGTTATTTTGTGTTTTTCTTTGTTTTTTGTTTGTTTGTTTGTTTGTTTTCTGATTTGGGGAATTTTTACACAATCCTAAGACACACTCAAATCCCAGCTCCTCAACTTTGCTCATGGCTTTATCAGTATAGAGTCGCAGACGACCTTTATTTAGACGTTGACCTAGAAACAAATATATAAAAAAAAAGATGTTTACTCTCTAAAATAGAAACATATTTTTGGAAAGCCATAAGAGGGATTAGAATGAATACTTAGCTGCGTTTAAAACATAATATTCATATGTTTTTATGTGGAAGATCACTTCAAGTCATTTGGGGGTAAATTTGCCTGTTTAAAAATTTTAAAGAAATTGTGGCTTGGGAAGCTGAAACACCTTGGAGCAGAGCTGCTATTGGCTGGCACCGGCAAAGCAATCAACCCAGGAATCATTTTCCTTAGCGCTTTGTCTAGTTATATCATTTTCATGAGAGACAGATTCTGATGAAATTCTATCAGTTTATCTGGAAGTAGTTTCTCCCTGATTTTAGACGTTTGTATCATCATTAACTGATTCCTGTTCTTTTCTTGTTCCTAGCTTGGTCCATCCTCTGGACCAGGCTCTCAGTGGCTACGGAGTCTCTGCCATCAATGGAGGCATTTTCATCTCTGGGGGTTTCAACTGTAAGTATGCGTGCCTGGTCTCCGTGTTCCTGTACCACCCGGAGAGAGGAAGCGTCTACCTGGCGGACATGTCCTGCGACCGAGCCCTGCACTGCATGGAGGCGCTGCGGGGACGCCTTTACGTCGCCGGTGGGCTGTGCAACCTGAGGACGTTCTACACCGATCAGCTGGCCTGTGAGGCGTACGACCCGGTGACGGACTCCTGGGCTGATTTTTCCCCGCTGCCGGTGCCCCACGTTGGCTCTGCCTCGGCTGTCCTGGAGGAGAAGCTCTATGTTCTGGGAGGATACTGCCAGGACGATTACAGCGAGTCGGGCCTGGTCCATCGGTTTGACCCCGGCCTCCAGCGGTGGGAGACCATGGGCAAGCTACCAGGGGCTGTTACTGACATTCAGGCCTGTCTCCTCCACTTGCCCCAGCAATTCAGACACTAAACGAATCAGAAAATCCAATCTGCCATTTGGATTCGCAAAGTATTTGTGCTTTAATAAACAGAACAACGCAAAGTATTGCATAACTGGGAAGTGGGATTGTGTTTGTCTTCAACCTGGCCCATCTTCTTCCACATGTCTCTTGTACTTTCTCACTGGAAGCACAGCGGACTGAGATTATGAAAGATGTTTTTAGCTCATAATTTGGAACCAAAATAATAATAAAAAAAAAAACAAGAACACCCGTCATCTGAGCTCCTGCCATATGCTGAAGAATGAGGAAGACAAAGTTGGAATGAGGCTGAAAGGAACATTAAAAGGAAGATGTTCACCAGAGATACGTAACTTTGGAAGTTCTTCCTCCTTCTTTTCTGAAGATAAAATTGAAAAAATAAACTCCATCTGTGAAAAACCCCTGCTGTTCTTTTTTTTAATTGTTTTTTTGTTTGTTTTTTTGCAACACGAGGAAAAACTTTGGATCAGGCTGCAAAAGTTACACATTTATTTTATTATTTTTGTGCAAAATATAAACCAATGAAGGATCCAGGAATGACGTTTGTGAATGAACTCAAGTTCTACCCAGAACCAGCTGTGGTTCATACGCCATTAGATCAACTATTTTATTGTAACTTTTTTTTTTTAAATTTATTTCTTCACCATTCTATTTTTGTGGTTAAGCATTTATTTTACTCACCAACCGGTTCATTCGTTGACCTGTGATCTCACTGTGTTGTGACGTGTTGTCAGTGTCTCTAACAACTTCACAAAAGAGTATGACTGCCAAACGGACCGAGATCGTGAAAGAGGCTTTGAGTTCCTCGTTTGGAAACCAAAACTAAAACAAAAACAAAAACAAGAACAGCTCCCTGCCGTCTGAGCTCCTGCCGTATGCCGAAGAATGAGGAAAGACGAGGTTGGACTGAGGACGAAAGGAACATGAAAAGGAAGACGATCACCAGAGATAAATAATAACGTCGGCGACGCCAGACGTTCTTCCTCGTTCTTTTCCGAAGATAAAAATCTAAGAAAATGTTGTTTTGCTGAAAATAAGTTGAAGTCATGTTTGGATGCTGCAGTGGTCAGGGTCGAAGTACAACTATTGTGATCTCCAATATTTTTCAATAAATGTCTCCGCACACATGTTTTCAAGACATAAACTTTTATTCCCAGTCAGAAGTAGAGTCTGACATAAATAACTAATTAAAAGAGGTAAGGCCTTAGAGGACTTGCCTCATCACTTCTCTCTGTGTAGTGTATGTATGCGGTTAATAAATATCCTTAATTACAATGATATTTATTACAAATGAGGTAAAGTTCAATCTAAATTATTTTGTGAAAAGTTGCCAATACGCAATTTTAATTTTTGATTTTTAATTTTTTTTTTAAACCAGTGGAAAGACGAGGAAGCCACTGAAAACACCCGTGTGTATTTTACCGCCGGTCCACAAAATGACACTGACACAGTCTCCGGTGGTCATCTCCAGAATGACCGAGTTGCTGGTCGTGTCGCTGGCGTCCGGCCCTGTGAACTCCCACGTGCTCACTTGGTATTTTCCGTTCTTCACCAAGACGGCTCCCGACGGGTGGCTGCTGTAGCCGAAGGTCATGAAGCTGAAGTGATAGATCCCGCCCACCGGAGCCATGAAGACCCCTGCGGAGGAGGAGGAGGACGCACCCATTAATCCCGGAGAGATTATCGATTGACTCCTGCTGTCCAAGTAGACTCTGTACAACCAAGGTACTGTACGTGTATCCACTACGGTCAATAGACTTAGGGAGGGTCACTGACCTAATTTAAGGGTCTTACCTGTTTGTTTGTTGTAGGCATTGCCTACATTTGTGAAGATTCTGTCAAATTTAAGGATGTTGCTGGTACCAGGAGCGTGGGGTCCAGTAAACGAATAGGCAGACTCGATGATGGTTGCTGAAAAGGCAACTTTTTTCTCTACTGGAGAAGGTAAAGAAAACATAACAGTTAGTTTTCAGTTCTTAGCTATAAAGTCTTGCAAAACTGAACACATTTTGACGTCAAAATGTAGCGTCGAGTTTCGGAGGAAGATTCGGTTATTGTTCAAATAAACATTCGGTTCAAGTTGGAAACGTTCTGCAGAAACTAAGATGTTTTCAATGAACCTAACGAAACACTGAATAACATTCACCTGCGATCTGATTCAGGAGATGGTTCACTGTGCATCTTCAGCTCTTTGTTCAAGCTTTCTATGTTGGAGCCAAGTGCAAATTTTTCATGGCTCAGTTTTGTATTGAAGACTGGAGAACAATTAGGGAAGGCTCGATGTGTCGGCTGTGTGCGATGCTATATCATCGGTTTTTATTTATTTGAAGTTACCTTCGTTGTCTTTCAGAACCGCCTCCAGTTTTTCTTCGATGTCCGTCTTGGTGGCGTTCAGCCGGTCCTCAACTTTGACCTCCAGGTCCTGAGCCGTTGACTTCAGGTGGGAAAGTTCCTTCTTGTAGGAGCTCAGGAGTTCGTTGGTGTCGTTGAACGCAGCTTCGGTTTCTGTCTCCAGGTTTTCAAGCTCGGCTTTTTTTTCCGCCAGCTGCCTCTCGGTTACATGCAGTCTCTCCTCAATGGCACTGAAGTTTCCCCCAAATAGTTCCTGGTGCTTCTCCAGTTTATCAACCTCATTCCTCAGGATGCTGATATCGACTTTGTGGTTGCTTGTGGATCTGGTCAGCTCTGCAAGAACACGTGTAGATTCTCTTAGACCCTATAACATCTGGACAGACCGGACTGGAGGATGTGGTGTCAGGCGAAACCTTTGAGACTCAGTTTAATATGTTTGCACCTTCAGATGTTTGCAGAAAAACACAGAAATGTTGTTGGGACGTCAACATTACCTTCACTCTTGAACCGAATCGCCTGCAGTCGGCTCTCAAGGTCCGTCTTGGTGACGTTCAGTCGGGACTCTAGATGGACTCTGAGGTCCTGAGTTGTTGAGTTCAGGCGGGAAATCTGATCCCTGAACGAGTTCAGCAGAGTTTTACTGCTGTTGAACGAAGCTGCAGTTTCTCTGTCCAAAGCTGTAATTTTGGCTTCGAAGTCCAAAAATGGTGCAAAGGTCAACAAACAATAATTAAGTGACATTCAGCACCTTTATTGACGTAACAGACAGTGAAGGATATGTGCTGTGATGGTTAAAAAGGAACCTTTTCACAAATCTGGTTTGTGTTTTACATAAAACAGACAACATGCACTTAAACAATCTTCTGTTTTTGGTCATTTGATCTTTTTTTTTTTTTTTTTTTTTGCAGAATTACCTTCTGTAGTTTCCTCCATCGCTTGTAGTCTCTTTTCAAGGTCAGTCTTGGTGGCAACCAGTCGGCCTTCAAGTTTGACTTCAAGATCCAGAGTCGTGGTATTAAGCAGGGAAAGTTCATTTTTGTACATGTCCAGTAAGGTTCTGGTGCTGTTGATTGACAGTCTGGTTTCCGTTTCCAGATTTTCAACCGTGGCTGTTCATGGCCAGAAGCAGGTCAACAAGTTTAAACTCCACTGGTTTCACACACCAAATCCTCTATTTTTATGATTACAACTCATATCTACACCCACCTGCAGTTTGACCAATCAGCTGGTTCATCGTGGCGTTTTGTGCTTTCAGCTCATGAATCACTCTGTTGAATCTGCTTGTGATTTCGTGGTCCAGATCAGTTTTCTGGTTGTGCAGTTTGGTGCTAAAATCTTGGATTGCAGGTTGAGAAAGTTAGAATGTTTGTAAAAAGGATGTTCTGATTAATGTGGAAGAAGAATAAGTGTGAAACTACCTTCGTTGTCTTTCAGAACCGCCTCCAGTTTTTCTTCGATGTCCATCTTGGTGGCGTTCAGCCGGTCCTCAACTTTGACCTCCAGGTCCTGAGCCGTTGACTTCAGGTGGGAAAGTTCCTTCTTGTAGGAGCTCAGGAGTTCGTTGGTGTCGTTGAACGCAGCTTCGGTTTCCGTCTCCAGGTTTTCAAGCTCGGCTTTTTTTTCCGCCAGCTGCCTCTCGGTTACATGCAGTCTCTCCTCAATGGCACTGAAGTTTCCCCCAAATAGTTCCTGGTGCTTCTCCAGTTTATCAACCTCATTCCTCAGGATGCTGATATCGACTTTGTGGTTGCTTGTGGATCTGGTCAGCTCTGCAAGAACACGTGTAGATTCTCTTAGACCCTATAGCATCTGGACAGACCGGACTGGAGGATGTGGTGTCAGGCGAAACCTTTGAGACTCAGTTTAATATGTTTGCACCTTCAGATGTTTGCAGAAAAACACAGAAATGTTGTTGGGACGTCAACATTACCTTCACTCTTGAACTGAATCGCCTGCAGTCGGCTCTCAAGGTCCGTGTTGGTGACGTTCAGTCGGGACTCTAGATGGACTCTGAGGTCCTGAGTTGTTGAGTTCAGGAGGGAAATCTGATCCCTGAACGAGTTCAGCAGAGTTTTGCTGCTGTTGAACGAAGCTGCAGTTTCTGTGTCCAAAGCTGTAATTTTGGCTTCGATGTAATTAAAAAAAAAAAAAGAGTGCAAGAGTCAATATAAAATATGAAATTACATTCAATCCCTTTACTGGCACATTAAGCACAATGTGAACGACAACTGGATACGCTTTGTTTAAAACACTTCGATAACCTTGAATGTTGGTGATTTGTTCGTGTTATAGCAGAATTACCTTCAGTATTTTCCTCCATCATCTGTAGTTTCTGTTCAAGGTCAGTCTTGGTGGCATCCAGTCGGCCTTCAAGGTCGACCTCAAGCCCCCGAGTCGTTACATTCAGGAGGGAAAGTTCATTTTTGTACGTTTCCAATAATTTCTTGGTGTTGTTGAATGAATCTTTGGTTTCCATCTCTAGTTGGACAAGCCTGGCTGTTATGGCCAAAACAGGTCAACAAGTTGAAACCCTATTGATGATTACTTTGAGTACACTTACTGGGATGTCAGACTCCGTATCAGCTGTCAGAATCGCAACACGTACCTGCAGTTTGACCAATCAGCTGGCTCATCGTGCCGTTTTGTGTTTTCAGCTCATGAATGGCTTTGTTGAATCTGCTTGTGATTTTGTGGTCCAGTTCGGTTTTCTCGTTGTGTAGTTTGGTGCGAAAATCTTGGAATGCAGGTTGAGTAAGTTAAAGCCCTTGAGTTCTGAATATTTTGATCAATCTCAAACCATGTTGAGGTTGAAATTACCGTCAGTGTTTCTCTCAATCGCGTCCAGTTTTCCTCCGAGCTCCGCCTCGGAGGCGTTCAGCCGACCTTCCAGTCGCACCTCAAGGTTTCGGGCCGTTGAGTTGAGGCGGGACAGGTCGTCCTCGTACGCGTTCAGCAGCTTTTTCATGCTCTCGAAAGCAGCTTCACTTTTCACCTCCAGATCTTCGAGCTTGGCGTTTTTGTCGGTCAGCTTCTTCTCGGTCACGTCCAGCCTCCGCTCGATTTCGCTGACGTTTCCGCCGACTCCTTCTTGCCGTTCCTCCAGTTTGTCGACAGCACTCCTTAGACCCTGAATGGCAGAACTTTGACTTTCCGTAGCTCTGCTCAACTCCGCAAGGTTGTTTTTCAGAGTCTGTTCCAGTTTCTCAAGCATGTCGTTGTTGCTCTCCACAGACATTTTCAGCCGCGAAACCGTTTTTTTCAGGCTCTCGTGTCCTTCGTAGATGTATTTAATATTCTCATAGTTGGAGCAAACTGTGGGTGTCTGCGTCGTTATTTTTGGCACCGGGTCGCATATCCGAATATACGGAAGTTGGGAATTTGCGAGTCTGAGCAACACGGCAAGAAAGAACACCCTGGCGGCCATTTTCATCGTCCAGTCCGCGTCGCCTCTGCTTGATGTGCGGCTCCTGCCAAAGAAATAGACACAACTTTCATCAGGCTCCTCCTTTTAAGTGTTAAAAATTCCCCTGAGGGAAACTCCCACGTTATCTTTCCACCTTTAAAAAAAAAAACACAAGCAAATGTCACAGGTTTTTCCCCCAGACTAATTAGAAGATGTTTCGTGTGTCTTTCAATATTCCTCACATTGTTCTAGTGTTTATGCCTTTTCGCAACTTCATAGTTGCCACTCTGGATCCGCCTGCTTCGGTTCGTAAGACGGGGAACTTTTATGATTGACCGAGGATAAATGAGGTGACACTGATGCGACACATGCACGCTGATAAATGTGCAGATGACTTGAGGCAAAGAAATACTGGCAACAATAGTAGCAACAGACATGAATCTGTTCATCCTGACTGGCCTCCGAAGATGCAAAGGAAAAACATTTATTATCACTTTTTTTTACCTGAAAATTTTAATAGATTCGTTTTTTATTGTGAAATCCAACAGGCTTTTCAGTCATTGTAGTACAAAATAAGTTCAAGTAATTCATTGAAATGCTTTTTGTTTTTTTTTATTGATCCTAAAAGTGGATGTTTCTTTTGCATGTTTAGCAGCGTCGTCTGTGAGTTTCCAGTTTCATTCAGAAATTTGGTCAAGAAGTTGTGCTTTTTGACACAACTTCTCCTGCTGTAGAAAAAAAAAATGAAGTAAACGATACATTTATGTGAAATAATTTATAAAAAGCAACAGAGTCATTTGTAGAATGGCCGAGTTTATCCCAGGTGTATTCGGCACGTCATTCTGATGCCCTACAACGCCTCAGCATTGAGGAGGTGAATGTATTTAAATAAGGCAGTTCTGGTCAAACACATGCAACACTTAACCTGCAGAACACAATATGAAAGTAAACTAAATCAATTTGATCTGAGTTTGGATTCAGACAGATCAAGTAGAAGCTGAAAAGAACCGGACGAAACAACGTTGTGTTGTTATTTTCTGATGTGAGAGCAAAATGGTGCCAAACTACGAAACCTTTGGTTTGCCTTTAGGCTCCATGTTGACGCTGTACTGTAAATCCTTTTGGCAAATGCTTCCCGTTGACAGATTCGCTTCCTTATCAACACAGTTTGGCGCCAGTGTCATTTCGAAGCGGTTTCTGTATCGATCACGTGACTTGCTGAAAGCAATATTCACACCGTCTGTGGTTTTATTTCGTCTATAGGCTTGAGGCAGGGCTTTATCTTCATGTCCTAAGAATTAAAAAAAAAAAAAACGATACAGGAAATTTGATCCGCAGTGACGGCTTTGCCAGGTTTTCTGTTACAATAGTTTGCCTGTCATAACCATCAATGGTCACTGTTGTCATATTTTTGAATGACGCTGTTTTTCAGCTCTTGAGGGCAGACTGGCTGTCTGGTGGATGGACCGCAACTATTGTTTTAAAATGTCATCAGAAGATCTTATCACTGACAGCTGACAACAAAATGCAACTAAATTTCACGTATTTTCTTAAGAGTGGGACAACTTAACAAGGAAGCCTTTATATGGTGATCAAAACTACTTTAACAAAGTTAAAAAAAATTAAAAAAAAGAAAGAAAAAGAAAAATGCAGTGTCTGGTTAAAATAAAATTAATTACTTTAAACCGTAGATGTATTAAAGTAGATATGAAGATCTAGTATGAATTGTTTTTTTTTTTTTTATCTCATTGCAAAGTTTACTGTGTCTCAATTGAGCAAAGTGTTAGTGGGAGGACAGGTCCCTCTTGTGGCCATAGGCTGGTACTGCAAGAAGGAGAAAATCATTTACATGTTTCCATATGAGTAGAGCAAGTTCAAAAATAAAGCATTACAATTAGGCCTGTCGGTTTGTTTTTATCTTTTTTCTCTTTTTTTTTTTTTTTTTTTTTTTTTTTTACCAGAACTGGTCTTCAGTGGCGTATTGGTCTCAGCTCGCCCTTTTTTGAAAGACAATTATAATTCATTTTATGTGTTGTGCCTGTTGTTTTATTTATTTTGGATAATTAAAACGTCTTCCAGTTCCAGTTCTAAATGTTCATTAGAATTGAAAAGTTTGAGAATGTGTTTCTGCATAACAACGTCATTACCCTCATATTGCTTGAAAATGGTATCAAAACGACATTGTTTATTCCCACAATAACTTCTGGGGAAATTCATCATCCGGTCCGAATTTATTGTGACAGGCCTGATTAAAACCCACGTTACATAAATGATAAAAATCAACTGATAAAAGCAGACTTTACGGGATTTATTTCAGCAAAACTCTCAATCATATGAAATAAGACAGATATTAAACTTTGATGCCATGTTAAAAACACACGTTTTTAATAATCTGTTTACAACAATACGCAGGGACATAACATGAAAACTTCGCAAGTTCCAAACTACTACTGCAGTAGTGTATTTGTTTTTTTGCATTATTGGATGCACATAATTAACGGTCAATTCTATCTTGGAAGCTACGGTTAATAAAACTGACAAATTTGTGTAGTTTGAGGTGATTCCTTTAGATTTTAAAAATTCTGTTTCAGACACCAGAAGCCAAAAGCCCAACACACATCATTGCTAAAAAAAAATTAACTCCTGAAAGATTATGACTGAAATCTCTGATATGCCGACAACAGTTTACATACGTAAATGCTGAGGCAAGCCCAGCACGCATGCTCGTATCTCATTGTTGGGCCCTGGCATTTGTCCCATGTTCTCCCATTTCTGCGTGGCGTTGTCATAGCGATGGACCATATTCGTGTCACTGAAGTCCTCCTGGCTGTATCCACCCAACAAATAAAACTTCCCCTCCAAAACTGCACTCCCTGCCCCGACGTGTGGCACTTGCAGGGACGTAAACGCGGTCCAGGAGTCTGCGGCCGGACTGTACATTTCACAGGCAAGCTGGTCAATAACAGTCACGTTGTCGTTTGTGCTGATTCCTCCTGCCACGTACAGGTGTTCTCCCAAAGCCTCCATGCTGTGATGAGCTCGAGGCTCGCTCATGCTTGTCAGGAAGGCGCTTCCTGTCTCCGGGTGATACAGGAACATAGACGCAACACACAGCTGGTCACTGTTTTGTCCTCCTGAGATAAAGATCTGCCCTTTGAAGACCTTCGCTACGTGCCCACCCAACGGTAGCTCCAAGGGGCAGGCAAATCTGAAAGAGAAGAGACTGATGTGAGCAAGGGATAGCCACATTTCAGCAACAAATCCATATGTGTTAATGTGATCAAAGACATGAAGTAGGTAGAAAGAATGCTGTGGAACTACGCACATGGCAGTAAACTCTTAATTATTTTTCTTCCTAGATTACCTCCAGGAGTTTGTGGTGGGGCAGTAACATTCCACAGTATCCATATGATCAGGTTCACAGTATCCACCAATAGCGTATAATCGTCCATCCAGGACAACCACAGAGAAAGAGGATCTCTTCTCTTGCATCTCACACAGGCACTCCCAGCTGTTTTGAAGCAGGCTGTACCTACATGTGGAGTACAGAGATAAATATAGATGTTAAAACTGTAACACCAATTTATTTTTGTCTTTGTCATATTGCCTTCCCTCACCTATAAACGGAGTTAAAGATGTCACCCTTGCCGTAATATTTCTTGCCTCCAAGAATGTACAGTTGCCCATCGAGCAAAGCAACTTCATGACTGAACCTTGGTGAAGTTGGCATTTCTCCCAGTCGCCTCCACTCAATTGCCTTGTTTGTCCCTGTGAGGCTTCTCACAGAATTTCCGAACCACACATCTCTGCTGACGCTGCGGCTGCACAGGTCTTCAGAGATCTGGTCGCCCCCAATCAAGACGAGACTCTCTTTGGGCAGATAGGTACGGCACTGGCTCTTCCCCTGAGTCCGGTTGCCGCAGAAGTCTTCAAACACGTCTTGATATACCTCTGTCAAGATGTGATCACACCAAATGTTCTGTGATTGGACCTCTTTGAATTCCGTGAACGTCATCAGGGAAAACTGTACGGTTTTCATTAACTCATCAGCGAGTCTAATCCTTCGACTGGGCTTTGCTTGAATCCATGATACCACAGCATTAAACACAACAAGCTCAGATGAGACACAGAGTGAGTTGCTATTCAGGTACTTCAGGAGCTGTTTGGGTGGCAGGTCCTTGAACTTGGAGGTGCAGGCCACCTCTTGGAACTGCCGAAGGACAAAATCATCTGCGGCTTCAAGAAGATGTGCCATTTCATAGGCTTCGGCAAAAGAGACCACGTCAAGGCAAGTGTGGGCATTTATTTCTTGCTGAAGGAAGCTAAAGCCCAAGGACAGGGCAGGTTGATATTGCAGCTGAAGAGAAAGGCAAGCGATCTCAAAGACACCCGTCCAGTTGAGGGGAAGAGCCCCGTTGTAGGAGCTGCCAATCAGAACTTCTAGATCTGAGACCAAGAGGAAAGGAAGACTCACACAAGACTGAAGGGACTCTTTCATACCCAACGTAAACATCCCACGGAAATAATCGCTACTGACAGCCAGGATAACTCTGTGAACTGGAGAGAAGAAGGTGATGAGTATTAAAGACAAATGTTAACTCTGTTGGTGCTGTTCGGGCTTAAGCTGGTTTCTAAAGACAGACTCGGGTGGTGATCTTAAAAAACATAGTTGTTAATTTATCTGTTGTGCAACTGCAGACCATAGTGCAATTTAGCTTATTTTTTTAGGGTAAAGAAATGTTTCAGTCAGGCATCACAAATAGATAAAATAATAGTTCTCAGAGGCCTGGGATCTCGAATTTCATCAGTTGGATATTTCTCTAGTTCCCAGTGACTGAATTAACTAAAAAAAGTAATGTCAGGCTGGGATGGGGACAATATAACCCTTTTGAAAAAAAGCATATGGAGCACAGTCACATCTATATCTTGTATACAAGATATAGATGTGACTGTGCTCCATATGCTTTTGTGGGCATTCACAGTGGCCTATGAAGACTGGCTGAGTACTTACCAAGAACTGATCCACCAATTGCTTCCAACCGGACATCACAACCAACTCTGTCCATCCACAGCTGTTTTATAGACTCCAGATTGATGCTCATTTGTTCTGCAGCAGAGAGTTTTACCCTTTTCTTGTCTTTGCAAAGTAATGTGGGTTTCTCTTCGTACAGGTGGCACAGGGCCAAAACTCGAGGGGAGCCCATTGCTCGAGCTGCAACTCGTATCTGGTCAACGTTTTGCTCATTCAAACATGATATGAGTCCAGTGTACGCAAACTCCACCACCGCCTCTAATCCGACACAATCCACTTCTGGACCAAGAGACGCTGACCACCGATGGCCTCCAAAACCGCCGTGAGCAGGTTTACATTCAGTCACGCTGCTGTTTTCTGCTTTTCTTTCACTCAGTTTTGTCCAGATGAGTGAGCTGACAGCAGCCAGGACGGTGGAGTGGACCCATATGCTCCGGCCATCCTCTGTGTTCAGCGTAAGGTCAGTGAGAGTAAAAGAATCCCTGAACTCTTTCAAGGCGAGGAAAACGGTTGCAGGATAATCATCTTTATAGTACATCTTTATAAAACCTTCCTCTTCATTCTCATCCAGTGGATCTTCAAATACCACACCATTTGTGTCTTCTTGGAGATTTCCAACATAATGTCCAGTCTCTTCTTGAGCTTTCCAAGATTCTGTCATTTTGCTACATGTCAATGTCTTGCTTCTGTCTTTGCTGCTCTGCGGAGTTTCACAGTCTTGATTAATATTCTTGTGAGATCTCCGTGATTTGTTGTTAGAATAGTTTAGTTCATCCTGATTCTGTTTCTCAGTACTCTGATCGTCTTCATTGCAAACTGATTGCGCTGGATCTAAACATGTGCCGTCATGTTCGCGTTTCACACGTCTCTGTTTGCCGTTTTCTTCACTTTGCTGAAAATAGCAAAGCCGAGTTTCGTTTATCTGTTTTCTGAGGTCACAGGTGTCATCTGGTTCTCGCCTCAGATGCCTGGTCTCCTCACTTTCATCACCATGCTCTCCGTCCATCGCCCTGTCCTTCTCCTCTGGCTCCTTTTCTCTCTCTTCTCTCAAGCCATCAGTTATTTGACTCTCATCTTCTTTTTTTACCTGTTCCCCTTCATCTTCATCTACCTCCTCACACTCCATAACCTCCCACTCCGTTTCGTCTTTCTCGTCCGTCTCGTCTTCTGCATTTGCTCCAGCAATCTCCTCACCTTCCCTTCTTTTCGAGTGATCACTTTTCTCCTCCTTCTCTTTTTCAGGTTCTCCTGCTTCCCTGCTCCCTTCTTCCTCGTTCACCTTTTTAAAGCTGCTGGCATCCTTTCCTTCCTCCTCCGCCTCATCCTCCTTTTCCTCAACTCCCGCTCCAGCCACGTCCTGGTGCCATATCCTCCCCCTCCACTGTTTTCTCCTGCTCTCCTCCACCTCTCTCTTCCTTTCCATCGACTCTTTCTGGAGGCACGGATTAGCTCTGTTCCGTCTCCCTGTACTCTCTCCTGATAACTTCAATTAGCTGATGCTTTTTAGGCCTCTGGATGCTCAAGGAGAGTGGATCCCTTACTGTTTGAAGTTTTTGAGGAAAAGCTCTGACATAGGGTGCAGGTCGTGGATGTCCCAGTTACAGCCCACAGGACGTTGCTGAGATTGCTGTGTGCCAACTTTGCTTCTCATCCCCTGAGCAGCAGTGTTATATGTTCGCTCTGGTCCCACCTCTCTCTCTCCAGCTGCGTGGAAACATTCAAGGAGCACAAATTCCCACAGTTCCTGTTATAACCGAGGTGCCACATATATACAGTGTAACATAAGTAGGTACAATTCTCAGCTGGTCGTCTGTTGTCACGTTCAGACCAAACAGTTTTGGAAGCAGTTGATGCACCGGTTCTTTTGGTACTTATATTTTGCAGATACTCTTCGCGTATTTCACGTCTGGCAACTTGACTGTCCTTATCAAGTTGCCAGACCTTCAGTTCAGACTCGGTAGCTCAATTCGAAGCGAGACACAATGGGCTGATTCGTCCACTCTAGTCCCGGCAAGCGTCTTCACTCTTGCGCCATGAAAATACCCAGAGGGTCAACAGAGGCGTCACGTTTCTCCTTCACGTCCAAGCACTGTGGAATTTGGGTCACGGATCCCGAGGCACAACTGAAAGAAGGGGAAACACACACAGCACCTGTCGGCTCCTTCACTTCGACTTTGACAGTGAGTCGAAAAAGGTGGGCGACACTGTAAACTAGTCTTTTTGTGACGGCATCAATCCTTCACACACCTTGTTGACTCCATTCCATGAATAATTAAGGCAGATCTAACGAAAAAATCAACTATAGGTAACATTGATGTTATGTTGTTTGCTAACCAAAGAATGTAAAAAAAAAATATTTAATTGTATACCTTACTATGAGTTTGTTGAAAAAAAAAAATTTCGTTTTGCGCCAATGTTTACTACAAATATGTCCAACTTCCTCTCCTGGCTGTGGCTCCTTATAAAGCCTTTGCAAACCTCTGCAACAGGCCTTTGATTGCGTCCACACACGGAGCGAGCCTCTAATCAAATCCTGCTGAAATTCTCCGAAGCTGGAGCGCTGTGTGTGGGCGAAATGGAAGTGAAACTGGTGGGCAATGTCTCGCTTCACAAAACGAACTCCTACCTGAGTCCACCGCGGCTGTGTCACTCTCCCCGCCATTCACACGGAAAGCGCAACTCCTGAACAACAGGCGGGCAAATGAGTCCGGCGGTTCTCAGAAATGCACAAACAAAGCAAAACATCTGTGCAATGAAGTACATTCCACATGTGTTATCCTTATGAGTTGGATGTGAGTAGAGATTTTTTTTTTCATTTTTAACTATATTCCTATTGGACAATAGGTGAGTAGATGTTGCGGTAATCGCTTTGTCGCTGACGTTTAAACAAGAGAGATAAACTCTGGGTATGATCTACTTATGAAAAGTCTGTTTTCTCCAAGCCGTTCTGATTGTTACCATAACAACGGCATGTAGCAAGAGAAGATCTAACCGCGTTACGGGACCCCTCCTCCACAAGCCTTGGCCTCAGGCCGTCTGATCGAGAGCAGCAGCAGCAGCAGCAGCAGCAGCCCAGGCAAAGATTCTCTCTTTTCTGAAGAGTCCAAGTGCGAGAACAGATTCTCGTCTCACCGAGTGCCTCGCTTTCAAACTTCAGGATGAAAACCCTGGAAAATATGAAGAACATTGAACTGGGAAAATACTGATTTTTCAGGCATCTGTTAGAGGAGAAGAAAATATCAATTTCTATATCTTGAAACAAAAATATAAAAAGGCCACCTTAGAAAAAAACAAAACACTGAAACCAGATCAGTGCAGTATTCATTAATCTTAGTGAATAAATATATGCCTGAGCTGCAGTGGAAGTTCAGATACGTTCTTTAAACCACGACAAGACAAAGATAAGAGGATTAGTGGTTACGAAACCTGCTGACCATTCTGGAAGTCAAAAGGCAGGATAACGTTCACTGGCGACAAAAATTTAGAGAACTTTAAAAAAACAATGCAACTTTATAGAAAATCTGTAAAGAAAAATTTGCAGGAACCTAATCTGAGTGGATAAAAAAAAATTAAGCAAGGTTTCACCAGCAGGTGGCAGTGTAGCCCAATAGCTGAAGAAAAAGCAGGTCAAATTTACATCGGAGAAGGAAAAAGAAAAGTTGGCAAGCACGACTCTTTCAATAAAAGCAAAGCTAGCTTAAGCAAGTCTCTGTCAAAGTCTTGCTAAAATTTGATCTGAGTTGCCTTTTTCCTTCCTCACCACTTCTTGAGGAAATTCTTACAAATCACTGCTGTAATAAATCTCAGTAGTCTAGTTTTAAGAAACAGGGCAACGTTTGAACCAATCCAAAATTGCGTTTTAACGAATCTGTGATCAGAGTAAAATATGTCCGACTGGTTTATATGTTTCGCTCTAACGTCTGTTCTATCGTAAAGTGCTCCTAACACCAAAACATCGTTTCAATTTTTCCATTTCAAGAATAACTTCCCAACAAGCTTAAAACACACATATTAACATTACAGCAAAAGTCCCACGCCACTTAAAATTGTTCAGTTTTGTGAATAAGGAAGTTGCGCTCAATGTCTTCTTCAGAGGTTTTTGTGTCGTTTCCTCCAGTAGTTCTTAGTGCAGCGCCACCGCAGGTGAGGGGAGGAACGTTTCCTTTTCAAAGGGTTTGTTTTGTCGGGACTCGGTGCAACGTACACCGGCTGAAAATGCAACAAATGTTTACGCTTTCGTCCCCGATCAATCCCAGCGCCGTATGGTGCCCTGAAAATATCTTTCAAACGTCACAAAAACTCTTAGATCCCCCCTCCGCGCTCCGAAACTCAAACCAGACCAGTTTAAATTTTTTTTTTTTTTTTTTGTTAAAATACAATCTAGTTTTATTGACATTTTATTGCCCCATGAAACACAAAAAATGAATATATGTATACAATGGAAGAAATGCACAAAATACAGCAGGATTGACGACCAAACTAAATTCACAGTACTTAATAGAATACAGTACATGATGATGAATAATAACGACCACTTCTCTGCTCTGGAGAGTTGGACAAAATGTTTCAATATCATTCATAAGTAAAAAGAAAGAACGTCGTAGAACAAATACAGCATACAGTACAGAGAAGCCAAAATGGCTTTTTTTTTTAATTTATTTATTTATTTTTTATTAGTTTGCATTTCAGCTTGTAACAACTAGCATGATTGATTGTCAAGCTCCCGTTTTTCTAAACAGCGATCATTAAGATTTATCATGTTGGCATTATGCGAATGCGTGGATGTGTATGAACTTATTGTACATAGTTACAGTATTTCTTTTTCTAAAGCTTATTTTGTTTTGAGGTCAGCTCATTTTTAATATGGTTCGGCGTTTTAAATGAATCTTCCAAAAAAGAAGAAGGGAAAAAAAAAAAAAAAAACGTCCACGTAATCTTTTCATGAAACCAACAGATGTTCGGTAGATTACACACAGCGAATGTGTGTCTGATCTCAGTTGCTATTGCTTTTTAAATTGGGTTGCACGCTATTTAGAGTCCCTGCGCTAATAGAGGATTCTCCTAAGAGGGGGGGGCTGGGGGGGTGCAGGGGATGGGAAGAGGTCATGGGAGGAGGGTCGTGTCAGGGCCAAGGACACGACGAGACCGAAGATCATTAACAGCACTCACAGCGCCGCAGGAGGAACAGAGGAATTGCATAGTGTAGCGGCTTCGTGCTTCACATGTTTTCCTACCGAGTGTGTTGTTACCCTGTTTGAAGGTTCCTGAACCCCCTGGTGGTTCATTACAACGGGGGCCACGAGATGAGAGGTCTATGTTTTTTTTTTACAAACAAGGGGGTGAGAAATTGAAACTTAGCGACCGTAAGCTCCTTGAAAAGATTTGGCCAAGAAGGTTGTTTAGAGTCCTTCAGTACAACACAATTTAAACAGAAATGATCATTAATATCACTTCGAATTCTTCTTCTTTTTTTTTTTTTTTTAAAAAAAAAGTCATAAAAAATAAGTATGCTATCGGGTACATCATAAGACTCGATGATGTTTGTGCGATGTTTGGAAAAAAAAAAATAAATAAAAATTAAAAAAAGATTATGCTGTGTCATGTGGAGGTCCAGGGCAGCAGGAATGAGATTATAACGATGACGAGGGAGAGCGAGACGGGCAGCAGGAGCAGCAGCTTGACGGGGAGAGGCAGGGACTGGGGCCACAGGGAGGTCAGCTTGGAGCCCCGGGACCCGTCCGAAGGACTCTTCTGCTTCTCCACGTTGGGCCCGGTGATGACGAGCGGCCTCACCTGCGAAACGCTCTCCTGAGGGATGAAAACAAGGCGAAGGACGGGGAGCGTTATAATTGCGTCTGGACGCACCTGCAGTTCCTCCTTCACTTAAATCCTTTTTATTTTTTTTATTTTTTTTTCTTCTTTTTTTACAGAATTTGAACCAGCTGAAGCTAAAACTGAACTACTTCAGGAGTTCTGAGTGAAACATGATTCTAGGCAAAGATATTTTTTAACTTAAATGCAACATATTACATATATTTTTGTACAATTTTGGCTCTAGTGGTCTTTTTTATTTGAGTCTGTGTACTGCAGTTAACAGTGGATTATTAAATGATTATGTCAATAAATTAGTAGTCACGATTAACACGATTAATCATTTTAGCCCTACTTGCTACCATGCTATTGGCTTTGCTTCAAACATTGGGATCTAAATGGAAATATAACGATGACATACGTTTCAAATTTTATGAGCGTAAGACGCTGCAAAGTTAAGTTGAGGAAAATTTCAGTCAGACAGAAATTTTATGTAATTATAGCAAAGACGTTGACTAATCATCTGATGAGTTAAAATGGTAACAAGGCTGCTGTTGTTTTTTTTTTCTAATAAAAGCAACATGCTATTTAAACTATTGCTATAAAGCATGTGTTTTAGATTTTCTGGCTTTGATTTTGATTTGATTTGATTTGAAGTGCTTCTGCCCTTTTCCCGAAACAAGTGCCTGGCATTTATTCGGTCTCATGATGATGTTTGGTTGTGGAATAACAGCTCATGAGGTGAAACGAAAAAACTCCTGTCAAATCCCACCGGGCAGTTTGAACAGGGTTAAAAGAGGGAGTCTAAATGGACTCTTTTACTATCCAAATGTCCGACTCATTTTGCCCTGTGACCCAAAACAAAAGAAAATATTTGCATAAAATATGTAAATGAGTGTTTTGGGTGAGAGCAAAGACAAGAGATAAGACAGACACAAGTCAGGTTACAAATGCTGGGAGATTACATAATCAGTATGTCACTGAATCATAAATACCAACACAAATACTTTGAAAAATATATTTAATATAAAGTATGATAAATAAACACCGGATCTTTCACTAGAACGGTTTGCTTTGACCAGATCAAACTAAAGTTCCACTTGGCTGGAACAAACACTCCAGGCTGATCTGCCAACAATCAAAAGACGAACGTTACAAAAAGCTTGCTGTGCACTCTGTTGAATCAGACAGGAGCTCTGATGTGCTGATACGCTCAAATAACAGGACATTAAAATAAACACTGGCAAATTCTGCCTGTAGACTAAAAACAAGTCATCATTCGGTTCCCTAGTGGGACAATTACCAAAAACACGAGGAGGCCAAACCAATACGGAAATGGTTCACCGAACACAAAATCAACTTTTTTCCAAGACTATTTTATCAGGACGGGAAAAGAGCACACGGAAATCACAAGTGAGGTACCGCAAGGTTCAATCCTGGGACCCCTCCTATTTAATATCTACACTCCCACTAGCTCTGGTTGCGACAGGAAATAAGATTAGCTATCATAACTACGCAGATGATACACGGCTGTACAGCACAGTATCACCGGGTGACTCTGAACCCGATCGAGCACTAAAAGGATTCTTAGAACAGATCGACGTGTGGATGTGCCGTAACTTTCTCCAGCTGATTAGGAACAAAACTGAAGTTATTACTGTTGGACCTAAAGAGGAACGATCAATGCACAGATTCAGTTATTACAACTAGAAACAAGCGATCAGGCCCAAAATCTGTGTGTGTTGATGGACTCTCACTTGAGCCTTCTGAGCCACATAAAGACAGTCACGAAGTCTATCACCTGAAGAGCTTAAAGAACTCGTGTTGCAGCAAAATCTAGAGAAACTCATTGATGCTTTTCCCTGGATCAAAGTGTCAAACACTTTGCACTTGAGGAGAAGAGAGAAGACTCAGGCTTCTACATCATCCTGCATTAAAGAATGGTTAATGAAACCAATCAGCTTGGCGATTGTCCCTCTACCTCCAGGATGGTCCTGCTGTGTGCTCTGTCTGGACTGAGCCTCAGGTTCCAGCGATGGCTTTTGTGGCTCCGCCCTCCGTCGTCCTCGCTCTCCGTGGTGTCCTGCCGCGCCACGCGAGGACGTTTGCGCCTGCGCGAGCTGATTCGCTGGAGAGAGCTGTGCTCCTGGATTCTGAACCAATCAGACTTGAGGTCAAAACATTATAAGGGAGAATAAAAAAAAAAAAAAGTACAAGCCAAGCAAAACGTGGCAAAGAGATCCCCCCCGTTAAAACCAACCTGCAGTCTGTGTCCTCTATGTCAGCATCTGCGTCGCTTTCTCCCTGAGGGTCGGATAACGCGCACTCCTCCTGCGGCGCAGAGGAACGTTAAAATACATTGAGTTCAAAATGTGAGTCGTCGTTCAATTAAGAAGAAGAAGAAGAAAAACAAAAAAAAAAGACGGTGAATCACGGCCATTGGTCGTCACAAACAACCTGCGGTGATGGCATGTGTCCGACCGCATGTGCTCATGTGTGACTTTTCATTATGTCACGGTTGTTAATATGCATGAGCCAGCTGATGCCTCCTTCGGTAGCATGACCAATGAGCTCACCACTTATATAAATGTCATCCTATTTATATCCCGGCGGTATCGATCGCCTCTGGAACAGCTGAATGAACACCTCAAAATGTTGAACGACTTCTGCGTTGAATTGTCGTATGAAAGGGAAGGTTCTTTAAACCGCGACTCTCCCATCGGGGGCCAGTTAAACCAAAAGTGATCGAGTCGTCGGAGGTGGTCTGAAACAACTTTGGAAGGCTTACTTCTCGCTAAACTATGGTCCACTTAAGAATTGCGATTGTACGATTTATTTAGCCGAACTTTCTAGATTTCTGTTTGGTGAAAAAAATAAAGAAAATATATTGACAAGATGGGAAAAATGTCAAGGATCCTGAATACTTTTCCAAGGCAATGGAGATCTGATAATGTTGGAAAACTTCAGTATAATATATACAGAGCTCAGTTTATAGGGTGATTTAACTAACTGATAACATACACACATATTTGCACACACACACACACACGCACACACGCATATGCTATATATTACCTCAGTGCCATATCCCTCAGAGTACCTGGTTAACATGACTCTGTTTTTTCCACAGTGTTCACACAGCAGAGTGCCCTGACAACAGAAAAGCAAGAAGACAGCCGAGAGTGACTGATCCTGAAAAACACTTTGAAAGGAAAAAGCACACACACACACACACACACACACGCACACACGCATATACACACACGACGTGACAGCTGTCAGCTCAGAGCTGCTGCTGTAAAACATACAGTAGAAAAACAGGAGCAGCAACAGAGACGCGGGAGAGGTCGGCGGGAGGCGAAAGGCACGCGTTTACACGCAGAGGAGCGCTCCGAGCGGCGCGGCGTTTTTGTTGCGCCGCGCGCGCCGCAGACACTTAAGCGGGAAGCCTGAGCACTCACCAGCGTAGGCGCGTGTGCTTCTGAATAAAGTGTACAGGGACCGGCCTCGCACAGGCACACTACATCTACCTCTTCACAACTCGCCCCCATCTGAGACAGAGACAAAGACAGAGAGGATGAACCGGTGACTCTTCGGTGCCTCTCACCCCCTTTTACCGCCCGCCAGCGGCAGATTAGCAGAGCTGCATGAAGGAAGTTTTAAGATGTTGCCTCCCAAACTTTTTTTTTTTTTTTTTAATTATGCATCTCCTAATGGCTCTGTGATGTAACCTTTTCCACCTACTTGTATTTTCAAGAGCCGAAAACCGGGCGCTGATTAGACTGCCTCTGCCAGACGCTGGAAATCATGAATGCTTAAAAACCGGGGTAATTAAGCCGAGGAAGTAATTAACATCACATCCACTTATCCTGAAAGACACTTCTTTGTCGATTACATAATAAAAGTTGTTTTTTTTTTTTTTTTTTTTTTTTTAGTCAAAGGATTGAATATTGGCCTCGCAAATTATTACAATTTTAATCAAGTACATTAGTTTGTGATCGCAGTGTTCAATAACGCAGGCATTTCAACAATATCAAGGAATTTGTTTTGAGTAGTAAACGCTGCATAAACATTTGATTTGGAGAATTTTGCTTAAAATTTTAAGTTAACTGTTATTTTTGTCCGTCAACATTGAGGTACATTGGAAGGGTGATATGTTTACATGGGCTGTATTTAAGGGTGCACTGATCAATCGATCGATTGCCCCGATTTCCTTATTTTTGGGGTAGGGTAGGGGTCAGGGTTAGGGTTAAGGTTAGGGCTCTGTTTTCACCTGAGCTGATATTAGATGGCACTTCGATTTTATCCACTACACCTATCTACCTCAGCAGAGGAAAGAAAATCATCTATTATACTGATGATTGGCACGCCGAATCTGTGATTTGTTTTTTTTGTTTTTTTTAGCAGAAAGGTTAACTTATGTTAAAAAGTTAAGCTTTTTTAAGCATTCATACTAGCCCAAATGTTAAAAGTTAACTTCTACATCAGTGGAGTTTGGGCTTTAATGACAAACCGTTTAAGCCGCATGGTTGAGAAAGTTTGTTGCCACAATCGGTGTGAGTAGCAAAAATGTAAAAATGCATTTAGTAGCACTTTAGCTACTAAATGCCAAACACCATTTTATTTCAAACCCATAAAACCTATCGATATTAAAATTGGTTTCTTTCTTTCTTTATTGTTTGTTTACATTGGGACAAGTTTTAAGTGCTACATCTACAAAAGAAATGCGAATGGAAGCAAAATGGTGATGAAGATGGATTTTTTTTTGTTGCTGACTGAAAACGGTGCGTCAACTGGAGAGATGTAATTGCCCCAAAATTATGAAACAACTGAAAATCTGAGGGTTCGGTTCATGCTGGAGATAGTACAGAACCCAAAGTTGTTGTTTGTGAGCATAAAGTTCACTCAGTAAAAATTGGCTCTAACAACAATTTTTACTTTTTGTGTTTTCTCTTAGTACAAACTCGACAACTGCTGTTGATCTACACATTTGTTTTAAGTCAAAAACCTCTCGAAATTAT
This sequence comes from Poeciliopsis turrubarensis, assembly GCA_010277015.1. Lineage (NCBI taxonomy): Eukaryota > Metazoa > Chordata > Actinopteri > Cyprinodontiformes > Poeciliidae > Poeciliopsis > Poeciliopsis turrubarensis. The sequence goes on along the minus strand of VMRN01000168.1, from coordinate 510,238 downwards.
TCTTCTGCGATAATAAGCCTTTTTTTTTTCTCAGTTTGACTGTGCATGCTGTTTGATTAGGTGTTTATATTTTATTATCGTGACACAGATGGTGTCCTCCGACTTCACTTTTTGGTAGCGCTTCTTCTCCTGAATAAAAGTGGGGTTTATTCAGGAGACGGCTGTTGGGAGGAAGTTGCTGAAGCACACCTGTCAACATGAGAAAGTCGTTTTGAAATGAGAATTTTCTCACAAATGATCGTTTGCTCAAATACAAAGCTTCAACATGACATGGTATGTTTAAATGACCTTTAAACATAAATAGTTTTTTTTCTTTTTAATTTAGCAAAATAAAATGCATGCAATTTGTCACCTGAACATTATAAATTACATTTTAAGTTACATGAAAGCTTAAAATGTAATTGTCGAGTGTCGAGTGTCTCAGCCTGGCCGTACGGCTTCTCTTCGATGTGATGTAACGTCAAAAATCCAGGTAATCCAAAAACAGGCTTTGTGCAAAAAATAAAAACAATAAAAAAAATATAATGATAAAAAAAAAAAAAAAAAAAGGATTTAGAGCCTTACCTCACAGTCATTATCGGATGTCTCTCCAGAGGTAAACAGGCTGTGGGTGTCAGACTCCCTCCGCAGCATGACCTCTGACTGGGATCAAACACTTACATGGACCTGCAGGGAGGGGAGGAGGAGGGATTATCACTTTCACTGACTTGACTTTGTCCTGAAAATGATTTATGCTGACACTCTATTCACTTGGAGGCTTTATTTATTTCATTTTATCTTTCTGAGTGCTCTACTTTTCTCTTCTTCTCCTTTTTTTTTTTTTTTTTTTTTTTAAACAATGATTCACTGATGGATTGCAGAAAGCAGCATTGCAGTGGTGTAGAAGTGATGCTGTCTTTACGCAAACAGCGGGGTTTGTCATCACGGCACCTCTCTAACATCTGCTCGGCACCGTCCGCGCTCCCATTACGTAATAACCAACGAGCATCGATGTTCTAGGCGGCCTGAGAACTTTTCCCATGAAGAAGAAAAAAAAACAAAAAAAAACGCGAACATAACAAGGGCGCTCTATTCATTAAAAACCGACACATTCCGACATATTATTTACTGAATAAGTACTCAGTGTTTCCGGCATCCCCCCCCCCGCAACTGTGACATATAACAAAAATAAGAGCGGAGTGACCCATCTTACCCGAAAAAGCATCGCAGGACAAACAGAACAAACCCATAAAAGGTCGGCGGAGCTGCGTTTCGATTAGAGAAGGAGCCGGCGCGCGCGGCAGCGCGTGGCATCGTGGCGCGGAGAAGCCGTGAGCTCGCGCTGGTCGCTCATGTTTGACATTGTGGCGAATCCTCTGCGTGATGTCAGCTCGGCGAGCGATGACAGGCAGGCGGGCGGCTACGGTCGCGGGAAGGCGCGCGCCTCACGCTCACACACACACACACGAGGCACACAGAACCGCCGCCGCGGGAGCGCGAGACCAGAGGTTGGTGCGACTTCCGTTCGGACCTGGCTTTCAAAATAAGTTGGACCGGATGGAATTAGGACGAGATGAAAACAATGACACGTGTACGTTTCTTCCTTTTTACAGCTTATTGCTGTATCATGGTGTGTAATATGTCATAAATATCTCAAGCGTCTCTTCAAACTTGTCTCCATCATTTATATATCGTTATGTCGATATGTAAATATAAATTAAAGACAGAATTCTGAGATGAATTTGTCTTTGTTTCTGTATAGAGTAAATTAAACAATGAAAATCGTAAAAAAAAAAAAACCCAAACAAACAGGTTTTATCAATGTTAAAGCCGCATTTGGAAATGTTTTTATTGTGAAATAATTCTTTTGACTTCTTGTGAGATATTGTCCTTTATTTCTTCAAATTATGAAGATATGTTTTAATAAAGAGGGACACCATCTTTGTTTCTTCTTCAACAGCAGTCTTTAAAAAAAAAAAAAAAAAATACTCGACATAAAAAATTTGCAGTAAGATGCGACTCGAACAGATGCGGTTCACGTGCCGGATACTGAGATCATAGCAGTTTTCGGTCAACTTGTAATCGGTGTCAACTTGTTAGTGTTAACTTATGGATGTCACTTTATCAGGACAGTGAAAAAAAACATACTGGTATGTAAAAAGGAAAGTTAATGTATTTTATTCCCACATGTTGTTATATGACATAGTTCAGGAACGATGTGTTCTGTCATATAAATATAGATTGCTATACTTTTTGAAGGATCAGGGGAAAAAAATCATTGTGGATCAAAGACAAGGATACTACAACCAATTTTAGGAAAGGAAACCTAAAATAAAACATTTGGAACAGCTGCTTGAAGTGCTCTGTCACTCCCCTCACTGTGGATCTAAGTACGTTTCTCTCTCTGAAAATTGCGGTCGATAACTTTGATTAAATTGTGATTTAATCACAGGGACCGTGTACGTTCAGTGCGTGCAAAGAGGAAATTGCCAAAGAAATTGTTTAACTTGTGTTGTGAGACCAGACAGAATCAACTTTTAATCGCGGGGTTTATGAGTTTGCAGAGTGTTTTACATTTTTGTGTGTGGAGCATTATGTGACTTTATGGGTGTGTTGAGAAAACCTTTCATAGACCGAGTGACGCTTGAATTGAGAGTGCATGTGGATCTGAGGGACTCAAGGTTTTTTCGTTTCACCTTCCATTTCAAAAACTTGAAATGCTGCATTCCCTCTACCTTTGCTTTGGAAAACATCTTAAAAGTGGTTCTTTGAACCCTTAAATCATTTTTTTCCAAAGAAAGGCGCATACCAGCCGGACATGGAATTGCAGGTCACTGCTGCCGCATCTCATTGTTGCGCTGAATACGTGCTTGCGAGGCAATGTGGTACACTGGTATGTTATTGTCTTTGAGGAAAATGAGACGTTTACTTGAAGTAAACGGTCGAAGCGTCGAGTAGCGCGAACCCGTGGAGACACGTAAAGTTCTCATGGCGACAATCATGGGGTCGTGACAAAAACAAAACGAGACCAAGCTTGAGTTTTGGAAAACTTCACTTAAACATGTTGGAAGAGCGTCCCGCTTCAAGCTGACCTTTCAAATGACGAAATCAAAGTTCAGTTTTTTTTGTGACCCTGACATCTTAAAAACCCTCAAACATGCAGCAACGACATGCGATTTTTGTCTTGATCTTTATCTCGGCGCTTGGAGTCAACCTTGTTGGGACCCGCAATAGAGAGGAAGAGGCGGGAGGGGAGTTGCAAGCATTTATTTAAACAGCCACTACCGCAGAGAGACACACCGAGACACAGAACATCCTCACGTCCCCAAAATTGCTTTCCCCCCCCCCACAGAAAACGTGTCCCTTTCTGTCAGGGCGCCGCATCGTCCCCACAGCTCTGCAGCTGCACTTATCGGGTCTGGTAGCTGGAGCCTGGCCAAAACAAGTCTGCTGTTTATTTGTGAGCGAAGGCTGCCTTTGGGAGGCTGGAGAAGTAAAACTTTAGACACTCCAGAGACAAGCAGCGAATATGTATATTTGGGAGCAGACTTTTAAAATGCAGTGCTGATAAATAAACGCCTAAACGATTTTAAAGTCCTGCAAAGCTCATTTTGACTGAATTCTCCCATGAGTCCTGCTGCCGCCAGCAGACAGCAGGGCTACTGAGTGAGATAAAGTGTAATTAGGGGAGACCTAATGGCCGAGGGAGGGATCCTCATTAAGGCTGCATGTGGACCGTGCAAAAGACCCTTGGGGACAAACCAAATACTGTTTTAGAGACCGTTCCAGTATCTGGCAGTAGTCCTTAAGTCTTTTCACGTTTTGCCTCATCAACTCGAAGTATTTTATTGACATTTAATGCGCCTCGTGCAAATATTTTTGCACAGCCAGTGTTGCGTCGATGGAAATGCAACTATCAGAGGTCACAAGCCGGCGATTCCTCATACCAGTCCCAAGCCTGGAAAATGCAGAGGGTTGGGCCATGGAGGGGAATCCAACATAAAACCTGCACCAGATCAAATACGTGACTCACAAACAGCAGTTCTGTACCGGTTTGGTTGAGGACAGGGTTGATGATGCCCTCCAACGTCGGCGTTGTTGGCATCTATTGCAGTGAGACGCCATCTGATAGGCAAAAAATACTATTTATGTGAGATTATGACATGTAGCATGTATTACTCATAATCTTATGCACACTGACGATGCATCGGAAGCCCTGTACTTCGATCTTTTGCTCCAATAACTAGTTTCCCCCGCATGGTCTCATCTGACTAGAACTTGCATGCAGTATCCTTTGCCTGGCTTTCTTTCAAAACAAGTAACTAGTGCTGATATGACAATAGCACTGTACTGCTTTCAAGAGAATATTTCCTGCATATTAGGAGCAATCCTGCTCATAAAAAGTTCACCGGCCTACGTAAATAAGAACTTGTGTAAAAACAATATGTCTTCATAAAAACAGGGGGAATTGCTTGAAAGCAAGATGTGCTCTTCTGTGTGTGTGTGTCAACTGAAAAGGACGGAGGTAACAGATCTGAAGAAGGAGATAAAGAGGCTTGTATATACACCACCATACCAACACAAACAGGAGATTCGGCCTCGATAAGGAAATGAAGGAAAAGGGCGCAGCTCAAATAAACCGTAACCGATGCGCCGGTGCATCCCTCGCCCTCCTCGCCCTCCAACTGAAACGCTCGCCGGCCGTTGCTTCTGGACACACACGGGGAGATGGAAGTCAGGGGGCATTTCTGCGGAGGCATTTCTGAAAGAGCAGCAGGGAAAGGCATTCCGTGAATTTTCTCATCGGAGTCGGAATCAGGACTTAAACACAGCCCATCAAGGCTCGCAAGAATTCTCTGAGGTCGCAGAGCTCTGCTGCAAAAGAACAACAGCGGACGTTCAGATCAGACGCTTCCAATCTGAGGGAACAAACACGACACCCGAGGCAATTACAGGTTACGGTGGAGTGAGGATCGGCCAGAGGTGGCTCAGGAACTGGGATTCTGGGCGTGGGAGCTATGCGCTCCTGTGGTGGACAAGTGAGGCAGAGCATCCACAGATGTTCAGATGGAGATTTAGTGTCTGTGAGGTGGAGGCCGACTGCGCAGTGAGAAGAGACGGAACAGGAAAAGCAAGGAGATCTTTTTCTATGAGGAATGAAGGGCACAGAAGACGAGGCCTGGTAGATCCCCAACGAGACTTTCGTTCGTTTTCAGGATGAAGAAGAGGTATGCCTTTTGGAGTCAGCTGAGGAAAAAATAACCTCGTTGAGTTTTTTTTTTTTTTTTTTAACACGTTCACTACTTAAAGATACCAATGAAGGAATCGGATCAAATCAAAGACCTGACCTGGGACTTTGACCAATCCTGGGACTCGATCATTAAACCGGCCGCGTGCCTTTGCCTCAACACCTTGGATTTCTCTGACCTCTTCGATGAAGACGACAGCGAAGAGGAAGAGCGGCTCCTTGCGTCACCGCCAAGTCAACACCTGTCCGTGGCACCTCCTCCGCCGCCTCTTCCACCACCTCTTCCTCCACCTCTTCCTCCACCTCCCGCTTTACCTTCACCGTCTAAAGGTGCAGGGATTAAGAGCCACACCCTGAAGCTTCACTGGCGGGAACTCCAGAACCTGACCCCGCTTCCCCGGATGACGCGCTTTGGGAAGCAGACTATATGGGCCGGACTGGAGCCAGTGCAGTTGGACACGAACCGTCTGGAGTATTTGTTTGAGTCCAAGGCCACCAGCACCAGTTTTATGGTGGTTTCTGGGCGGCAGGTGAGAATGATAAAACCCTTGAAACCAGGACTACTGTAATGACTTCTGTCTGTTTCTAAGTGTTTTATAAAAAGACAAAATGGTAAAGTGTATTACTGTCAACCAAGCATAGCGATCTGCTTATGTCAGTCCCTACAGCTGATCTAGTAAGTCCCTATGTGTGTTGAGGGTTGGATGTTGCAATAGCCGAATTTCCATTACAAATGTGCACAAAAAAAACCTTGCGGGCGTTCCACTAATGTCAAAAACACACAATTTCTTGTTTCCCTTAAAGCAGCAGTATGCAACGATTACAAATACGTTCCTTCCATATTTGTTCAAACCGTCACCCTGTTGTGAGTTTTATGAGACAGACGATCTATGAAACGATTGGGTGACTTGTGATTTCTGAAGTCAGTTGGTCAATAAAAGTGGCTTGTCGTCATTGGCAGCCATGAAGCAGGTAAGTTTCGTGAAAATCCAGTCAAACTCAAAAAGCTGTCATGATCTTTTAACCATTACTTTTTCTGTTAAATTCAGTGTAACTGGGCCTTTCGGCCCGCATTCAATTTGTGGTAGGCGTACAAGTGAATGATTTTAAAATCAATGCGGCAAAATGGTTGACGTTCGACGATTCATCACCAGGTACATTTTATCTCCAGTGTTCAGATTTTCTGCGTTTTCTCTGGATTCTTTGAATTTAGGTCGAAACGTTGCTGCAGTTGTTGCTTTGGGAAACATTAGTTCAAATCGATGGAAACCCATTCAGTCCACTTTGATGAAGACAATAAATAAATAAATCACAGTTATGATCTAGGTATCTCATTATGAGACACCGAAGAGGAACTAAAAGTCAAATTATTAGGTAGTTTTTCATTCTTGTAACTTATAAGAATACCCATGTGATAATTACTGGAGTCAAGTTGTTGTGTTTTTTTCTTTTTTTTGAATTGTGACAGAAGTTGGAATCCATACCCTCTGAAGGATTTATGCAATGATGCAAGCATCCAAATATGTGTCTAATTATAAATTATAAGGCAACAAAATCTAAAACGTTCTGCATCATAACAGTGTGTTTCCCTTCAGCAGAAGCAGTCGTCTATTTCAGTGCTGGGCATGAAGCGCAGTAACATCATAACCATCGCCCTGAGCAGCCTGCCTCCACCTCGCCTCCTCCCTCCTGCCATCTACAGCATGGACAGCAGCGTGCTGGACAGAGAGGACATTCAGGTACGCCCGCCCCGTGTCTTTGACCTCGAGACTTGTGTTCCGACAGGGCGTCTGAGCCGTTTTCACGTTTCCTCTGCAACAGCGACTTGAAGCTCTGACCCCGACCGAGGAAGAGCTTCGCCTGATCAGCGAAGCCAAGGCCCAGAACCCCGACGCTCCCCTGGCCCAGGCTGAGCTGTGCCTGCTCACTCTGGGGGAGATACCTCACCTGAGTACGAGGCTTCAGCTCTGGACCTTCGCGCTGGACTACGACTCCTTAGAGAAGGTAGACGGAAACAACCACGCCTGTGATGGCTGTCACTTTGATCTGATCTCAGAATGGCATGAAAATGTCCAAAGCCTAAAAAAAAATAACAAAAACAAACAAAAAAAAAAAAACACAGAACCTTCTGGCTCATCAACAGTACTGTTAAAAACCATGTATGTCCCATTGAGTTATTTTCACATTTGAACCACAAAATTCAATGCATTTTAGATGGCAAATGGCAACTAGCTAAGTAGTCCAGCAACATGTTCTGGTCAGATGGTTTCCTCTGACCGGAACATCTTGTCTCACTACGTCGTGTCGGTCTATATAAAATCCCTTGACTGTAACAACTAATGAGTTCTTCTGCAAGGCACAGTGTGTTTTTTTTTATGTGTGTGTGCATCCATTTTGTAGGAAATCGCTGAGCCTCTGTTCCACCTAAAGCTGGCCATGGAACAGCTGGCCGCCAGCCAGACCTTCAGGTGCATCCTAGCGACCGTGTTGGCCATCGGCAACTTTCTCAACGGCTGTAAGGTGAGGTAGCGCGATGGTGGGTTTCGTTTTTCATTTCTACTCCACTTGGTTCATGCGCGACAAGAGATTTCATCTCCCCCAAGGCCCGCGGCTTTGAGCTGAGCTACCTTGGAAAGCTGTCCCAGGTGCGGGACACGCACACGCGCCAGCCGCTGCTGCACCACGTCTGCGTGCTCCTGCTGCAGCTCTACCCACAATCCTCTGACCTCCACTCTGACATCACCGCCGTCACTAAAGCCGGCAAGGTGCGCACCGTGGGAAATAACTGCATGACAAACAACAGAAGGTAAACAAAGTCACGTTTGGTGCTCAAAGGTTCCCCTCATCTCTGCAGTGTGACTACTCTCTAGTCCAGTCCAACTTTGTGCAGCTGGAGGCCATGTGCAAAGCATCATGGGAGCAGTTGAAGGTTCTGGAAAAGGCTGAGGAAAAGAAGAAAGGGGGAAAAGGAGATAAGCGGAAAGGGAAAGACGTGGAGATGTTCGCCCCAGAGGGTTCGCTTCGTCACAAACTGCCCAAGATCCTGAAAGAGTGCGAGGAGCGGCTGAAGGTCCTGAGAGCCGTCCACCGCCGGGTCATCAACAGGCACGCTTGCACACGTCTCCCGCGCACCGAACTCCGATCGTCTTTGCCCGCGATTTAGAACTTACCGTTTTCCCTGCCGCTTGTCTCCCCTTCTTCAAGGTTCCACTCGTTCCTCATGTTCCTGGGTTACTCCCGAGGAATGGTGCGCGACACCAGAGCGGAGGACTTCTGCAGGACCATCAGCAACTTCTCGCTGGAGTACAGGTCCATGAGGCAGGCCGTCCTCATGCAGAGGGAGCGGGAGAGGGAGCGGGAGAGGGAGCGGCAGAAGATCGGCGGTGAAAGCCCGGGGCCCGGCACGCCTGTGGGCAGGAGGAAAGGTCAGCAAACTCCAGCGTCACAGGTTGGTGTTTCAAACACTCCCGAACCAAACCATTCGACATATTCACCTGTTAAAATGACAATTTGTCAGAAAGGGCCCTGTGAAATGCGTATAGTGTTCTCCTAGAAGAGCTGAATAAACTGCTTTTGATCCACCATGCAGGAAAGCGATGAGCAAAGCCGCCTGGAGGAAGTGCTGAGAACGCCGGAGTCCGTTCCAAGGAAGGATGGGACTTTACCACGAAGCCGCCGACGGATGGCTGACATCAAAGGTATTTCACACGTTTTTGTTTTACCCTGACTTCAATCAGTTTTTCTGCTTAATTCAACGCGAGTTTACTGTATGATTTGTTGCCCATTTGTTTCTGTTTCAGATTCGTTTTCAAGAAAACTGAAGGCGTGACCTTGCTGACGTCCCCTTTTAGTCACTGGAGAAAGTTATTTATGACGTTGCTGTTACACTGAACTGTTGATCTCTGATATTCCCATATTTTGCAGCCAGTGCATTTTGCGTCAGAGCTTTTGTGGGAAACTTTGCGTCGAGGGTGAACTCTGTCACTTTTGTCACTTGCATGAGTCAAACTATTGCGCTTGTTGTTTTTATAAGCAGCTAAATTAAAGTCAGATTAAAAAAAAAAAAAAAAATCTTTATGATAAAAAACTGATGCTAATAGTTTAGATTTCAATCTGCTACAGCAACAGCTAAAGCCAGATGTTTACATTGTGTGACAGTAAAAAAATGTGCATTTGTATGATATTCTAATTCGCATTTGGTGCTCATAAACTGCTGTTGTTTGTAATAAACTGATTTAAAAAAAAATTTAAATATGCATATTAACGTATGCGTGTTTAGAGAAAAGAAATAAAATGATTTACCAAAGGAACAATACTTGTGTTGAATCTGAGCTTTAAAGCATAAATAAAACTTAAAAATGAAAATTCCCAACTGTATTCTAAATAATAACAGGCTAATATTTAAATTTTATAGTATTTAGCAACTGCAGTCACCTGTAAAGGTTTAAGAAAAAGAAAAAAAAACACAATAAATTTTATGGTATAAATGGGCAAATCTTATCCGCATACAGGATTTATATGCAAACACTTTTACGCTTCAAAAAGTGTAAAAATAAATAAATTCAAATTTTGTAACCATTGCCAACTTTAATATTGTTATTTTGTGGAAACATAAATTATTAGTTAGTTCTTAAGAATCTAAAATTTGAGATGAGATGAATAACTACAAGAATGAATGCCAGATTGTTTCCAAGTCAAAAAGGACAAAAAGTACAATCTTTGGCCTTCGTATTGAGTTTTAGTCTGAAGCATTCCTCACCTTAATCGTCTTTTGTTTAGGTTTTTCTGCCTTAACCTCCTCAGACCCCGCGTCCTCATATGAGGACATTACATTTTTTCTGTTCTGCCCCATGATACTTAATTTGTAAGAATTTTGACCAATTGTCCTCATCTGGGGGCCCTGCCTGCACAACCTAGTGGTCTCATAATGAAATTACACTTTTCTGAAAAAAAAAAAACAGAAAAACACATGGCGGGGGATGATAGCGAACGTCTTCTACGGCAGCTCCCGACAGAAACATGGACAAGGCAAAAATCCTAATCGAATTTTATGATTGAAACTAGTTTATTTATGCACAATAATGTATGTAGCTTCACATGGCATGCTTATTTGATATATTTGAGTAATATTAGCAAACTACAACGTCTGTAAACATGACGTACTCATATGAGGACATCAGGTCTAGCTTCAGTGCAAAAACGTAACATTTTTGTTTGAGTTTGCTATGACACGTTCATAATAATGGTCATAAACGTTGCACTTTTCCATGCAAAGCCTTTCACAGAGGCAAGCAGGAATACTTGAATTAATGACTGAGTTCACTATGACATATTCATGATGAAGTTCATAAACTTTGCACTTTTCCATGCAAAAGCTGCACACTTTTATCTGCACTTTTGTGTTTGTTGACAGTATAAAATAAACTTTTGTACTTTGTCAACTAAATGGGGTCTTAATTGTGAAAGTCTGGACAGAAAGCAGTGTAAATGTACATACTGTGAAACACAGATGTAAATAATAACATTGATTGAATGGTCGTATTGTCACACAGATAGACCCAATGTCCTCATATGAGGACATTGGGTTTTGAGATAACCACTTATTGTAGAAAGCTAAAATTTAATTTCAACTAAAATTAGGTCATACTAATCCCAAATAGTAAGGAGACATAAAAAATGCACATAAAACAAAAGCCCGGGTCTCAGGAGGTTAAACTTTCTCACGCCATCATTTGCGTCGAGCGACAGCGGTTGGCAGACGTCTCACGTCCGTCGAGTGTCGCGACCAATTGGAGATGGACTTTCACCGGAAGGGGTGGGGCGGAGGGCGGTCGAGCGGTCCAATCGGAAGCCAGGAATACGAAGCGGGGGCGGGGCCGGCTCTGCTCACAGTGTGTGTGTGCGGAGTCGACGCCATTTCGTGTCAGCCGGTGTCGAGGTGCTTCCTACACAGTGAGCGGATGACCCAGCTCCCGAGTTAAACAAGCGCTCAGTTGTTCTCATTTTTAGTGTTAAGGTCCTGGTGAGTATTTTTAAACGAGAGATTTTTCGCGCTTTTTTTCCATTTTTTTCTGAATTTTGAAGCGTCTTTGGGATTTTTTTTTTTTAAATGTTGGTTTTTTTTTTTTTTTTAATTTTTTTAATTTTTTTTTTTTAATTGCAGTTTTTTTCTGGCTGGTTTTCCCGAGGCTGTGTTGACTGGCTGGCAGGCTGGCTGACTGTTATGGCGTACATTTTGTGACGGCAGTAACAAAACTGGTTTTGCTGTTAACGTTCACCTCGGTGTCTCTGCTCTTGTTTTTTTTTTTTTTTTCTATTTTAAACCTCCATTTTCCAGGCGTGTTGTGTTCTCTTGTCGTGTATCTTGACTGTTGGCTCGTTTTCATGCAGAGAAATGTGGAGGATTGTCCCCAACTGTTTTTTTTTTTTTTGTTGTTGTTGTTTTTTTAAACGGGCTTGCTCAAATCTCTGGAATAATCATTTTTATGTTGCTTTTTCATCAGCCAGCAAAAAAATAAAAAATAAAAAAAAAGAATGGTTTACGTTTCTTGAAAATTGGTGTTTTTTTTCCAATTTTCTTTTGTAGTGATTGCTGAGGCTTTTATGTTTTCCTGCAGAGGAATGATGTCATTTTTCAGGCATTTTTCAAGGACGTTTGCACAGTCAACAAGTTGGGAGTTCTCTTTGCATAGGCGCCACATATTTTGTTCCTTTTTGGCAATATTGGTATATTTAATAAAGCGATTTATTTATTTTTTTTTCCCCCGCCAAAAAGGGAAAAGTACTATTACAGGAGAGGCGTTGAAGGGAGCTTTTGTGAAGGACAATTGCGATTACCCAGTTTGTTTTTGAGCATATGACAATAAAGTTATTTCTATTTCGAGGTGTGCAGATGTTATGACCCGAGAACTCTATCAGGATCTAAATGGCTCTGATACTTTGCTGCTCATTTGCAAAATTCGGGTTGCTTATCTGTGTGAGTGTGACCACAAACGCCAAATGATTGCGTTTTCTTTTGCTTTTTCATGTTTACGTGAAGTTTCACCAGCAACAGAGGCACTCTCTGTGTGTTTTTCCTGTTTTTCACCATATATTTTTATTATAATTATTATTTGAACGTCAAGAGTGTTTGTTTTTTTAGTCCATAACAATATTGATTAGAGACAATGGATTTTAAAAAAATGAACGTATTAATTGGTTTGTAGTTATTCCAATGGATTATAAAAGTGGAATAACTGTATCATCCCTTGTCACAAATACATAAACATGAGTTGTTCCTTATATTAAACTCGACATTATTGAGAAGGTTCAAGAAGATATCATCCACAGAACCAGCCGCTCCATTAAATATTTTGGAAGGATTCACTAATATGTAAATTTAAGACGTCGTTAATATTAGCGTAATGGCCGGCAACTAGCCTGTACATCTCGCCAGTTTGCCCCGTAAAACACAGCTGATTGAATGCAGTTTTGAGAGCACAGTATTTTGATGACCATTACTCTCATAATTAATTAAAATATTTTATGTATAAAAATACTCGAGCCATGTTTTATAAGTACCAAATGTTGCTAATTGGTGTGAAATGGATGTAAGGAATGCTCATGAATTGGCCAACCGACCCACAGGATCGCCTGGGCAAAGTGCTTTACATTATATGGCTTTATATGGTAGTACTGCTTGAATGAAGCACTATGCCACCAAAAACAACACTAGTTTTAAAATATGTGTTTGTATTTAACATAATAGTTAATTTATGTATTGCATACCAGGAGTTGGTCACTTTCCTCCTTTCTCATTTGGTACTTTTGGCCGTTTCATACCCAACTTTTTCAGGAACCAACAGAAGTTGTCTATCACGGGCCCTTTCCTACCATCTTCAATTGGTGCCCACTGAACCTTATGAATATGTTGAACTCCGTTTAACAAGCCATGATTTACAATCATTTTCTGAAATCTTCTAATAGTTTTATGGGGTTTTTTGGGAGGGATGGGGGTATGAAGAGGAAGATGTCTATGTGGGGTTACTGTTACCCCGTTTCCACCGAGTGGCGCAGCACTGGTCAGTGCAATTCTCTACCCCACCTTGTAGGCCGGTGTAGTCGAGCAACTCCACTGCCAGTCGAACTCTCACTGTTCAGTCGAGGCGAAACCCAAACGCTCAACATTGCGTCATACAAACGTGACGCAGCGGTATGCCTCATGCTTGATGCCACCGGTGACAATCAATGGACTGTGCTGTCCAGCCAGACCTTATCACTTTCCGATGGACCTCCAACTGAAAGGCTGGCCCAAGAAGGGTGTGTCACAGAGGTCCGTTGAAATCACTTTTACAAAACAGTGTGAGGAACTGCACTGACCCGTACCACACCGTGTCCCTCTGACGGAAATTCATCTGTACTCTATGGCTGCTCAAGCCACGGACCGTGAGCCATGCTAGCTGCAGCAGCTTGCACAGTTGAAGCACCAACACTATATGCATACATATCAGACAGTTCTTATACGGATGGCCAAGCTTCAGATAGTAGAATAATAAACATCAGTTAAATACTTTTTTTATTATTATTACTGACCATACTCTCCATTTATTGTGTAATTTGGTCATTTTAGAGCTAAAATATGGGCCATAATGTAGATGAAAGAGGAATGCAATGATGCCACATAATATTCCTCATGGTGATATAATTCCACTATACCACCTATTAGTATACTGATGTTTTTTTAGGCAACGTTCTATAAAGTTATCACCAGTGACAGGTTGCCAGTGGTAGAAAATCCTCCGAAAGCATCAGGGTCAACCGATTCAGCCGGCAGCGATTCTGTGGCTTAGCAACAAAGCTGCTTAGCAATCTCTTGATCAATAATTGGAGATGAACCGATCCGACACTGATATCTTAATTTTGCCCCTTATTGAAGAAAATTGAGTATTAGAGACAATGTGGCTGATCCATACGGGCAAATCTATTCGGTATAATTTCTATGCTTTGTTCTTTGAGCGATGTTTACTGAATCTCAGATATTTGTATCGATATCTTAAATGGAAAAAAATGCATCTGCGCTTCCCGACAAATAACCCCACAGTGCTGGTACTTGGGTTTGGCTGCAACAGTTTGGATTCAATTGCTCTGAAGCTGTACTCCCCTTTTCTTTCAGACACGCATTGCAGAAAAACTGACCAAACAATTCATCTCACAATCTATCCGGGCAACGACTCCCTATCTGGATCAGTCCAAACCAAGACCGCGCTACTCCATAAACTGCATAAAAACCGACAGGGTTTGGAAAATGAACCAGAGGAAAGTGAACGTGTGCAAAATCCCGCAGATCCCTGCTTGAACCCCAACACTCCTGTCAGAATTAGAAACACCACAGCTTCTGGTCGCTCTGTCCGGCTGCCAGCTTGCAGAGGCGTGCTGGCCAGATCGTGCAGGGCGAGAGCGCAGCATTAAGCCTTGGCCAGACAGTCTGCTGCTAACATGTAATCCCTCTGCTGCTGCTGCTGCTGCTGCTGCTACTTCTGGGTCACACTGAGGCCCAGCTGGCTGCACTTCTTGCTTTTGACAAGCGATAATCTGCCTCTTGCAAGATGAAATAACAAAGTTTCAGTCAGCGGGAAAAAAAAAAAAAAAAACGCAGCTTCATCACTCACCTGCTAATTCAGTAAAAGGAACGATTAAATCTACAAAGACAACAGCTTTATATGCACCATAAAGCATAGAATGGATCTGGATGTTGTTTTTTTTTTGCTTTTTTTTCATTTGTTGTTTTTTTTTTTTTTTTTACTGCTGCCTCCATCTGTTTCATAATTATAATGCGCACCCCCACCCCACCCCACCCCACCCCAGTCTTACGTAACTTTGCGACAACAAACTCAAAGCTCTTTACTCTTGTTAAAGCCGAGGCTTCGATGCTAACAGTGAAGCGCTGCGGAGTCTCAGAACCACGCAGCTCTGTCATGCAGACAGTATGAGGCCGCGTTGTTTATGCAAACCTCAACAGGCTATATACACGTATACATATCGAACGTTTCAACACGGCTTCAGCTTCACATTTTGTCACTGTATTCTGTTGGGATTTTGTGCGACAGAGCAGCACTTGGGCAGCAGATGTTTGTGAAGTGGAAGAAAAGATTCATCTGATAAATCTCAGAAGTGCACGTTCTCAGAAGGGTGATGTGTCTAATCTGTTTAAAGGTACAGAGACAGAAATTCCTTCTTTATTAAACTCTAATTTTGCTCGTAACGATTCACAGATGTAAAAATTTGGGTTAATATCGACGTCCGATATCGCCGTTTCTTCAATGGCCAATGACTGGCATTTCTTCTATACATGCTTCCCAAGTTTTTTGGCACCAGGAAATAAAAAAATGCACACACCACTCACATTACTACTTTGGTTAAACGCCCCACGGTTCTGCAACTCGTCACGTCAGTATCATTCTCACACTGCCACACAAATGCCACGGGGCCGACCTTCCGCTTTCCCCCTCGTGAAGCATACCCGCAAATGCCAACAAGACGGAAATAAACGTTGGTTATTGAAATCGGTTCGGTTTCACTCATGGGGCAAACGCGTTCAAAATTGTTCGACGATAGGGGTGCACCGGCTGCAGGGGTCTGGAAGATCGCTTATCTTTAAAAAGCCTAACCTGACTTTTTTTTTTTTTTCTTTCTTTTTTGTCGTTGAAAAGTTGCCAAATATAGCAACAAAGCTGCTAAGTTGGCAACAGTAGAGTGGCTATTGTTCACCACGCATGACTAGCTTACTAACATGACTGGCCAGAGGGTTTATCATTCTGTCCTCTTATGGCAGAGCAAAAGGCAACAGTGTCTGGTTGCCAGACCTTTGCAGAGGTAAATCCAATCGATGGATGAGATTGGTTTCGCATGTAAGTATCGTCCGAGCGCCGATTTATCGGTGCACCCGTTTACGCCGATGGTGATGCAGAATACATTGTGCGTCCCTACATGATGATGTTGGCTACACACCAAATATCTATAATAATTTTGACTATCGGTGACTGTATTGTTTGAAAGCAATACCTATTTTCCCCTTACACTTCCCTCCTTCTCCACCAACACAATGTTTGTGATGATGATGCTCAAGATTTCGTCTATACTCTAAAACCCCCCATGAAATACATTCATTTTATTCTGACAAAGACAAAAAACTTAAAGCAGCAAAATGACTTTTGTGTCGTAAAAAGTCACCCCTATGGGGTTGCGTGGTAGTCTTTTAGCTCTAGCCTGTTTCTTCTTTTTACAAGCCCTTTGTAGTGGCTTTCAAAATAAATTTCAACAAATAGTCATAGTACAAATCTAAAATTTTGCACCCATTAAGTATTCATTAGTAGGTAGGCTTCTAAATTCAAATGAATTTGTTATTTAATTCACAATTTTCTTTTTTTTTTTCTCCCCAGCCCCCTTTTCACCTTGATTTAGCCAAAGACATTAGAAAGTGCAGTGGATATTTCCCTTCAGTCACTCAGGACTCTCTTCTCTTCGACAGACAGAAAGGCAGGCAGGCAGCCGTCCACCGAGCCGATAAAGACACAATGGAGTGAGTGTTGCTTTCAGGCCCCGACCCTCTTCTGCTGTCCATTTTACAGACCCCTGCTTTTGTTGTGGTAGAGCATCAACACACCGTTCGGGGTGTGAGAATGTGCTTCCTGCGCGGGAGCCGTCCTAATTTGGCACTTTAGAATTGTTGAGCACATTTTTACACAAGTTTTGAACTAGTATTAGGAGTTTGATGTTTATCAGCTAGCTGTTAAACTATTTATTCAGCTCACCACAAAGGGGGTGATCTTTCACCCTTAGGGGTTCCAACGTCCAAATGACAGATTTGATCAGCAACAATCTGCCTTTTATCTGCCTCTCCCAGCTGGTCGCCGTCCTCCACCTCCAGCTCCATGGCGAGCAGCAACGTGACCAACAAGAACGACCCCCACTCCCTGAACTCCCGAGTCTTCATCGGCAACCTCAACACCTTGCTGGTCACCAAGGCCGACGTGGAGGCCATCTTCTCCAAGTACGGCAAGATCGTCGGCTGCTCCATCCACAAGGGTTACGCCTTCGTGCAGTACTCCAACGAGAGGAACGCCCGGGCCGCCGTGTCTGGGGAGGACGGCCGGATGATCGTCGGGCAGGTGTTAGGTAAGGGCGATTGACCATCAACTCTAGTTGGCAAGAGTTGGTGTATTTCACGTCAGGACACCTAAATCAATTGCTTAGTCAGTTTCCGTTAATCTCTGTGGAGATTTGATCATTTTCCATCCATCTTTTCCAGGTGTGTTAAACTTATAAAAGACAGAAAACATGCAAGACAACAACCTTTGACTGACTTTGAACAACACTTGTCCTGAGAGGTTTTCCCAAAGGCTGCTTTATTTCTTGTAAAACAAAACAAAACAAAACAAACAAAAAGAAACAACTGAAATACTTAAATCACAAAGAACCAAATCAAATGTTAAATTTTAACCAGGTAGACGGAGCTTAGATGTTCTCCCAGTGAATATGTGGATCTTCTCTGGGTACTCCCTTACATTACTTGGTTCATCTAAATTGCCCGTAGGTCTGAGCGTGTGCGTGTACTGTCCTTTGACAGATTGACCGCCTGTCCGACTTCTAACATTGACACGGCAGGATCTCAAAGCACAGTGGACGTTGGTGACAGTTTTAAACAAATAAATGTGACTCACGACCTAAGACTTGCAGATACATGTCTTAGCCTCAGTTGCCAGATGCATATCGAAGCAAATAGCAGTTTTTCAGTGTTTTTGTGTCGTGCCACGGGCTAATCACTCTGTACGTAGTGACTGGCTAATTTAGCTGAAATTGCCGTTAGACTGGCAGAGTCTAAGTTTCAAAGAATATTTCTCAGTTTTTAAGGAATCTTGATTGCATTTCATTATCTGCTGCTCCAGTCCTAGTAGACTGAGTGTGAGCTGGATTTTCCCACGGCAAAAGAAAAGATTAATCACGTCTAAATCAGGATTATTAATTTTTTTTTTTTTTCCAAAGAGCCAAGGGCAGCACTCATCAAACGCCTACAACTCAACTCTGAGTCAGGAGAATTTTGTCTTTTCATTTATTTATTGAAGGGGAGGAAATCCAAGAGAAGATTAGTCTTTTTATGATTTTGCCTGACTGGCGTGAGCCGTAACTCCTGTCTGGTCCATCACTGACATTATGACACTTTGTAGATTTCAAAGACAAAAAAAAAAACAAAAAAAAAAATCACCATGATAGTGCTGAAAATGCTAGGGTCAAAATGAACATTAACGTAAACAATGCCTAATTTTGTGACAAACTGTACTTCCTCTAATATTCTGTAAAATCAAAGAGCCCAGAAAAAACGCATCCAATGATGCATCCAAGAACTTAGGTCTTTAATGTTTTATCCCGGTGGTGGTAAATTATCTAGAACTTGTCTAATATTTAACAGGTTCTGTTAGTTAAAGTTTTCTGTTTGGTGCAAAAGCCGAGTCCCTCTGCTGCCCCCTAGTGCTAAATGTTAAGCATTAAAATAAACCTTCTTGTGTTTTTTTTTTCCAAGAAAATTAAAATAGAAGTTACTAATATTGTCATACAGTTGTGATCAAATTCACATTTGAATTTTAAAAAAGAAAAAAAAAATACTTCAAAACTTCAGTGTTCTCCTTCCCGCAGACATCAACCTGGCAGGCGAGCCGAAGCCTCGCCGATCGAAGACGCTGAAACGATCAGCGGGAGACATGTACAGGTGTGCATCCCTGCCGCTCAGTTTCCCTAGTAACGGCACAGCAATGCATGATTACATCTGAAATGTTTCATTTAAGGGGTGTGAATTGTGTTGCTGTTTTCTTCTCTGCAGTTCATCTTTTGATTTGGATTATGATTTCCAAAGAGATTACTATGACAGGTAACACGTTTATTTTTTTATTATCGAGGACTGAATGTTCACGTTTGTATCCACCCAGTCTTCAGCAATTCACTGTCCAAATATAGTACTTTTTTTCCATTCTTACCCTAAACTTAATAAAGTACTGTTCAATTCGTTGAATGAGAACGTCGAAGCTTACTGGATGCAACGTCGTCTTCCATGACCTTCAGAATGTACCCCTACCAGTCTCGGGCGCCTCCTCCTGCCCCGCCTCCTCTGTCGCGTGCCGCGGTCCCGTCGAAGCGTCCCAGGGTGAGTCTGAGCAGCGGGGGAAGCCGAAGGAGCAAGACCGCCTTCTCCTCGACCTCCTCCAAGAGCAGCCAGAGGACCTCCCGCACAAGTAGGTCCCAACAGATACACAAAGTGGTCATAGTTTCTACCTGGGAGCAGCCTGGCTCTCCATATGAACCAGATTTTCAGTAGAAAAGCTCAGTGGTGTAAGGTAATGCAGTGCTAAAGTAGACTTCGGCCAATGTCTCGTGACTACAACTGCAGAAGTCATTTTCCGTTACCTACGTGTGATTGCTAGCCTTAAATGTTGATTGTTTGGAAACCTGAAATCCTGCCGCACATTTCTTAAAAGTGTCCAAAGCGCCAATATTTCCTCAAATGCCAATGAACTTGGGGTTTTTGCCGATCAGCGATTGCCTTAAATGCCCCAAGATTGCGCCGGACGGTCATTTTGGGAGACTTTAATATGTATCCACACACACACAGTATCAGCTGTTGTTTGTCCCACAGTGAGGACGGACGATTTACAGACCATCAAGAGAGAGCTGACGCAGATTAAGCACAAGGTGGACTACCTGCTGGACAGCTTGGAGCACATGGAGAAGGACCACAGTAAGAAGTCGGGTAGGCCTGCACGTTCATGTTACTGATGAACTGACGGCATCAACCTTCCCAGAAATGTCATTTGTTTGACCAAAAACCACAAGGTGTCCCATGCACAGTTCACTGCTAGCTTATATTTCTGAGGTTTTGAAGTCTGTTCTGTTGTTCGTCCTGTGAATCCCACTTTATGATATTTGGTAGTTTTTAATGAAGTTCAGGCTGCAGAATCTTCAAGTCTTCCCATAGTTTCCCAATCAGATTTAGGTCTAAAATTTTACTAGACCGTTCTGAGACATCAACATGCTTTGATCACAATAACTCTGGCTGTATGTGTAGTGTGACTTTCCTGTTGGAAGGCGCATCTCCTCTCTAGTGTCAAGTCTTCTACTTCTTTCGGTATATATTTCGTCCTCCTGACCAAGTTTGCTTAGACTGAACTAAGTCATCTGCGCAACCTGAAGCCGCATCCACCTTCTTTTGGATCCATTTTTGTCCTTTTCACACAGAGATTAAAAGCTCCAAGCCAGAACCCGGTGAGCTGTCTCCGCTCCACTCATCTACTTCCAGCAGGAAGGAGGGCGGCCTGAAGAGAGCCAGAGGGAGCCAGGAGGCGAACGACTCGGAGGAGGACGGCGATCTGCTGGAGGACGAGGACGAGGTGAACCCCAGCAGCAGCAGCATCAGCAGCAGCTCTTCCACGGCATTTTTGTAGCTCCCGTTTTCCTTTAAAAACCCTCCCCGTGGCCAAACACAAAACTTTGTAATAACGCACGTGAGGCCCAGTTCTCCTCTTCTTCTTCTCCTTCTCCTCTGTTGCGTTGCACTCCATGTCTCTTTTATTTTCTGCTTCTCCTCGCAGGTGAAAAGCAGAGGGCGAGACGAGGACGACGGCGAGCAGGAGGAGGGGGAGGACGACGGCGACAGCACCAACGGAGACGAGTCCTGAACGGGGCCGCACACACAGCACCCCAACACAACAAAGTCGTGTGTTAAACCTTCCTCCACACCACAGTTACCTGCTCGTTTCTGCCAAAGTGGTAGAATGTTTCGCACAGCTTTGACTTCCTACAGATTAGAAGTGAATTCCTCTTTTTATTTCTTTCTCTCTCTCTTTTTTTTATTTTTTATGTGTTTCCTCTGAATGGCCCTCTGCTGCTAGTAGACAAGTGACTTTCTCACTGACCCAATCTACCGGCACTGTGCTGTTCTGTGCGACCTCTTCATCGCTGATAGATATTACGATTTACTGTACAACACAAAGAACTGCTCACTAGTTTTCTCAAACATCCTTTTTTCTCCACCTAAAATATCTGATTTCTTGCACGTTTTTGTGTTTTGTTAGTTGATTATCTTAACGTCTTTTTTGTTTTTTTTGGAGCGTTGACTTGAACAAAATGATCTAAAATTGCTGCATCCATACTTCTAAATCCTTCAAAAATGAAAAAAAAAAACCCAAAACAACAACAACAAAAAAAAAAACAAACTGCCAACCCTGCTGCAACGCTGCATCCCAACCAGCAGGTGGCAGCGTGCGCCAACTACAAGAGCACAATGACCTTGTTTGTGTTCCTCAGACAATCACTCCCCATTTTTCGCTCCTAAGATAAAACGTGATCACGCACATAGACGAATTTTGTTGGTTTAAAATGTCTTTTAACCGGAACCGACCTCGGTCCAACTCTGTTGACTTCCATGTTCCTTCTTGACTTCGCAGGCAAATAAACGTGTTGAAGTTTTATCCCGCTCTGATTTGTTGTGTTCTATCCTTGGGGCCTCATTTCTTTGAGAAACGAAGCGTAAGCAGCAGGGATGTCCCGATACGATCCCAGGAAATCGCCTCGGGGTTCAGTCACAGCGTCTTTAGAAGATCACCGTGACGACGCACTCCTGCTCGGTCCACTTTAATCAAAATCCATTTTCTTCGCCGAGCTTCGTTTGGGGAGTTGGGAATGTGCAATTGAAGTCAGGCCGGCCTAAAAATCTCGGTTCTGGCTCAGTTGAAGTGAACTGTGGTGCAGTAAGAACGCTTACGTATGAATGCAAAAGCAGCATGCGGGGTATGACGTTGGCCATTTTGTGTAAATACAGCCTAAACAAACTCACAAGCCTAACGCTAGCAGATTAACTAGCTTGTAGTCTTTTGCCAGAGACAAAAAAAAAAAAAAATCAGACACTAAAAGCACTAAAATCTGATGCTGCTCCACTTTTGTTTAGTGTTTGTGAAGAAGGAAATTGCTCTCAGGGCTTCTTCAGAGGTTTCCATGTTATTTCCTTCAGTACTTCTTGGTGCAGCACCGCCACAGGCGAGAAGGCGGGAGAACAGGTTGCGCAAAGGCTTCGGTTCGTTTGAGACACCGATAAGCAGCGATTCAATGGAACTTAAATAAAATATGTTATGAGCCCAAATTTCCAGAGTGGAGGCATGCTAGCGCTAGCTTAGCATGCTAGCTCTATGTTAAAGTGCTAAATTTATGTCAGCAAAATCTGAGAGCATGAAAAATGGTGACTCTGTGGTTTTGACTAAGACTGTTTAGAAATGCATCATAAGACGGAATATTTAGGAGAGGTCTTTTCAGGACGTAGCGGCTTAAACAAAAAACAAGCCAAGCTAGCTAAACAAATGCACTGAAGTAAGAGCTATTAGACATTTTACAAAGTTTGACAGCAGCTTGGTCGCACAGCAAATGGACAGGGAAAAGGTGAACATTTTGAAGTGGTAAATATAGTTCACGCACCTCCCCAGATCTGTCTGTTTCCATCTTTCACAACGAGGAGTGTAATTTTGGGAGCAGCGCTTCCTGAGTTGGAAACAACAAGGATAAAGTTGCACAGGGCCCAGTTTGTAGGCTGCGGACCACAACTTCACTCCTGCATGTATTTATACACATTCTGGCCGGCGTACACGCTCCGAATTGTGAATTACGCAACGCGGAGGAGCGCAGGATTCAGCGTCGGCTTTTATTCAGCCTTTACAATGAGCGATTGTCAGAAAACGTCCAGTGTTTTAACACATTTTACCCTCCTGCCTAATAAACGCCTCCTTACAGCTACGCAATATGCTGCCAGAAATCTTTGGAGGAACTCGGAACTTGGCGAAAGAAGCAGGAGAGGGAGGGGAGGAAAAAAAATAAAAAAAAAAAAAAAAAATCAAAGAGGGACGCTAAAAGGCGAGAGCTAAGTCGATGAGAGAAGCGCTCTTCTCGCAGGGTGAACTGTGATTAACAGGGGAAGGGGAGAGAATGAAAGCAGGGATGAACAGGCCACAGAGGAGCAGGGACAGATGGAGGGCCAGCCAGCAGATGGAGAGAAGGCAGAAAGAGCGGAAAAGATTTCTGGCCCCGCGCTCGGGGGGGGGGGGGGGGGAGAAGAAGCTGAAGAATGTGGAAATGGTGTAACAGTTGGAGCGGACCCTCGCAGGGCTGAGGCCTCTGTTTGCTACACTGCTGGATGCTCTTTCCCTGCACGGCCAACCTGACGAAACGGGGACATTTACAACAGTCTGGAGCCATTGAACATCTTTTAAACAAGCAGTGTCGTGTAAAATCAACTTTTTTTTTTTTATTTTTTATTTTTTTTAGCTTTGCATCATTCTATAACGTCATCCCTTCATCAGAAACTCCACATGCATGGAGGGTTGCCTTGATTCTTTCACGTATGTTTGAGGAATCGTTTAATCTCCATGGCAACCGTTCAGCTCTGCAGAACGCCCTGGGTGGACCGAGCCCCGCCTCCGACGACACGGCTCAATGCTTCCGCCTCACAGAGCCTCTCTGCCCCGCGGCTCCTCCACTCAGCTCCTGCAGACTAGCCAGCAACGATCGGCAAACATCTGCTGAGCTCATCATGCGAGCTACTTCTCAGGGCAACGCTGGCAAGAAGGTTGTTAAAGGGTTAATGGAAGATTGCTGCGACGTTGGGATGACTTCCCTGGGGTGGAGTTTCAGAAAGAGCGGGAGTTTTTTTTTTTTTTTTTTTTTTTTTTTTTAAAGCGACAGAGGCCCAATTCCATGGCGTCAAATTACAAAGTGAAATTGCTTTCAAGTCGAAGAGATGTTGCAAACTGGGCGACGCCTCTTCTCTCGCAGCAGTCGGCTCGTCCCGGTACCACGACGGGGGGAGGTACCGGGAGGGCTTAGTCAAAGTATGAATGGTTATAGTTCATTTGGTTGTGACAGCTGAGCCCACTGTAAGCATCCTGGCTCAGCTGGCACACATCAAAGTGGCCAAGCCATTAATCAAGCTATTAGTAACACCGGAGAAAGTCAAATATTCCTAATGGCCTTCTCAGGATGCTTCCCGCCGGGCTGCATTCAGACACCTGCGGCGAGAGTGAAGTGTGCTTGTGAAAGCCACTACAGATGAGACGCTTCAATGGAAAGTGTATCCGTTGGCGTCGGCTGATGGTGTCGTCTGTTTCTGAGCGGCGTGCGCCTGAAAACAACACGCACTTTATGTGACGGCGCAGGAGCAACACGAGGAACGAGTGAAATCGCAGCTTCTTTTCCTGCCTGTCATTCGAATGACTGTGAAGCGATCGTTAGAATCGTTTGGGTCTCCGTTGCATTTGGGTGTTTTGTAGTGAGAACCGTCTGCTGGAGATTTTTTTTTTTTTACACCCGTTTACGTCCTTTTAACTCTGTGCGCTGCGCTCTTGGACAAAGTCGAGAGTTTGCTTCACATGCCGGTGATTCGAAACGCTAAAAGGAGGAAACAGGAGCTGGAGACCAAAATAACAATAAAAATATGACTCACAAGTGCATTTAAAACTGAAACGAGCCACCTTTTAACATATCAGAATTACCGAGCCTTCTATCGCTATCTCCTCTGCAACTAAATACAACAAGGCAAAAAAAAACACAAAAACAAAACACAGCCACTCCCTCAAAGCTGCTTTTGCAAGCTGGTGCCCAGAGAAAGAATGCATAGCAAGCATAGTGTGCTTGCTATGCACACAAAACTGACATCTGCACTTCCCTGAAGTGGTGTGAGCGAGATCCGCGTTACAGAACTGAGCAAATTCCTCGGCTTTGGAGGAAAGTGGATCCAACTCGGTTTTGAGGAAAGCAGAGAGACACGAGGGCGATACTGGATGCCTGACTGTCAATAACTCTGCGAGATAAAAGGTCAAACCGTTTCCTGAACCGTCGAGCATTGATTTGGCGACTTGTCGGTGGGGGGAGGGTGGGGGGGCATGCGAAGGTTGCGTCGAAAATGGACTGACTGAAGCAGAAGCATCCGTATAAATGCTGACTGCGGGACGACGCAGGTGGAACTGCGAGTTTGAATTGGGGATGAGCGACACGGAGGGTGCAACGCAAACGTGGTGAACGTGCAGCACGTCGTGCAGCCTCCCAGGTGGGCGGAAACCGATGTAAAGAGAGGGAGCGGATAAAAGCGTGGCTTTCCCCTGAGCTGCTGCAAGGTCACCGTGGCGATGGGAAGAGGGGAGGGGGGGCGGGGGGGAAGGGAACGAGCGAAGGGATGCGGAAGAGAGGAGCTTTGCGAGGCTGCAGAATGGTCGAGAAGCAGAGGGGAGGGGGAGGGAGGGAAGGCAGAGAGCCGGAGGTGTGCAGAGCCCCCAAAACCCCCGGGGGTGATTTGCCGGGAACTCTTCACAGTGAACGACTACGTATGTGACAGAAATCTGAGAAATAAGGGCGCTCGGAACAAAAACAAAGCATAACGTCAGAGACGGGAAAGTAGCAGAGCGTGTGCAAGTTTGAATCGTCCTGGCCGCGCGCGCGCGCGCGTGAGAGAGGCCAAGGCAAACGGTGAAATCTGAGTTACACATCAGGGGGGAGAGGAGGACGATCCCAGAGGTGGATATCTGCCCGGTTTCAAACCAAACAGTCGACGCTGCAGGAGCATGGCTGCATGTTTGTAGAGAAACCAACACGCCGCGTCGGATCCCGGTTCGCGTTTGGTTGAAAACGTGCAAACCGAGTCCGATCGGGTGGAGAACGTCCGCGAACGATAACGTCTCGCCTCAGATTCCGGAACTGGGTCTATATCCGGACTTTAACTGGGACATTCGAACACTCGTCCGACTGCAGCTTTGTCTGTATTTTAGGGTCAAATCTTAATGCCGGCCTCAAACGTTTTGCAACCTCAAACAGTTCTTCTTCTTATTCAGCACTCCATTGTTCCTTGAGGAAGAAATGAATCCCTGCAGCATAATGGTGCCACCGCCATGTTCCGCCCAGTGTTGCTGGGGCGCACATAAAGCATGAGAAAGAAACGGGGCGTCCACCGAACACAAAGCGGACAGGGAGGAAGAAGAAAAGGAGGAAGGTGAGAAAGAGGAGCGGCAGCTGCTCTCGGTCTCACGTTTCCCGGTGGGGGGATGTGCAGGGAAGGAGGAAGTTGGCTCGCCTTCCTCCTCTCCGTCTCTCCCGGCCTCTGCGACCGCTCGAACGTGCGGGAGCATCTTTTGATTTGCAGCGATCCCTTCCTGCAGCCAGACTCTCAGCCTCGGCAACCTCATGCCGCCGATTTTACCGTCCCCTCCGCAGCCCTTTGCGTCTCATCGCTCCCGCTTCCTTTCATCTCTCCGTCTAGTTCCTCCCTGCGGGGTGATTGGAGAATGATCTGACTGTCTATGTGGATCAGGTGTGACCCTGGAGGTGCTTCCTCTCAGAGTCAATCTGCTCGGCACGGGAGAAATCTGATGACACCCTGCAACCCGATCGTGCATACGAGTGGCTTTACCACTGGACGAGCATCGTGTTGTCATTTCAAAATTCTCTGCTCCGAGCGATATTCGCTTCTCGCAGGAACAGCTCAGGCTGTTTGCACAGCTGATAGTCTGGTGGGCTCGGTTTGACAGAGCGGACACGTTTGTTGCGTTTTCACAAGGTGCGGTTCGCTTTCACGTTGCGCTGTGTCAAGTGAACCGGGTGCTTTGCAAAGCCCGTTTCACCCCCCTCACCTGTGGCGGCGCCGCGCCGAGGACTGCTGAGGGGAACGGCGAGCGCGACTCCCTTCCCCGCGAAAAATGTCGATTTCATCGGTTGTGGGATTCCTCTTTTGTTGTTGACAAAAGACTATGAACGACTTTGAACAAACCCAAAAAAATGAAATTAATAAATGACGTTCCTCCCGCAAACGCTCGACAAAAATGTTTGTTGTGGAGCAGTCTCCGGTCCGCAGAGTTCGCTTCAACTGAACCGAGGCTTCGGTTTTTAGTCGGACCAGATTTCCCCTTTTATGGACCACAGTTTGATTGCGCATTCGCTCCTCCCCACATGAACTGCGCTTCCTGGGCAAAGGAACTGGTCTGATTTAAGTGGACTAAACCGGGCTGGTGTGAATGCAGTCATGGACCGGTCCTTGATGAGGGGAGTTTGAGACTTTAACCAGTTCTTCCCCAGGAAGGCCGCGCCATTCGATCAGTTGGTGAGACGGCGAGATGACGATTCTTGTGGCTGCTGTGTGACAAAACGCTCAAAGGCTCGAGAGCCCCGGGTAATTTGGTCCCACGGCCGTGGATTGTGTCCACATGCAGTTGGCAGCGGCCTCCGTCAGCGTGCGGCATCTTTCGCCCGCTTGTGCGACGGAACGGTGTTGCGGCCTAATGCTAATTTGACACATAGCCGCTAAAATTAAAACGCGGCGCCGCCGAGTCGCCGTGAGCGGCAGAACGTCTCTGTCCATACGGTGGAAGCTCGCCTCCTCGTTTTGTAACATCTTTAGGCCCGGCGCTGCTTTCCAAGTTCCAGCGCATTAATATTCATCAGGGTAGCTTTAATGTCTCGAAAGTGGGTTATTGGCAAGTGGTAGATGTTTCTCCTCTATCCTCTCTGCCTCATTCCCCTGATTAACTCTGCTCCTGTGTCTCAGAGTGATTATAAAAAGAGGGGGGAGAGGGAAAAAAAAAGTGCATATTCATGTGAAAAATGGGGAGGGAGGCGTGTGTGTGTGTGTGTGTGTGTGTGTGTGTTGGGGGGGTGAAAGAGTTGTATAAGAGATTTAAAGTGGGTGACAGCAAACAAGGGAGACAGAATAAAAGAGACAGCTCTGACGTCACGAGCGCTTTAACTAGGTCAGGCATGAAGTTGTGATGTCACTTACTCCGGAGCCATCCCACTGGGCCAATCGTCGGGAGGAAACACGCCCCCTTTTGTCCCCCCCACCCCCCCTCCCCACCACCACCCCGCTCCTCCCAGCCCAGCCGCACCCCACAACCTCTGCGCTGGTTTCCAACAGCTGCCCAAGAATCAGACATGGAGATGCACGCACACATCTGCGCCGTCCTGCGGCTGTGAACATGGATACAGCCGGGGCTTCTGTAGAGAAGAGCAGAAGAGGGGCTGATCCACGACGAAGGTTATAAAAAACGACACCAGCATCTCAACTGCAGATGCTTGCAGAGAGCGTTAGGGGGGGTGGGGGATATTTGATGCTGTTCTCTTCTGATTATCATGCATTTATTCATTTGAAACAGTGCGTCTGCTTGCTTTCTGGTGGTTATTGCTCTCTCCGTGCTTCTGCTGGGCTGTTCAGAGAGCATGCAGCGGTTTCGCTAACTCACAGCTGCAGAACGTCTTTGCCCCGAACAAAGTTGTTCGAGCTCAATGCAGAAAAAGCGAATTCCTGCTCCTCCCTGTAAAATTTTCAAGTTAGCTCAGAGTTTTTTTTTTTGGAGGGTTTTATAAGGGGGTTGTTCTAGTTTTGGGGCTCGGTTTGAAGCTGGTCTTTTTAACACCGTATTGCCTGAATTTATATTCAATTTTACACGAGCAAAAAATATCGTTGGTGTTTTTTGCCGCCGCCAAATGCTCCACTTTACCAGGCCAAACTGGACACCACAGCAGAAACCAGCGCCTCGTACGCGACGTTTTAAAAACAGGCATCAGTACAGACCAGGATCAAGACACGATTCAGTGTCTCCAACACAGGAAATTTGTCTCAGTAATGATTAATCAGACTAAAGTACAGTTACAGAAACAGCAAAGTGCAAATGTAAGCAGATTTCTGACCCGACTGGAGTGAAAATGGGAAGAATCGATTGCTCAACAGTGGCCTAATGTGACCTTCACAATTTCAAAATCAACACCATCTGTGCACGAAACCTTTTCCGTTTCTTTCTGTTTTGGGACATGATGATTTTAAATACATTTGAACTCTGTAGGACTAAAGGAAACCATGTAACCCCTTGTCTAATCGGAACAACGTTCAGCCAGCCTCTATGAGTTTGACTCTTGAGAAAAACCTGCAATTCTTTTTTTTTTTTTTTTTTCTCTCCCCGGTCTTCATTCTTCTTCCCTTGGCCCTCCTCCGCTTCATCTCAAGACATTTCAGCTCGCCAAGCCTCTTCAGCGTCTCAGACGGCACCAAAGGGGACGCCTGCGCCGCGCGCGGGGAGCCATTTCTGATGTTCCTTTGACTCCCAGCATCAAACAAATCCACTTGGCCTTCATCAGGACGCGATGGCGAAGCGTTCAAGCCTCGATTTGCGCGGAAGAGAGAGTGGCTGCGTCGCGGGGAAGGAGAGATTTAAACAGAGCTGCAAGCCGAAACCCACTCGCCTGAAGGGAATAAAGATACAAAAAATACAAAAAAAAAAAACACGTGGTGGGTTTGACGCCTGTAAGATCTTTATTTGAATGAAATGCAGAACTGTCTCTCGGTAACGAAGAGGGAAATAAAACCTTAGACTGATGCTGTCAGTCTAATTATCGCTCTACCTGCAAAGATCAGCTGATCTGCTTCCTTTCTGTGCAAAAAGCTGTGCATGTTCTCACCTGACGTGTTAGCAGATCAAATTAGCCAGAAATCAGCAATCACATGACAACATGTCGATTGTCTCAAGTTCACATCGTCTCAAAGGTGATTTGGAGTCCCAGATATAGAGACAAAAGCGATTTTGACACTCCAGCTCATAAAAAAAAAAAAAAAAAAAAAATCCCTTTCAAAATCTTTATTGCTTAAGACTGCTAAGATGGTGAGCACACAGGGATACTCGGTGTTTTATGGCAAGTTTCCAACTTATATGAAAGACGACATTTATGATCCGATCCATCTATCCATCTTCCATGTCTGCCCTGAACAAGAGGGCCGACGTCTCGTCATGGTGCCAGCAACGGTCAATGCCGGCAGCACAGCTGAATTGTAAATATCTCATGTTTGCCTCCGTTGTTGCCGCGATTTTTAAGGTTGCCGCGTCACAAAACGTGCGTGAACAAGCGTATTCCTTTGGGATTCAAGTTCTATGTCTGATTTCATGAAATTGCGAAACTGTGGCTTTCAACATGATCAGAACATAAGACAAGAATTTGCGCACATTTTCAACAGGAGCGCAGCAATCGACAGACATCTTTATTTCTGGTCATGAAGCTAGCTGATGTTGGCTAGTTTATTAGTCAGGCTAGCGGATTGGATAGCTGATCTCCATTCAGCAGATTGATAGACATGTCACTAGTCCTTTGAGTCGGCCACCAAAGTGCAACATCAGGTTGGAGAGGGCCAATGCTGCTTTTGTGTCTCCCCCTAAAAAAAAACAAAAAAAACCCACCAACTTTCTTTATTGATTAAAGAAGTTTAAACCACAACCAGGCAGTTCTGAACTTCAGAAAATGGCCAACGTCTAATCATAGTGCATGAAGCCAAAAACAAACATTTCCCTAACGCAGCAGAGCCCATGTTTCAAATCACTCTTGAAATAATCAGCCGCGTTACAATGCCAGTACACAGTGTCTGTGCTATTTGTTCTCTGAAGCTATTTATCACAAATTACAGTAACGCTCACGGGTCTGGCAATCGTCCATCACTGCCAACTTCTTTCTTTTTGCCACAGATCCTTTTCCTGTCGGCTTTGTTGTTGCTGCTGCGTCTTGTTCACTTGAGTTTGAATTACGGTGAAGTGTGGCGTGTCCATCCACCAGCAGAAAAAGAGACCAGATGGCGTGATCAACATTCTGGGGTAATAAGACGCGGCGGTGAAGAACAGAAAAGGGCCTCCGCGTGGGCACGCAACCGTCCAATCTGAAAACGACCATTTCACAAGACGGCGCGCAGAACGGAATGACCGTCAAAGGAATTCGTCCCGACTGTTCACGAAGGAACGAGCTGATGATTTACAAGAGTCGGCTTTTCTTTGTCCCGTATAGTCCTGAGGCAGGTGTGGGCTCTGCATAAATGCAAGTCACCAGTTTTAGAATTTGACATGATTCAGCATAATTCTTACATTTTTACTTGATCGTCTTTTTTTAAATTTTTTTTTTTATTATTATTATTTTGTGACGCTGGCTTCTATACCCTGAGAGTTCAAAGTGTGTCCCAGTTATGAGTAAACGTGAAGAAAAAAAAACAAAAAAAAGAAAAACGCGTCTTTCGCCAAATGCAAACATTCTCTGGCAACGACTGAGAACACAATCTTACTAACAGACTCACCGTGCTTCACACATGAAGCTGTGGCCTCAGTTGGTGATTAAATTTGAATGCTGTTAATTGCTCCGGATAACTGTGTTGCATGTAGGTAGAAGGTCAAAGGGAGTCACTGAAGCTAAATCAAAGAGTGACCTTCTGAAATGCTTCGATTAAAGGGAGAACACGCCCACTGCAGGGCTGTGGAAAAGCATTTGCCTCCTCACACATTTTGTTTGTGATTTATTGTCAACAAAGCAAACTAGTTCAGTACAAAAATATGTACTCCTAACAATGCCGTTCAATTTTAGGGGGATACGTTGCCGAAACCGACGTGCCCGTACGAGTGAGTAATTGTCCCCGAAGCCTAATAACCGGTTGCGTCACTCTTTGCAGCAATGAATACCCTGGAGCGTATCCAGTAATTTTGGTCGAACCATGTGGAAGACATCTGTGTCACTTTCCTTACTATAATTTGTTTTATTTTGCAACATTAGAGGAGTCTGAACTGTCACCATCCGCGAGATTTTGTTTCAATTGTCACATTTGACGTTCCGTACTCATTTCAACCGCAAGTTTTGATGTGTCGCATGTTGACATTTTTTGTTTTCTCACTATTTTCCCCTCATTTTCCCTTTTCCTGATCATAATCCTCTCGCCGCTGCGGAGCGTTCATTTAATTTGGTGAACCAATGTTTCCATAAATCGCCTCCTCGGCGGCAGCTAACGTCTGTCCGATCGGGGTACTCCTCGTCAGATCCTTCCGTAGTCGTTCTTTGTTCGTTTGCTTGCTGGACCTTTATTACAGGCAGAAGAAACGGATCAAGTGTGTTTTGTTTTTTCATGAAGTGGCAAAAATGAGACGTGGAAAGAGAGCAAAATTGGGGACGACTCTCTCAGTAACAAGGCATACGGTGCTTGCAGACAGTTTAATTCGAACACTACGCATCTGAGCGTAGTGTATCCATCATAAATGGATAATATTGCAGATTATCCATGTATTTATTTATTTTTCTCAATGACATCAAAGAGTTATCGGCAACGGAACTCGTCATTGCCGATTGTTGAAATTCGGATGACTAAAGTCTCGTGAGCAAAATCTGTGAAAATGTATGTTTTAACATTCAAACGCTCGAGGAAATAACGCAAAGACAAACAGCCTTACCAGTGTTGTTTGTTACGCAAACAGAATCGGCAACGTAATTACTCCTGGCCATGTACGGAGTATTGCTTCGCAGGTCTGCCTGGTCTTTTGAGAACGTGTGCCGCCTTTGACGTGCTCTCGGTGTGAACAGTGTGCATGAACTGGTTCGTGGGAGTGGAAGTCACAGTGTTGTGTTATGTTACACCGTGAGAAAAATGTCAGGAAAGAAACCCCCCAAAACTAAACAGAAGAAATCCTGATAGAAACTGTAAAACTTACTTTTATCGTGATTTAACAGTTCATCATGTTTAATTTGTTCACATTTCTGTTAATCCGAAGCTGGACCGAACAGGTGATGGGATTACTGTAGTTGATTATTTGGTCAAAAACTTGCCCCTCGGTTCACTTGCGCTAAAATCTCGTTTAACAACACCGTGCTGAGTCATAACACGCAGACTGGTGTTTGATTGGCACAGTGGGCGAGCTTGATTGTAACAGACAGGTGGGCAGAGGCAGCGTCCTGCAAAATCAACGGTCCCCGAAAGAGACAAACAGCTTTGCTAAGCTTAAAACTGACCCCATTGTTTTTCGAAGCTTTATAGATATTCTTGGTGAGTGCCGCGTGCGAATGCTTCTCTGCTCGCAGAGCTAATTTTACACCAAGATGCAACGCCCAGCTCGACGTGCAGCTATTCGCTCAGCAGCCCGAGACAAACAGCAGAGACTACTGTTGCTCATTCATTTCATTACCCATAAAACTCTTTGCTTTTGGTGAATTAAGAATTCAATGCGGCGTGTGAGGGAAGGTGCTTCCACAGTGAGCCTGAAGCAGGACTCATTGAAATTTCAGGGCGATCAGACCAAAACATCGGTCAAGACAAGATGGAAGTGAAGTCTGAAATATGACATTTTACTTACAGGGATCGTAAAGTGAAATAACCCTCTGAGATTTTCAGACATGGAACTGTAAATGGAAGTCAAGAGATTCCGAAGTTGAGACTAGGAGTTTGGACTAAACAATTTGACAACAACAACAAATGAGGCTTTGACTGAACCGAGTCCAGGTATCTCCGCGGGTCGACAATCTCTGGGTGTTAAAAGTCAAAAATCTCAAATTCAAAAACAAACATGTTTTGCTTGGAAAATGGAAAAAAAAATCCCACATGCTCGACGGTGCACTGAAATGATTTGCGTTCACTGACGCAAATTTGTACCAACTCAGCTTCATTAAACGAGAGACACTCAATGCTTTCTCTGGAAGAGCTTAATTATATCAGCACTTACACATCAATATACACCAGTAAGCTTGTTTTGGATACTGGTTCACCTCTTGTCACCATCAAGCAGATGTTAACTGCTTCACAGTGGAGAGTCTTACGTCACCCGGAAGCCCCATAATCCACCCGGGCCGACCCAGCTGTGAGGCCAAGATAAGCAGTGACCACTGATACGCGATTGCGCAAATTTCAGCAGCTGTGCAGCTCACCGCCTGGCTCTCACCAACGAAGCCCAGGCAAACGAAAAGAGCTGCTTTTTCTTCACGTCAACCACTAAAAAAAACTCCCTTCTGGCTTCCAAGATGAATTTCTCCTCTGGGAGACGAATAAAATGATCTTTTATCTTTCCTTTCCCCTTCTTGCCTCTGAAATAGAGATGTGAAGTTTGAGCATGTGACAGAAAATGCGGTACGGGCTGCATTCACAGCAGCACGTTTGAAACGTGTTGCTGTGCGTCTGTGTGTTTCTGGTGGAATATTTGGCACACCGCATTTGACGGCAAGCGCAGGCTGGAGGATCGTTACATAAGGCGGCTGCGGGGAGATTTAAAAAAGACCAAGAAATCGGCTTGGCAGAAGCAACACGTCAGGTTTTCTACTCCCAAGCTGGCCCGAAATAGTTAACATTGTTTTTTTTTTTTTTTTTTTTTATAGAATGATAAAACACAGAGTAAGGAATTCCATAAGATCTTCTATTCACACAATCGGCTTTGCTTGCCATCAATCCTCACGGGTCTATTACATCATGTTTTCCTGTTCTCCAGCCGTAGCTGGCGAACACTTGGGAGGAAAAACAACGTGGTCAGCTAATGGCAAGACAAATATGATTCTGAGCGTGTCACTTTGGGGAGGGGTTGGGGGGAGGAAACTGTGACCCTACTTACATAAGCCTCAGAACCAATGAGTGATGCTCTTGGTTTTTCAGCAGCTCTGCTCCTGGATCTGGTCCGCAGCGAAACGCGGCCGGCGCAGGCAGGCTCGGCCGGGGGGATTACACGTGTCATGTTTATGTTCCCCCGACTTTCTCCTCGCACGGAAGAACTTCACCGTGGGGTTTTTATGTGGGGAAACAGATTCCCGGGTGCTCGCTGCTTGGCGGTTACATAACTCAAGGTTTTCATGAGGAGCGGAAGGTGTGGGATCAGAATACGCATTCGGGGTCGGCTACTTCGGATTGCCACTCCGCTTTCCACGTGGATTCTTGCGTTGTGCACAAAACTCAAATCAAAAATATTTTGCTACCTCCAAGTACGAATGTGAAAACATTTGAGTGGCAAAATATTGAAAAATGGTCATGCTATTTGTGAGAAGAAAAAATATCAAGTTAAAAATTCTGTTGAGCAAAGGCATAATATCTTGACCCAGTTTCACTGGACAAACAGAGCGATGTTCTGGGACATTCCAGTAAAGATGATCAAGTTGATTTAAAAAAAAAAAAAAAAAAAAAAAGCATTTTATCATAAGTGATACAGCAGATATGGAATCTAAGTGACTGTAATTGTTTGGGTTTTTTAAAAGTTGGGACAAAAATATCCACAGTACTGCAACTGTGTCCTCTGTCTCTATTTCAATGTGAGTTTCAGATGAAAAATCACTTGTTACAAACCCTGGATTAATTAGCTCCGGCTTTGCAGGCCGAAATCGATCTGATTGCTGGAAACTGGCCGCGCGGCACGCAGTCGCACGAAAACACAGTCACTCAGGGGACAGGTGTTTGAGCTCCGCCGATTCAAAAACACCTTTTTCTCGCATCCCGACTTTTGAAAAGCTCTGCAAATGTATTCATGGATGTGAAGCTGGACCTTGATTTTTTTTTTTTTTTTTTTATGTCACGTTTTGGTGGCGTGCTTTGCCCAGACAGCCAAACCTGAGCATGTTGGCTGTATTTTATTTTTTTTTTGAGTGTTCGCTGCTTGTGTGCTAATTTTAGGAAAGCAAAGTGGTTCTTTTGAAATTGCGTTTGGTTCAGCGTCTTTAAACGTCTTCCCAGAGTTTCAAGCTGCCGGTCTTTTGTTTTCTTCTCTCCCCAGGCTTCAGATTGCTCTTCCAGTTTCCCCACGGTGCTGCTCACTCTCACATATCAAAACTAAATGCTTTAGGGGTAAAATGGGCAAACATTGCGAACATTGCTCAAAATATTGAGTGATTATGTTCTGTGGGATGTTAGTCTGTTAAGTTGGAATAAATGTGGGGGTGTTGTAATTTTATTCCTCACCAGATGTTACGCTGTTCATTTAATTGATAAGGTAATTAACAATTAATTGTTAGGTAATATTACCTGGAACTCAATTGTTTAAGTTGATTTTAAATATCCACCTGCCCAAATGTTATTAAAGC
This sequence comes from Poeciliopsis turrubarensis, assembly GCA_010277015.1. Classification (NCBI taxonomy): domain Eukaryota; kingdom Metazoa; phylum Chordata; class Actinopteri; order Cyprinodontiformes; family Poeciliidae; genus Poeciliopsis; species Poeciliopsis turrubarensis. The sequence goes on along the minus strand of VMRN01000168.1, from coordinate 474,135 downwards.
ATTTTTTTTTTTACTGTTGTATATTAGCAAAGCTTATAACATGTATATTCACTGAATCAAAGTTATGACAATATGACTGATAAATACATTTCATCACAACTTCGTACTGTTTCATGTCATTAGTACCGATTTATCTCTTATTCTTAATATTTTGACAGGGACGTGGTGACACGGAGGCAGAAAGGCAGCCACTCGCGTCGCGTTACAGAGAAAGTGGGCTGGGAGTCGACGCTGCCGTGGTCGGGCTCCTCCAAGCGCCGCCATTTCCCCTCGTTCTCCCCGAATCTTCGACTCCAGGTGCGTTTGTTTACCTGCCTGCTCGGTCCCAGGCGGGCACGCTCGCGAGCCGCTGGAGAGGGGAGTGGGCTTTGCTCCGCGAGCTCCACAAGGACGGGCTGTACCACCGCGACGATGAAGAGCAGGGGGGGCTGGGGGGAGTCAGCGAGTGAAACCAGGCTTTTTTCTGGCGATATTCGCTAAACAGTAACTCTAGTCCCCGGACGTAAACCAGAACGCCAACAAAATAGGATCACTAATGTTTCTAAAGAAGACTGGGAGACTAACAGGGGTTTTCGCCGTCAGCCGTTCTGTTTGTAAGTTTCTTTCTCCCCCCCATTTCCAAACTCCGAGGCTCCATCTTGCCTTTTGATTGACCGCAACATATATGTGTTTTTTTTTTTTTCTGGGTGCTGAATTTCCCCCCCGCCCCCTCCCCGTCTGCTGGAAAGAAATAAAGCAACAGTAGAAGAAGGCAGGGAAAGAAAAAGGCACGGCGGAAAATAAAAAAGCGGTGACAGAGAAAGTGCCGTAACAGGAGCTTCGCGGGAAAAAGTGGGGGGACAGGTTGGGGAAAAAAAAAGAGCAAGAACAAACTGAGCAAGTGGGGAAGGAGACTTTGCCATATATATATATATATAGATATTTTTTTGGGACTCCGTTCATTTTATTGACAGCGAGCTTCGAATTAAAAGGTACGTCTCTTTTTTTTTTTTTTTTTTCTCTTCCGCACCAAATTGTTGAGAAATGATTCTGAAAGTCTTTGTTTGTTTTGCTCTTACATTAAATTCTGTTAACGCGGTAAACAATTGAAGCGTCGACTGCTTAGCTAAAATGTACTCAATTCATAGGTCTGTGAAAGGAAAACTATTAAATGCTCGCGCAAGAAATAGTGGTTTTTAATTAACGCGAGAGCTCGTGGCACAGCGCGTTATTGATGCGCACATGTGGCACAGCCAGTGGGGCTCTTTGTTGCTCCAGCCTCCTGCTACAGTAAGTGGCCGCGGCATGGCAGGATACAGGCCGGTGTTGACATTTTCATACCGCACGAAACTTGTGTGATATATGGAGAGCCGAGCCCCCACCACCCACCCCTCTCCGGCCCCCTCCCCTGCTCTCCTTCCTCCATTTCTTTGCTGCCTTTCAGCCGCATCCATGCTCGTCTTTGTGCAGTTAAAACAGTTCCACTCCACAGGGCTGCAGCTCGAGGCTGTTTTAATGGTTCGGTGGTTTTTATTTACGCCACTGCGAGGTTGTATTTTCTCTCTCTCTTCTTCTTTTTCTTCCCAATGTGAAGTGCTGGGAGGGAGTCGCCACATTGCCAAATATGTGTCAATGTCAAATGGAGGTGTGTCCCCTGAGTGTGGCTTCAGTGGCCCCCGTGTTGGCTCGGATATAAGCGCGACAGAGACGACTGGCGTAAAATGTCACAATAACAAAGATCCGTTTCACGAGGAAACCCGCGGATATCTTTTAGATGTAGCCCGTTCTGGTGGGGGAGGGGGGGCTGTTCTGATACGGTTAGTCGTGCGACCCAGAGGCGCACGCGTTCAGTCAACACAGAAGCTCGCGCGCACACCCCCCCTGTGAGTCATACCGCATTTTGGACGCTCGCGCTGCTTGAGCGAAGTGGAGAGAGCCCCTGCTGATAGCGTGCGCGCGCACACCCAAGACAGCCTCTTCGAAAGTAGGAATTGTATTTCTTGTTTGTTTTTTATTTAAATGATAAAATATTTAATGAAAAAAAAAACAAACAATTGCGGGCGTACGAGGACGCAGGAAACGTACCTGTACCTGCACGCGCGCAGTGACAGGATTGATGGATGGGCGGCGACGCAAACACGGCCACGTTCAGCAGAAAATGCCCCGGATATTTTTTTTTGTTTTGTTTTTTCTTCTTGCTTGGGCGTGGTGTATATTCAGCACTTAAATCTCCACGTTTATAACAAACATCAGAATGAATGACAACAGCAGAAAGTTACTTCCTAAATTCAAACACAAATGAGACGATTTGTAGGGGTCGGGTGGCAGATTTTCAAATAGGTAAATCCTGTTTCACTGCCGCTTTTTTTTTTTCAAATTTCATTTTACACCTTCTGAGCTGCTTCTCTACAGTTTTGCCACTGAGGCTGGGAAGTCAGAGAATCCCAACTGAAAGCAGCATTGCTTTTGATGAGGTCTGACCTGTGCCTGCAAACGCACTCACAAATGTCATTTTCCGAAAGGCTTTTAGTTTGATGTGTTGCAATCAGGCGTGGAAACCCGCAGCTGCTACGGGCCAGATGCGGCTGAATTTACAAAGTGGCTAGTAAATTTGATCAACCCACAAGCTGAAGTGGTGGGTGTGCAATTTGAATATTTCGAGAGAACGCAACAGTAACTATAGCTGATTGACAATTGTGGCTTAATAATAATAATACATTTTATTTTTGTGGTGCTTTTCTAAAAACGCTAAATATATTGTAGGAATCAAGCAAAATTCACACTAATTTGGGAAATTAATAAATTACAACTATTGGCTTGGAACGAGAAGCAACTAAATAGCTGTAAGTTTGACTCAAGCTCCCTCTGTATGCTGATGTTCCCTAAATAAAGGAGATACATGGTAAAAAATGCTTTGGCTGGTTGATATGACCAGAACAGCATCACATACTTTCAGTTCATTCACCGACTTTGGCTCCAGTGCGCCTCAGTAGACGCTGCTGCATGCCAGCGTTCCTCAACAAGAGACATTGGATTAATATTTCTGTAGTTGGTCAGAGGTGTGCATTTCAAAAACTGTACAATTTCGTAATAAATACACCCAGATGAAAAAGGTTAATTTCCAAAACAGGATTTCACAAATACACCACCTCTTTAAAATTCTTGCAAATCACTTAAAGGTTATTGCGTCTATATATCGATCATCTGGGTCACTTGATGTTAGAGAGGCCATAAAGATTTAAATGAGAGGAGTGTCGACCACACAAAGGAGAGTTTTGTTAGCTAATAATTTTGCAGATTTGGCAACTTTTAACAGTCTCTGACGTGGATTCTTATGCACTTCTACTAAGTCTGACACTGAAACAACAATTGAGATTAGCATTGCAAAATCAGACAGAGGGACTCTTCAACCTACCAGGGGTTTAAAATTAAATATATGAGCCAGAATATGACTGGAGAGATGAGCCATGATGGCTGCTAATGTGGATGCTGAAGCTGAAGTTGAAGTTTTACTCCTGGTTGCAGTTTTGTGTTTAATTACTTCATGTGCGTGTTCACCATTCGTAAATACGGCCTGATCTGGATGAGTGACATCTCAGTGTCGTCATGCTGTCACATAAAATAAGACACAAATCCAATGTATTCTGCATTCGACATTAGTGCCTAAGCCGAGTGGAGAGCTTTGTTGTGTGACAAGACAGAATAATTAATTAATAATTAGACATGTCTTTCTTGTTTACTTGTTTTAACTAGTTTTCAGTTTTACCATTTGTATCAGTACCACCCCTTTGCTTCACGTTGGAGACTAACTGGTTCGATTGGACCTACTGCCAACGTTTGCCGTTCGTCCCTGGCAGTTCTGGTAAATGGTGCAGTGGTTTTGGAAATCCCTTGAAAATAAACTCATCACAAACCACTACCACAAATTTTTGTTGCCAAATTATCCAGTGATTTTTCCAGTAGTCTCCAATACAGCTCGTGTTTTTTGCTGTCATCTCACAGAACACGAGTAAACTCCACTCAATAACAAATGTGCATAAAAACGTAAGCAGTTGTATTTAGGGATGGGAGACACAACAGATTTTCAATTAATTGACACGGACGATCACTAACTTATGAACTGGATTAAATTGAAATAATGGTCAGTGTATAGATTGCATCGTCCAGCCTCACTTGCATCAAATCAAAAACCACATTGGACGTGTACGACGCCATGAAAATATTTGAAACGCAGCCAAGGGAAACTGTTGGATGGTTCCTCCCAGACAGGAGTTTAACAGTTGATCTCCACAGTAAACCTGAAGAACATTGGGCTCAGAGAATTCAAAGCTAATTACAGAGTTCATTGCAACTGTTGCCACGAAGGTTTTGCAATCATTGGAAATCAATGGGAAGTTGTTTGTTTTTGCTCTATGGAGAGTTCTTTGGGCGCACCATGCCACCTCAAAGATATTTAACTGAATCTGCTACAGCAACACCAAAACACACTGATGGGATCACAAGCAGGTTTGGGAGCTCTGACTTTTTGCAACGTTTTCAACATGACTTGAATTCTCGATAAGTGACAATTTTGTTTTAAATGTAGTTTTTTATTTTTGACCCCACAAGCTATCGTATCATGTTCCCGACCTCTATGTGCTTCAGTTAACATCACATTGTGATTCAACTTCTCTTGTGCTTGTGAGCCGATTGCATTAGTGGAAAGACATGACTGTACACTTCAAAGGATTTCTGCTCTTCTAATCGGTTACGAAGCATGGTTTATTTATTTAGGTCACGGTAACAAATGGTGCTCCAATGCTTCCTTTGTGTTCATGCGATTATTGAACAGATGCTGGGCTGTAGAAGAGGCTCTTCCCCACCATTAAGGGTTTTTCATTTTGAAAAATGATGACATTGATAGATGTCACAATGACTCTCCAGACTGGAGGATTACTAATTAGTTTCAACATGCTGCGTTTCATCGATCGACCCAACACTAGCAATCAACCTTGGTGGCACCGTGATGCTGGTTATCAACTCCTGAAATTCACCAAGGTTTTCAAAATATCTATTCATGTAAAATATGAACAACGAATGGCTTTTGATAAACGACTTGCAGGAACACGCACCTTAAGAATCACTCAAGTCATTAATAATGAGCTGTTTAGTAGTGGCACGATTTAATCCGGGCTTTGAAAATACAAATTGATCATATTTCCGAAGCTAGTCAGGTGAAATGTTTTAGACGAGTTCCAGTTACGTCCACTATAAACATACATAAATGAAAAAGTGACTGCTAGCTCAGTCTGAAACCATGTTTAACGCTGATTAAAATACTCTGCCACACATCTGAATTACATCTGTAAATGTCAGAGCTGTAATGACATGTTCAGTTCAGAACATGTTCAGTTCGGAAAACAAATCAAGCTCTTAATTTGATTTTTTGGAAAAAAAAGAAATAATTCTCCTTTTTTGTTTTCAAAAATAGCATAAGGTTTTCAGCAATAAAAGTTTATGTTTTAATAATCTGATATCAGTATAAAAAACCCAATCACATCATTCAATAGTTCATATCTTTTAATGTTTTTCAAAATACACAAACCAAGTTTAGTTTAACTCTTTTGACATAAATTTACAACAAACATCATTTCAAAGTTGTTGTATATCACAAATGGTCCCAAATCAACTACGATTGCTCTAATACCAAAACGCCCCCAACTAAAACTGACTTATATGTGATTATTCTTTGTATCCTTTCAAATAACTTGATTCAAAAATGCTTTATTTATTACAAACAAAGTAATAACCATTGTTGTACCTCACATCATCCCATATTATCAAAGAATCGTTATGAATGGTGATTCTGTGGGCAGGAATCTGATAAACTTGATTTGACTGTTTTTTTCAACACTGATGTGGGTTCTGAGATAAGAAGCAATCTGACGAGCTACAAAGGCAATCTTACTTAAAAAATGTTTTGACAGTTCTAGTTGAGAACATGAATGATTTATAAGTTGGCTATTTCAGTTACAATGAAAAAAAAACGTCGTTTCTCAAAAACAGTACCAATTCCCCATATGTTTAAATGACGTACAAGATGATCCTGTGAAGTGCAACGTTGACCAATAACCAACCATCAGACCAAGGATGCTTGCGACCAGTGTTTCACTTTCAGTGAGCCGTACCGCAGACGTATCTCACTGTTGATTTCCTACTTTTCTTCTTGAGCCGAGTCATACACATCTGTCAGAGCCAAAAATAAACTCCTGAGCTGAAACACTTGCCCTTTGCTCTGATGCAGCGTCTCTTGAGTGTGTGCGGTCCGGGTCCATCAGTCATCCAAGGAGATAAAACTTGCTGACATCATTGCCGGGTGGCAGGAAAGTGGCACACATTTATGAACCCGCTGAGAAGGCAGTGAAGTAATCAGACAACAGACAAAAGCGGAAACATTTTGTCGGGCGCTAAAAGACGGTGACTGTATTTGTTAACCCCAATCAGCCGTGTTCTACCGCCGCCACACTATTGAACTCAGAGGCGGCTATTGAACAAACCTGACCTCATTATTGATTGTTGCTACATCATTGGACTTTCCCAATGTCCATTTTGCACTCAGACGGCAACCGTTCCACTCTGAGCAGAAGGCAAATATTCCAAATAAATATTTGTTTTGTTTGGCAAAGAACAAACGTACTTCCTCAGGTAGTCCTGAAAACCAGGGCAAATACAGACTGACACCTCGTCTGTTGACTCGACCAATATTAACATTTACTCACACAGTGTTTGCTGATCCGTCAGTGTTGTGTCCAGGGAAGCTTGATCTGTTACATGAGTAATGGCTCTACAGAAGCATACGGCTGACAGTTCTGACACTGAATACTAAAGTGAGTTATACTGGGAAATTTATATGTAAAAAAGTAAACAGCATTGACAGTTTCATTTTGAATCAGTGTTACTGATTCAGAGATTTTGTGTCGAGTTTCCAATCTCTGCTTTTGTAACGTTTCGAATGGTTGACTTTTTTTTACCTCGTTTTCCAGTGGAACTGTCCAGGTGGAGAAAAGTTTGCAAATGTCCCAAACCTGCGGACATTTTCAATTGTCTTTTTATCATTTCTTGGTGTATTTTAGTTCGTTCTTTCCATATTGAGTTGTCACTTCTGACATTAAGATTTTGCAATACTCGTTCATTCCTTTGTGTTTAGGTCCTTATTTATTTTTGTAGTCTGCCCTTTTGTGTATTTAAGAAGAAGATGGCATGAAAACCTCAGAAGACACTGACCGCAACTTCCTTCCTCACGACACGTAAACAACAATGGAGTTGCGTCGGATTTTAGTGGTTGTATGATTTCTAGTTTGTCTGTGGTAAAAGACCACAAACCATTTCTCCCGCTAGTTCTAGATGCAAGTGTTTGGTGGTCAATCAGCTGAGATTCTGTTTTTGGAACTTCAGACACTGTGAGCGCTGTTAAAGGGTGGATAAATGTGGAGCTTGTTGGGGCGGTCCAGTAAACAGCTTTAATTGGATCCGTGTTGCTTCAGAGGTGGATTAAGTTCCCCAAATAAGAGCAGAGTAGAAGTTGCTATCGTCTTGTCCGCCTTGAAATAGTGCTGGCCTTTCTGTGTTGACGACACTGATTCCATTTCCACTGGACTGTGTGGAATGCCAGCTGTTGCATACGCGCCGCTGTCGTGATGACGTTGTGTGTTGTTGGGATGCCGGGTTCTGCTTGAAAGGGGCAAGCCCAAGTGATCTGTGGTGTAGTGCATGATGGTGTTCCAGTGGGGTTATTACCTCAGAGCTTATGAGCAATTTCCTCTACAGACTCTTGAATTTTGCTTTCATTTTCTCCAAAACCACTGAAAGTTCAGGAGTTTTCTTCCATTTTTTGCTGGAAATCTGAACAAAGTGAGGATCAGTTCCGTTTCAGTCAACAATAATAAAGTTGTCGCAAGTAAGTTTAATGACTCTGATCATATCTGAACCATCGTTTATGCATTGTTTTCCACTGTTTGTCTTGTCCAGTCTGACTCTGACCTTGTTTCTGTAATGGAAATGCCTTATCAGTTTAAAATGTGGACATGACATGTATTTTGTCTTATGTTCCTGCATTGATTTTCTACAAATAGCTGGAATCCTTTGTAAGAGCAATCTGTTGTTGAAGCTCTATACCTCCATCAAAGTTATATATATTGCTTGCAAAAAGAACTCGGGCATTTAATTCACGTTCATTGACGACAATAGCGAATAACCTTTATTGAGACAAAAACATTGTCAGACAATATAAAGATTGAAGTTAGTATAGCTGAACTGTTACTGTTTAGTATGGATTAAAGGTGTTTCCAATGCAACAGAGTTAAAAGCTGCAAGAGATGGATCTGTGCTGTCCGCATTTCTGATGTAAAATTAGTTTTATACATGTAAGCGAGTAAATAACTTTGTTTTCCAAATGAGAGGTGTATAGGAAATTATTTTTTTTTATATTGAAATAGAAATAAAAATTGAAACCTCGTTAGTTACAAAATTAATTGTGTTTTTAAAATTGTTTTTAATAAATAAAAAAAGAAAAAAAATTTTTACCACTCCCAGACCAAAAAAAGCACACATCCATATTTACACTGAAGCCCCCCTGGATCTGCATGAAATAGTAAACAGTATATATTGTGTAAATCTTCGAGCTGGTGGTGAAAGACGCTGGCTCGCTGTTGGACCGTTGCTACGTGCTACCGGTAGTGATATTTCACATACGGAGCGCCGTTTCTGCTCCACCCGGAACGTCTGCTTCAAGCCGCAGCATGTAACGTAAACAACAACAACAAAGATTTCACATATTAAAAACTTTCGCTATGTCCAAACATAAGAGATAACTTATGAAAAAATAAACAAATAACAATCGATCTCCTCTCCCTCCTCCTGTGTTCTGCAGAATTGAATTTATTACCAGATAATTGTTTTTATTTTGCCAGATCACAGAGTATCATTTATAACTAACGTGAAAAATAAATAGCAGAGATCAGTGATCAGCCTCATTGGTGATCGGTATCGGAATCGGCAGCAAAAAACCTGATCGGAACATCCCTACTAAAAACGATCATTTGTGAAAACTTTGAACAATGCAAACAGTTGACCAAACTCAATATTTGCATTTGAATGTGTAGGAGGAAAAACTGAGAAATAGAATCTCGCATATAGAAGAAATGAGCCGATATATCCGCACACTTTCTCTGACATGATTCGCAATCGGCATCAACTTGTGTTTCAGCTGAAACAAGTTGGGGGGTAATTTTAGCTGAAAATGAACAGCTGTCTTAAAAATGCTCAATTTTGTGTGACCAGAGTTGGAGTCAAGTGCCGAAAAAAAAAATGTAATCATCCTTAGATCTATCCAAATAAATTTTTACTGTATTTCAGGTTTGATTTGGAGATACCAACATTCGTGGACATGTTGTAAACATGAAGTCGAACCGTTCCCGTCTCTCTGATTTGCATGTCCCAGTTATATCCTGTGCAGCCTGTGAAATTGCAGCTCCTATTAATAAAGACTGTTTAGTTTTACACTTCTGGCTCTTGGCTCAGAGTTAAACGCAGACGCTGCTCTGTTGATACAAGCACTCGGCGCTTTTTGGTGAAACCTGGCCAGCGCCACACGAGGAAGAGTCAAAACTGCAAATCAAAACATTTCCAGTTGTGCTCACACACTTTGATTTCAAGTAGCACAATTAACAAACAAAAGGGAATAAAGAAAGTAGGGCTAAACCAGTTAGTCGTGATTAATTGATTATTGAAATAATTGTCAGCTAAGGTAGCGTCGATTAATCATTAACTGGAAATTCCAAAAAAAAGGTAATTTGCTGAAATCTAGTCTCATAGCACTGAAAAAGATAATTTAATACAACTTAAAGCTGGAATACTTTGTGGAACCACATGAATTCATCCTCTGGTGAAAAATTAAATACACAGGGGGATCTAAAAGTGCTTCAACGCTCCGCCTGTGCTACCAAACATCGTTACAGCCAATTACTCCGACAAGGCTCCTCATATTTCACTTGTACGGGGGGCTTCTGGAATACGAGTCTGGTTGTATTTTTACAGTCCGCACGGCGAAGAGGAGCACATTAGCTGATGACTGAAATGGCTTGGAAGGACGCTCGCTGCGTGGGAGTTCCAGATCAGTCTAGTCTGAATAAATTCTGGCCATGTGACTAGCACACAATATTCTCCTCCGGTTTTCGTTCTCGGCCCCAGCCAATGGTAGTGTCTAGGATGCACCAGCTTGAGTAAGAATATGGATTTTTGTTATTTATATCCAGTGTAGGAGTCAGTGTGCTTAAGAGGCTCAGCAACTGGGTCAGTGCGTATGGATTTAAAGCTGAGTGTAGGTGTATCAGAATGCAGAGGTCTTTATATGTATCTGTGCATGTGCGTGCGTGTGTGTGGGTTTGTTGGGGGACACATCAGTCCACTGGCTGGTGGCCTAAGGCCAGATACAGAAAGGCCGGGCAGCACAAAGCTCCGTCTGTTCCTACCAGTCCGAACAGCCCTTCACAACATCCTATTTATAGGCAAACATTCAGATCCAACTCCATTCATACTTCTCAGGTTGGATTCAAGTGTCTTCTGGCGTCCCTCTCTCTTTAACCGGAATATTTTTGATGTCGTGTGTCGGCGTGCGCGTCCAGTCCGTCAGAGCCGACAGTACGCCATGTGTGTGTTACACAACTAGGAGTGTTCCTCAATAAATCTTCAGGTTGATTGGAGAGGGGCAGGTTGGCCAAAAGACCAATCGGAGCAAATCAACATGTGCAATATCCATATGGGGTGGGTTCATACCCATGTACATAACAAATCTCCTAGCAACAAGACACGAGAGCACTTATCTGCTGGCCACTGACGGCCGGGCATACAGTAACAAAACAGACGGCTGCTCAAAACAGGCTGCTGTGGTGATGATGGAGTTCTGTTTGATGTTGGGTGCATCACTCTGTGAAAACATCAAGTGGTCATAAAGTTCTCCAGGCTTCCTGAAAGGTTTCCATTGGACTTTGGCTACCTTTAACAAGACCTATGTGGGTTGAAATTCTCCCTGCGTAATATCTTACAATATAACGACTCTTGGGATTATGCCCATGTTTACATTGTATTTACACAAGTTTAGTTTACCACAAAAACAAGAGTTATGTCCGATCTTTTTGACAGCTGGTCTAACCCCCTTTGACTGAAGTGGCTTTAGTGAGACGCCATTTCTTTCCCTAACATTGAACTGTGATGTGACTTAATTTATTTTTACATGTTGTGAAGAAGAGGGTTTCAATCGGTGTCTTCTTCAGAGGTTTTTGTGTTTCCTTCAGTGGTTCTCGGTGCAGCGCCACCACAGGCGAGTGTGGGAACGACTTTTTTAAAGGGTTCGGGTCGTTTCACACAGTGCAGTGCGAAAGCGAACCGCAACAGCTACAAATGTACCAGATGTTGCAATTTTGGCCTCCAATCCAACCGAGTCTACTGAACTATCAGGTGTGAAAACACCCAAAGTACGCACAAAATCTTCCCGCTGAATAAAATACACGGCTAAAAAAAAAAAATCTAAAAAGGCGTCAAATCAGAAATAACTGTAGATGCAGATGGCTTCAGCTGAGCTGATAGAAAAACCAAACATTGCAAACAAGGGGAAGCAGAAAAACTGTGGATAAATCATAACTCTGAACGTTTCAGTTCTAATCAGGATGAGTGTAGCTCAGAACAATATCTAGAGCACATTAATGTCATTTGCTGCTTCCTGTGTTAGATCACTGCCATCCAGCTGTCACCATAACTATGGAAAAAAAGAAATAATTATAGACTAGAATAGCTTGAATAACATTCTAGTTTTCTTTTATAGATAACTTTGCTCAGAGCAGGTTGGCTCCTGCTCCTCATTATTTCTCATTACAGCAGAACAGGAAATATGTAAATCACTCACTTATAGAGGAAATGACACATTTTTTATGTAAAGACATGAAACACCATTTTTCACATGGTTATGCTATTTATGCTATGATATTCAATAGATAGACAAACAAATCTATAGAGGGAATAGCCTGAAAAAATGAGAGGACAATAATCTGATTGCTTTCAAAGGAAACTCTTGTAAAGCAACTTTGAAAAGTGACATCAAAACAAATAGAAACCATCTATAACTTAACTCTGCTACTAGGGACACCAACGGTTCTCATGCAGCTGCAGTGGAGAAGGGAAAGAGGACCGAGCCACAACCTTTGCTAACATTGACCTTGAATTGGTCAATCGGGAAAATAAATCCCGTTTGGAAATACACCAATTTTGAAAAGAACTGAGGTTTTTCAAAAAAGAGTTATTGCACTAAGAGGAAGTGTTTTTTCGGCCATCTTGAAATTGGTGTGTTTCTCAGAGCAGCAGCAGAAACACTTGTTTTGCATCACGTGAGTTGATGACGCTTATCGCCTTGAACAAACTTATTCACGTGTGAATTCCAATTGCGATTCTTATTTAATGGAAACGCCGCAATGAGAAGTTGCGGTTTTTCAGCATTAGCGGCGTAACGACAAAGCTTTGTGCACATTTCTGACTAAAAAATTTCATCCACTGGTTTCATTTTCATATCCATCATCATTTGATTTCCAGCAGTCTGATTTAAACATTGACTGTATTCAAGCAGTTATATTTTTGTGTAATTACTACAACCAGATTTTGACAATTTATATTTCTTTACGTATTGTAAAAAATCCCCAGTAAGCGCTATCCTGTCAATGTCAAGGTTTAGAATGTCATAAAATCAAATGAAAAATAGTTAACTGAATAAAAACAAAAGTCACTTCAGTGTTGTTTTTATTCATTGGTGGTTTATCGTAACTGTAATTTAGTCTGTATCAAATGAGGCGTTCTGAAAACAAAGTGTATTTTCACAACGGGTCAGTTTATTTATTTCATTGTATCCACACTTACACAACCAGTTTATTGCACTTGGTGTGTTTTCTTTGTTTCCTCTCCTAACAGATTTACCTTTTCTAATCAATGGTGCAGAATATCTCACACTGAAGTTGGAAAAGATCATAAATGATCATTATTAAACATTAAAAACCTTGCTATTCTAAAAGGACTGTGTACAGTTTGGAAATCCACTGCATGTCATTTTCATATCCAGCATCATTTGATTTGCAGTTATGTTCATTGGTGGCCACTGGATTTGCGGTAATGAAGTAGCCGTCCTAATTATGTTGTCGTAAAGCAGGACTCCATTTTCCTATCACACCAACAGCAGCCACCGCGCAGACAGAGGATCTGTCAACGACGGATATTGGAACCGACTTGTGATGGCGCTTGACGCAGTCGCAAGCGCCCGTCTTTGGGGTGACTCATGTAGCGCTCATCACGTGACTTGGGTGGATGATGCACAGATGCCTTCAGGAATTTTGGTCGCGCTGTCACATTCACTAAATATCATAGAAGAAGAGAATTTGAGAGGAGAGGTCTTGGTGTAAAAAGGGACAAAAGTATGCGGACGTTCCTCGTCGTGTTGTCAGATGTTTTTTTTTCGTCAAAAATCCCAGGACGCCACATGATAATGCTGCTTCTTGGTGCTTTTTTCTTAAACCTAAATGAAACTGCTCCGACTGGAACGACAGACTGATGCTGTGGTGCAGGGAAGCAGATGTTTGCAGTTTGCTTCCAAACAGAAAATAAAACGGTCTTGTGAAAAGCTTTCTAAGCCAATCAGAAGTTGTGAAACATGCGAGGTAATTCTTGTGGTTTTGGACGCAGATGAATGAAGTCGAGAGAAAGAGCAGAATAGACTGTTTTGATCTCCACATTCATGTGGCCCGTCATTATAATTGAATGTTTCTGGACACACGTTTTGCTTTGTTATACTTTAAATGTGCAAAACATTCATTCCATGCGGGCAGCCTGATGTTGTCAGATTTCATGATGCGTTTCTCTTTGTGTCGTCTTTGAGATTCACTGAGTTCAAAAAAATCCTTAGAGCTTTAATGTTTCTTTGAGTCAAAATAATTGCAAGGACTTTTGTCGGCACTTGTAATGCTTTGCGACGTTTTATATGCTGGCGTAGCCCCGCGATGGTTGTTTACTTAGAAGAGCAGCACTGAGTTTGTTAAAGCTCCACAGAAGGGCAGAAAAAAAACCTCAGTCATCAAATCAATGCCATAACAGACGCAACAACTGTTTAGACCTAAAACAATAATATGTTTTGTCCAACAATAAATTGTCCCCGAAAATTTTAGCGATAAGCAACAAAGCTGTTTTGGGACCATTTTCAAGTAACATATTGATAATGGCATAATAATGCAAGTTTGCCCTCTCTCAGACCAATAAGCATTTGCTCAATAGGAAAGACTAGCATGGAACTCTGTCAAGAACTCGGATGGAAAGTCAGTCTTATGTTTTTTGGAGCGCAGCTACAGGAAGGAAGACTTTTACAAATCTGCTTTCATACGGCTCTTCTTAAGCTTCATCTTCTTTAGCTCCGTGTCAGAGTAAAATATGTGAAATGTATATTTTAGAAACGAGATTCTACCTCTGAGTTGTGCTTTTTGTAGGATTTAGGCGTTTTCTAGGACGAGTGACTGAAGAGAAACTGCTGTATGTTGGGCTACGGGAGAAAATGAGAGAGCCAGGCTGTTTTACCTCTTTCATCTCCCAGCCAATGGTCTCGCAATATCAATTTACCCCGCTTGGAAGGTCAATTAGCGGAAGTGTGTCTCTCTGCGTCTGTGTGTCCATGATCATGTGCTCGTCTATTGGACTCATGACCCAGATTGAGGAGATCGATTCAGCTGTCCAAATCCCATTTTCTTTCTTGTTTTATTTTTATACCATCAGTGGAAAAAAACACACTCCAATCTGAGCAAGATGAGCCACCGCCGCAGCGTCACTCGGGGGATTCACTGCTTCGGTTCTCGCTTTGCTTTGATGAATGTTCTCAGCGACATCGCGGAACGAGCCAACTAAAAACCTGTCAGTCGAGAGAGATTCTGAGTGTCGTGGATGAACGGAGTTAAAGCAAGGAGCACATGCTCATCATCATCCGCGCTCCTGTTCAGCGGAGGAGACTTCTCGGAAGTCAATACTGCGGCTACCTGCTGTGAAATGAACCCGAGGCGCCGACACTGACAGGTTCTCTTCACCCTGTCGGATTGTTTTTTCTTTTTAGATTCTTAAGAGACTAAAACGGATTAGGATCAGTCACGAGCTTTAAAATTAAACATGGATGTACAATGTGTGTTTGGAAGGTATGTCAGTGTTACGATTGTAGGTCATCTGAAAGAAAAACTGGCAAATGAGGCTGAATGTCTGCAGATCACAACTTCTAACAAAACTAATGATCTTATGACACTTCATATTGTTATTGTCTGAATTTGCCATTCTTATGTTTGCGCCACCGCTTCAAGACAACAAAGTATTCCTGAGTCACCTTTAAAAAAGCCAAGCGTTTATGCTAACATAAGTGTCGGAGAGGGATCCGATTGTTTGAGTGACGCCGTTTTGAGTCATTTCAGGGAAAGTGAGGTAAGTTTGTTTTACCTCAGATGCTTGTTAGAGTATCACTGGACAAACAGCATCATGAAGACAGAGGAAGACAGCAGACAGATCTCATTGGAGAAGGTTAGGCCTTTCAAACAAAAAAAAAAAGAAAAGAAAAGAAAAGAAAAGAAGACACCTGAATTGCTATACAAGTCAAGCATCAACCAAGAGCAACATGGTGATCTGTAGGGCTCTGCAGCTCAGTTAGCCACTATTAGTTGCACAATCTTGAATTTACGAAATAATGGCAGGGAAGATCAAAGACATTTGAAAGATCCGTGTTTTCCACAAGGGAGCCCAGCAAACGTGTGTAGGAAGGTGCTCAGATAAATGTTTTGGGCTACACATAAATTAGGGCTGCAAAACATATAACAAATATATACTGTCGTCGCGACGTTGGTAGGCGCAATGTTAATTTCACGATGGAGGAGAAAACAGTTCAGAAAATGTTTCCTTCCCTCGGGGTACTGTATGAAAACTTAGCATTGTGCCATGGCCGCCCGCAATTGATTAGATTTGGGTAATTTTGATAAACGACTCGAGGAGCCAGCGCCGAAACCCGATGAGTCGCCGACGACTTCCCATCAACCCCGTTGAGGATCAAGTGACTCATGATCTGCTTCTGGACCTCTGTCACAAGAGAGAGAGAGAGAGAGAGAGAAAGAGAGAGAGACAGAGATTCTGCTCAGAGGTGAGGTCATGATGGAGGGAATGAAAAACAACCTGATGAGGAAAGGAGAAGCGGTGTGGAGCCTCTGAGTGATGGATCTCAGAGAATATTTAGGAGAGAAAACTCGGAGGACAACTCTGCGTCTCTGTGGAGGCTGCTGTCATGTCTTCTCTCCACACATTTGTCGCTCATTTTTCACGTCTCACGCTTTTCTCTGCCCAGCCAACTGCTTGCAAGAGATTGTGTTTCGTGTCGAAGCGAGCAGAAAATGCCATAGTGCCACAGAGCCAGTGGGATTTATCTAGTGAAGCATTATGCTGATAAAAACAGCAAAGCCACGCGGGGACACGGAACTAAAAGTCCCTCTTAAATCAGTGTTTGTCGGCTGTAATCTTTTGCACAGGTTCGGCATTTGGATCAAACGTTGCAGTCATTTTCAGCCGCGCGAGTCTTTATCGTCATTGCGGCGTTTGCCTCTCCACGTACCCAGCGGTGCATTAGCGAGTGCACAGTTGAAAAGCAGGACTCTTTTTTTTTTTTTTCTTTCTTTGTTTGCCTTCCATCCATAGTTGACTGTGCTGAATAATAGAAAAAAAAACAGAAAAAAAAGAAAACATGACCTCAGCAGATAATCTGTGTGCATGACTACACGTCTTGCGGTGCCGGCCGCACATCTAAAACTGACACAGCGGTGCCCAGATGTGACAGCGCTGAGGCCCAGCAGACTAACGGGATTCACTTCAGGAGAGAGGGCAGATAAAGTCCTCAAAGTGGCTGTGTACTCAACACCTGGGGCTCTCCGCTGTGTGTGTATGCATGTGTGTGTGCATTTGTGTCAGCACCGGGGATAAATCCGTAGAGCGCATTTCACTTTTGATAGGAAATCCTCTGAGGTATTACTGTGGATTGGCTATGAAGTGCCAAAAAAACATTTAATCCAAGATATTTTTACTACATTGCCAGCATTATGTCTAAATGCCAGTCTTACTTCCCTTTCCACTACATCGAACTCCTAAAATAATTTGCCAAAATCTCCTCATGAAATCTTGTTTGGCTGAGTTGCAGTTCTCAGAACAAAATAAAGCTGTATTTGTTTTTTGTCTTTTTTTTTTTCTTTCAAAACTGGAGTGTTTCCATGAAGCAAACTTTATTTTTGTAATTCCAATTTATATTGAATCCCATATATAGAAGGGGGAAAAACGGCCCATCCTTATAAAGTAACATTATGGGATTGACAAAGTCATGTTAACTAGCTAATAGTCTCCACAACTGGAATAGATGCAGGCCTGGAGTAACATTTCAAAATCCCAGCTCTAGTGGCTGGATGCTTGTTGAAGTTCATTAGATAAGCAAGAATGATACACCGGATGTTTTCAGTTTCCAATCTGCAGCTAGCTGACACTTTTATTCATGATTGCAGATATTTCAAAAAAGCCAGTGATCCCAGCTGACCATCAGCAGACTGATGCACCTGCTGATGTATTTTTATTTTCTTAATCGAAATTGTTTAAAACTTTGGTATGCTTTGGTTGCCTGCATAAGACTTTGGTATAATTTCTTATTTGAAAACTTTCACCCCCAAAATTTCACTTTTAAAAGACAATTTGCTGTTGTAAGAGGTACTGAAACTTCACCTCCTGCAGTGACTCGTTGGCTTTTTTGACACAGACAACAGTCTGTAATGTCAAAAGTAAAAATGACTTCTACAAAATGGTGACAATTAAACAAAAAATGCAAAGCATATAAAAGTGAATGCATAAATATTCACCCACTTCAAACTCATGTGAAGTGGGTGAATGCTAATGCTAATGTGGTTGATTCATTCGCACGTAAATTCCCTAAACACAAAAGCGTGGAATAGGAAATATACAGGCAATTCAAAAAGTTCAAAAACTATATCGTAACTCAAAGTCATGACTGTTGTCAACTTCAGGTTTGTTTAGCTGAACTGTAACATTGGCCAAACTCTCAAAACAACCGTTTTTGTGAAATGTCACAGACTTCAAAAAAGGTCCAAAAGCCTAAAGGACATGAACTATTAAGCTGCCTTCTTCTTCTGACCCTCAGACGTTTTGCTACTCATCATCTTCAGTCTTAAACCTTCAAAGCAATGGCTCCACTTGTTGAAACAGCCGGGCTCGTCTCCCAAATGCCACGGGTTCAACGTTTCGACATTTCAGCCTTCAGCTAGACTTTCTCCATATTGGAGACCTCAATGCATAATTCTGACTTCAGACAACTTTACATCTGATTGGGTTCGCGAACAGTGTCTGAGGTCTAAACGAGGCTTTTAACGTGGAGCTGGAGGCAGGGAAGGACCTGGTAAATGAGTCCGCTCTGCATGTCTAAATGTTTGTCCTTTTTCTGTTTTCACGTGTCGTTGGGTGTGGAATGATAACATACAGAAAGAAGGACAGCGAAAACAGATGGGAACCGAGAGTGACAAATAAAAAGTCAGGAACAGAGAGAGTCTGGAACATTTTCAGAGGTGTGAGAAGCTCTAAGAAGGCGACTGAAATAAAAAAAGGAGCTGGAGGAATGACAAACTTATCTTGTCAAAGCGAGCAGGCTCAGTCACATATTGGACTGTCAATGAAAGAAAGGGTTTTATTTAGTCGAGAGTCCTAAAACTTTACAAAAGCCAAGAAGACGTGTGGAGTGAGATGTTCTGTTTAATACAGCTGACTTCTCTCGGCAGAAACGCAAACGGTCTTGAAGCTCCAACTTTTCTGTGTCCGGCGGCAAATTGCTGCCTTTTCCTCATACGCTTACAGACGTTACACAGACACTGCCCTTGGCTCACCTTCTCCAAATAAAAGTCCACTTAGATCAGATTTTACGAGGCTTTCCACATGTAACGGGTCACTGTAAACTGGTTTTAACACAGATAAGTGACCCAGTTGGATTAACCTGGCCTTCGAAAGAATGAATTGTTGTCACAGTTGCCTGAGATGTTGGATTCAAATGCAACAGGAAACAGTTATGTGGTGGACGTGGTCAGATGTGCTGTGTGACTTTTATTTAAGCAATTATTTCATTCCCTAAATAGGAAACAAAGGCGTGCGAGGCCAAAAGGCAGGTGCAACTGGTGGCAGTTCAACTACACGCCCAGCTTAATCCATTTTTACTGTCACTATTACTGGTGCATAAAAAACCCTATTTTCAAATAAAGAAATGTCTTAGCTGGGTGATTGGGGGCGGGGGGGTGAGGAAAGCCTGGTGGTTGTAATACAGACCATGAAATAAAACTCCTTGTATTGTATTGTAGAAACACAATGCAAAAAATTGTCTACTAAGACAGTAGTTTAAAAAAAAAAACAAAAAAAGGTGTCGTAATGATTGGATTGTTTCTAGTGAAATTCAAATTCACTGCAGCAGCTGGAAGCCCAGGCCAGAGTGCAGCTGTGTGGCGACATTGCCCTGGAGGACAGGCACATGGAGTCAGCATGACACAGCAGTGGAGAACAGGGCGAGCAGGGTGCAGCCTGACGGTGGGGATTGACAAAAACAGCTTGTGACAAGTTGGATGGAGGCGACCGGCTAACAGGATGGAACAAACTAACATCTCTGGATTATGGATTATGAATGCGCGCAACACTAATTTGGAGGAATTACCGTCCGCGGCCCGACAGCTGATGGACCCAGCAACTGTTGGCTGACAGCTGAAACGCGGAAGTGCGGTCCAACAGGAAGTTGGACCGGCCTGTTTGTTTCAGCCAGTTGCACGTTCTCCTCCTATGTCGGCGTCCCTCCCCTCGGGCCTCCTGCAGAAACCCCAGCTTCTTTCCGTTCCTTTCTCCATGGTGATAGACGGTGCAGTTGAGCAGTTATTATACGCTCAGAAACACACGGAGTCAGAGAGTCAGCCGAGATAAAAGAATGATGGATGGTGGAGGGAGTAAGCCTGATTACATGTTGCAACATCAGAAAACTGTGTAGGGGAAGTGAGTGTTTGCGGAAGAGTTGAGTAAGTACAGAGGCAGAGGTACGTGAGTCCCGCATCAGTTCTGGATAAGGTGTTGTCTTGTCTCTCCGTTCTCTGAGGTGATCACACACCTTGAACTGTTTGTGCTGGAAAATTAGCACTGCACATCGATTTCTGATCTCCAGTTTTGTGAAGCTTTGAACTGCAGAGACAAATTTCAGCCAAATGAACTGTGAGCTTTTCTTTGAAAACAACTTTATACATTTCTATTCTTTCTGACTTTGTTTAATCATCCAAATTCAAAACACTTCTACCGTTGAGTGTTTTCCCTGCAGCAGCAGCCTGTTCACTGAACAGTGTCATTGTCACCATTACCGTAATAACCAACAAAGGATATCCATTAAACCATTCAAGGACAGATTTGCAGGGTGGGATTCGAATTATCTTGGTGTAACCTACCCCTTAGCTCAATACCTCCCATATCTTTGGGTGTACTTCATTCCACCCAGTTCCGTCAAGGCGTATTCAAAGTTGACACATCCGTCCGCATACTGACATACTGTTGCACAGAAAACCACTCAGTGGGAAACGGTGTGTATTGCTAACTGTCTTGAATGAGACACCGAGCTGATGAGGTTGAGAGTCGGTGCAAGTAGCTGCAAAAACGTGGAGGGGTGCAGTAACTGGTGGAGAGAAGGAACGGGGAGAGGCGCACAACGAGCTCATCAAACTTGCTGGCAACTGAACTTATTTGTCTCGAGAATTCTCATCTCTCCAGCAAAACACAGCGAACCTTATTGTGTGCTGTGATTTGCTCGGAATTCAGAATTTCCAAACTTGGAAAACCGATTTCTCGCCAACAGGGCCTCAATCCAACATGGCCGCCTTGCAAAAAAAAAAATGGCACGACAGCCACAGTAATAACTTTTTATATGCAAATCTGTCAATTTGTGTCTCATTATCAAATTGATCAAATGTTTTTAAATGCTGAGCGAGTCACATTATCGACTTGTAACACATATAGTAGATATAAATGATGTTAAAGGAAGAAATTACCACTTGGGTGAATCATAGCTGTTGTGGCACCAGGACAAATCTGCAGAGCTGTTTACAAGCCGTCCAGCAGAACAAAGTCAAACTTTCTCCTGCCTGTTTTAATCCTCCCTTCACACTCTGTTAATTTGTGTTTTATCTCCTTCTATTTAGATAGACTTCCCCGTTCTTCAACCTGTTGAGTAAATCTGCTCCTCTGCTTCTGTTTTTATAAACAGCGGCCTTCCTGGGGGACAAAGGATTAATTATAGACTCTGCAGCTAGAGATCGGTTTATTTTTGAAATTGGTATCTAATGACAAATTTTATTTTAATCAGATAAAGTCATTGCGATAAGTAGATTAAGCACGACAGTATATTAGATCAGTCTTCGACTGGGATGACCAGACAGTCGGTCGCCATGGAAAATGCCAAACGAACTGGCCTTTTTTTCCTCTTTGTAGAAAAACAAAACAAAACAAACAAAAAAAAACACCTTCATGAATTGAATTGCATTTAAATGTTAAGATTGTTGCGACTTTCTAAAGATGGCGTTCATGCAGCAGAGAGGCAGAGCTTGGAATGTGCAGTCTGATTTCAAATGTTTATGTGGGTCATGCATATGAAGTATCACATGCAAGTGAACACAGTTGAGAGAATTTCATAAAGCACATGCCACATTGAACAGGTCTGCCATGCTTGGCTATCTACGCGACGAAGGGAGTGGTAGCAAAATTGATCTGATGACTGTTGTTCCAAATCTGTTTTTATGGTTTCCTTACTTATTAACAGCTCCTTTTATGTGTCAGTCCCACGTTTCAGAGTGACAGCATGAAAGGGAAAGACTTTCCCTCCTGACGGTATCGACACGAAGAAAACAAGTGACCAAGTAAATGCAGAGAAAGACGAGGTTAAGGAATGTAATCAGGGAACAGGAGAGCTACATGGTGAACAATGGAAGCAGTGAGAGTTTGGTGGTGTGTGCTGGCCTTCTTTGGTGACTAATCATTTCCGCTTGAGAACCAGTTTTTCCCTAAGGGGGGAAAGCTGTTCATTTCGTGATGCGTGCACGCTCGCACGCAACGCACGCGCCGCACAAACTGACTGGCCTTCTTCATCCGTCTGATGTAATGCCAGACCTGCAGTCAGAATGCAGTCATCGCTTTCTCAATGCAGTGTACTATAAACGGCAGAGCTTCTCCATTAATGCTGCGTTCTAATTCATTTTGAATATTTACTTTAGGCAATAACAATGATAGCTAAGCAATCGCTAAAATAGCAACAGCTATTAAATTGGGTGTAGGATTAAAGAACCTTGTATTGTTTTCTTTTCCATAGAAAGCAAAAGCCGTTATTGACTAATCAAAAATATGACGCCGGGAGGAAAAAAAAAAATCAATCAGTGCAAAAATAGATAGATAATGGGGCCACGGAAGATGGCCGAAATAGCAACGTAATGACACCGTGCTTTCTGATTAGCTTTGATTCATTCTGTAATGCTGGAGGTGTTTGTTGGTTATAAATTTTCTGTCCATCTTGTCTTATTTTAGGTTTTTGTGTTAAACCATTGGGCACAACAGGTATGAAGTACCAAGCCAGAAGCTAAAGCTACTTCTGACTTTTTCGGCAAAGAACATATTTTATATGTTCTGTCTTTGACATTACCTTCGGTTTATTCTGTCGTCATCTTATCAGTAATAGTCCGGCGATTGCAATGTGAATGATTAATATTTCGATAAACATTATTACCTCTTTAGGTGGGAAAATGGAGCAGACTCTTGGTGGGGAGAAGTGCTAAACTGGAAGCTAATGCTAACTGTCGCTTTACTGCTGAAAAACACGTTTAATTATTGTCAACTTTGACATCTTGTCTTCAGCTTATCACTAATAATCAGGCAACTATGATATCAGAATTTTTTAAATGAATTTTTAATGAAGTTTGGACTATTTTGGCGTCACAATTTGTCTGTCTTATATCAAGTTTCAGGCTTTGGAGAAATGCCACATTAGAAGCTAGCATCAGTTTTGGAGAACATTGTTGACTGTGTTCAATATTTTAGTAACTATAAGTTAATATGATACCGGTGTTTGTTAGCTTAACAGTGGAAGGATTTGTGTGCTACCATTTTTTCGTATTTTTTTTTCACTTAGTTGGGAAAACGGTGGAGCACAAAATGTTATACTAGTGCTAACTGATGCTTTTGATATTATCCTTTGAACGATCTGTTTTTCTCACATTTAGGCAGGAAAATGGCTGAGTGCTAAATTTGAAGCTAATGCTAACAGTTACTATCTTGTTCATTTTCTTATTTGTGATGGTCGGGTAACTAAAGATACTGACTATATATTTATAAGCTAAACTTTTGCACCACTTGTCAGTGATCAGAGAACAATTATTTGTGATTATTAAGAGTTTATCTTCCCATCATCTTGAAACGCTTCATCATGTCGGAAGTGTGTACAAAATCCAAAAAAACCTTGGTCTTAACAATGCCCTCAGGTGCGTCGCTTTGCTCATGGCTCCTCTCACAGTAGCACTCAGTCTCACGCTGTGGCTGCAAAGGTGTTTTTCTCCTTCCGGCCAGAGGCTCTGGTTTCTCACCATCAACCGTCCCCTCAGGTTGCGGTCATTTCACGCAGGGTTGTCACTTCCTCAGATTTACTCTGCATATTAGAGTAAATCCCTGTCACACACCTACTTTAGCCATCTGTTTTGCATGCGCCGTTATTTTGATGTGTCCATCTCCTCTTCAGGCCCTCCCAGTGGTTCCTTTTTGCTCTGCGTTTTCTCCCCCACAATCCCTTTCTGCACATCTCTGCCGGCACTAATTACTAATTAACTTTGAAAAGGCCCCACAGCCCATTTTGAGTCCCACGAGGACAACAGCTACATGCAGTATTTAATCACTTCCTGTGTATGTGCAGGCCACAGTCTGTGTTTGTGTGCATCCAGATCCCTCAAAACCTAAGCCACAGAGTGTGTGATTTCAAAAGGAGGCATAAAATGTTTTCAATGTTTTTGTTGTTCTTTTCCACCTTCAGGAGGAGCCACCATGACATCAGAAATGCAGGAAATTGCCATCACAGAGGACAAGCCTTTACTCACGGGTCAGGCTGATGCTGCCAAGGTTAGACATTCTGCATCTGATATAAAATATCATATGAACTGCACAGGAAAACGCATCACTCGCAGTCCAAACCGAGCCAGGCTCAAATCAGAAGCATTTTGACTCCAGCCAGAACTCGTGTGTGTGTGTGTGTGTGTGTGTGTGTGTGTGTGTGTGTGTGTGTGTGCGTGTGCGTGTGTGTGTGTGTCCCAGCGTCAGTGTTTGCTCTCTTGAGTCTGAGCAAATCCTTCATCAGATGACTCGTCTTCCAAGCACATATGTGAAAAGTCTTTGCGCCGCCGCATAAGCGGGTGTTTGTGTGTGAGCAGAGCTGCAGTGCTGGCTCCTATCTGCTGGGTTTGACGTCAAACGACGACGACGAGGGAGCGAGAGCAGATCCCGCTCTGCTCTGCAGGGCAACATCTGCATGGCAACATCAGGCGACTTAATGATGACACCTGGTGGCCAACACAAGTGTAGCACAAACGCATTAAAATGTTTAAAGTTTTTGGCTTTTTTTTGTTGTTGTTTTTTTTAATATCTTGAGAGAAAATAGATTCACTCAAAAACTGGAGCAGGCAAATATTTGAATACTCAAACGAGAATAGTGGTTCTACTTACTACAGAATCCTTTTTAAGGTTGTTTGAGTTTAGACGCAATTTTCAACCATTTGCCACCTCCGTTGCTTCTGTTTCTTCTTTTAGCTCGGCTTACAACCTGGTTTTGATCCAGCAGCAGAAACTGTAAATATTTGTAGCATTTTTCCTGCATCTTAAAATATTAACTAGGACTGTGTCTGCTTCCACTAACATATAAAGAAGAGAAAATGTTACATAAAAGGACTTGATTATGAAAATATTTTGACTACTGTGAGGTTGTTAATTTTATTACTATTTTTGATTTGAGGTGTTTGTGAGAAGAGCAGCATGGAAATGATTTTTTTCTTGCCTCCCTTACATGAGCAGCCATTAATCATTTATATTAGAAGAGGAGGCGACGTCACACAGTGTGTGAGAGAGAGCAGCATCTGTACAACATGGATTCACTCTTTTAAAATGAGGACAAAAAGATCAAATTGACATTTTAAGTGCATTACATACTAGCTTCAGAGACAATACGTCAAAACCCAACATGATCCAAGACAAACCGAACAGAGCAACTTTGCTCTACTCCGTCCTGCATTCCTGTTATCTGCTGGAAGTCTTGCTCTCTCTCATTTCCTCGTCACGTCTCAGGATGTCGTAGAAAACAGTTTTCTTTTAAACTGCGTCATTTTTAAAAACGTCCTTGATGGCGAAAATTGATCCACAACACAGAGTGGTGTTGCTACAGCAAACTCGCAGTGCTTAGGTCAGATACATTCATTATAAAAATAATAAAACTCCCATCAGCGCCTCCACTTCCAACCCGTCTTTTCCAATAATTAAACATCCAGAGGTTTCTACTTATGTTGGTTACAACTAAAAAAAACAGATGTAGCAACATTTGCTTTGGTCTGAAGTAACTCAAATAACAGTGATAGCGTAAGATTTTCATCTACTCCTATTGTGTTTCGTTAAAATAAACAAACACAATAACCCTCTGTCTTCGTGTACCTCACGCATCTTCTGTAAAATACAAAAACATCCAGAGCATTTCACTAATTAGATTGTCTTTTCTTCTAGGATGTTGCTGAACTGGCTGCAAGAATACTGCTAGATCAAGGACAGGTAAGACCCCCACAAATGCATGAACCAGTTCAGTCGGGTTGAAAATAATTCTAACCCATGTCTAAAAGCAGACATCTTGGGAAATAACCTTTCATAACAAAGCAACACTTATAAAATATTGGGAAAAATCTCCCAAAAAGTTACGACTCAATTATTGAAAAATTCAGTTTTCTGGATATTTCAGTGCAGTTCCGGTTAATCACATGCTCTGCTTTAAGGTACTCATTCATAAATTTGAACGACTAATGTTTCAGC
This sequence comes from Poeciliopsis turrubarensis, assembly GCA_010277015.1. NCBI lineage: Eukaryota > Metazoa > Chordata > Actinopteri > Cyprinodontiformes > Poeciliidae > Poeciliopsis > Poeciliopsis turrubarensis. Next base: position 447,924 of record VMRN01000168.1, on the reverse strand, counting down.
TGCTCTCATCTTTACTCGTCATCTGCCTGAACGCGTCGAGCGAAGTAACTCACGTGACCGCGCGAAATGAAGCCGTACTGCCTCATGAAGAAAACGAAAAGCCCGATAAGTAAATAGAGGAAAGCCACACATTAATTCGCCACACTGACGCGTTCTCTTCAGGAGTCCGATAACAATTTCTTTGTTAGACATGAGGTTCGGAAACATTATTGGCTCGACCCGGAGCTTTGTGTTTATTCAACGCTCAAATGAGTCCAGCAGGGCGGATAATTGCTGTCACATTCACGCGGTGATTTTAGAGACCGAATTCAATTAAATGCGAATACTTTCATTGGCCGGGGTTAGTTCTGCTTCAGCACTGGAAAGCAGAAAACAGAATGGGAGTGTGTGGCGATAGGCTGTTTGGATTAAAATGCAAAAAAAAAAAAAAAAAAAAAAATGGTTTTGCTTTATTTTGGGAAATGTGACTCACTGAAGCAGGGAAAGATTAATTACTCAGCAAAGCAGTTTCTTCCCCCCCCACCCTCTCTGTCCAGTGACTGTGTTTACAGAAGTAAACCTTTGTAGCTGCCTTTTCGAAGTTTAATTCAATGCGTCGATATGTTGAGTTATACACGGCGGAAAGCAAAACGAGGCAATTTTTCTGTAGGGTCATCAACACATTCAAGTAAAAATGTGTTAAACCGATAACACACAAACAGATAGAAAAATAAAAGGTGAAAAATACCTTTTTATCTTAACTGCGTTTCAATATTTTTGCAGTCTTGTGTGTAGAAAACTGATCTTTCAGTGTCACCGTTTTGGAGTATTTTGATTGTTTTCCCGTTTGCATATTTCACCTCAAGTTTTACCATTTTCTCTTCAGTCCGCTATATTTTTTGTTGTTTGAAAAGTCTTACCATATCACTACCAGGCTGTGATTAAAATGTCCTAAAATTGACTTGAATTTGTGTGTTTTAAATTAAGCCCTTAAGACATCATAAAATGCCTTAAGGCATTCTAAGAAATGAAGTCCGCACATTTCTTTGGAGATATTCAGGTCTTAAATCCCAATCGTAGCAGTCTTAAAAAGTCTGAAACTCTGAGTTCATTTCTTGGTTGAACGTTCTTGGTTTTATTGGTGCATTTTTTTTTCTCTTTGCATCCGAGTTTTGTTTCTTCGCTCTGTTTTGTTTCGCCCTCTGTCTCAACCACCTGTTTTTCATCAGCAATCAGACACTTGAGGCAAAGTTTCGCCTTCCAGCTTGAACAGGAGCCTGAACAACATCCGCTAAACATGTTGAGTCAGAGGGTCGAATACAAATGTATACTACACTTGTACAGATGTTTTTTTGACCACTGTGTAGCATTTTCCTTCCGAGCGCAACCTGCGTTTGTTAAGAATGTGTACGAAACTTTGTGGACGTTCCACTGATGTCGAAAAAACTATCAAATGAGAAAGACAATTAAAATCACACGTGAATAAGTTTGTTCACGCAATAAGTCGTTTCAAACCATAATCCTCCAACTACTTTCTGTCTTCTTCTTCAGGTAAGATCCGGCTGTCGATCATGTGACTTGTGCGACGCAAAAAATTGGTTTGAGAAACAGATGATATGGCAAAAAATACCCGCTTCATGCTAACAGCAAAAGTTTTTCTCGAAATTAAGCATTGTTTTGAAATTGGCGCGTTTCTACAAAGTACATTTATTTTCAAAATGACAAACTGCTCACATGTCTGATCAATGGAAATGCAGCTCTCTGTGCTGCATTTCCACACCGTATTCCAAATAAAAAAAACCAGGTGAAGTCGTGGCTGTGATGTGACCAAAAAAAAAAACAAAAAAAAAACAATCTGAAGTGGGATAGACACCTCACATAACATCAAAGACTAAATGCCACCACCTGTCTCTGCTCAGGAGCACAGCGTTGAGACCCCGCACGGCATCCTACGCGTGACCCTCCACGGGACGCGGACCACCCGCCGGCCCGCCATCCTGACCTTCCATGACGTGGGTCTGGACAGTGAGTAGAGCTCTCTCTCTCTCTCTGCATCTTCATTTCCCCTCCTCATCCTCCCTTCGCTCTTTTTGTCTCCGGCAGGTAAGAGCTGCTTCTCTCCTCTGTTTAAATTCGACGAGATGCAGGAGATCGTCAAGAACTTCACCCTGATTCACATCGACGCTCCGGGCCAAGAGGAGGGGGCCTCCGCCTACCCTCCCGGGTACGCTGATCTCCGTTTCCTAACATAACCGCTCGTTTTCTCAAAGAGTGAATAATCTTCTGCGCAGGCTTCAAAGTAATCCCCTCTATAAATACTCAGTGTCCCCATCTCTCACATCTCCCCGCTCCCATATCTGCTTGCTAAATACGCTTTTGTCAGAGGGCTAAAACAAAAATCCTGATCGCCTCGCTCCATTTCTTCCTGCTGTTGTAGCTACCAGTACCCGTCCATGGAGACCATCGCCGAGATGATCCCCGCTGTGCTGCAGTTTTTCAAGTAAACAGTGCAACATTTGACTTGACTCATACACATACGATGTGCTCCCATGCAAAATCTCTTTAAATTAAGCTCTTTTTCTTGTTAATTCTCTCCTTCTGTCAGCTTCCGTACCGTCATTGGAGTGGGGGTGGGAGCGGGAGCGTACATCCTCTCCAAGTTCACAGTGAGTAGCTTCTATTGTTAGAGCTGTCATTTTTACCATCTGTGTCCTTTGCATAATCTAAAGTAGCTGTCAGGATCTGACACTGTTCTAGCAGACAGGCAGATGAAGAACGCGGCGCAGTCCCGTTGAAGGAGTGCAAATGAGGGAATTCTGCTTAAAATAGACATTTTTTGAGTGGCAGCTATCAATAAAGCTGGGAGCAGTGTTACAGTTTCAAGCCGTTTTAGATTTTTTTTCAACTGTGCTTTCAGTAGCACCAAATTTAGGGAAAATACTGTAGATACTGTGTGTCTGGTACTTCTGGAGAGAGATGCACCGATATGACAATTTGGACCAACATCGATATCCATTATTGATCTTCGGCTATGCTGAAAATAAATAAAGTAAAGTATGGTATGGTATGGTATGGAAAAACCGATATTTGTTAAAAATCTAAATTTCCTACTGTTTCAAGGTCGTGTAAAAGCAACATCATGGGTTGTTCATACGAGCTCAGTTTTACTTATCGAACCGACACCAACATTAAAAAAAAGACAAACATCAGCCGATACCAATGTAGATACAGATATATATTGTTTGGCCCTCAGTAAGATAAATAGTGAGGCTGCAAGACAGATTGGCAATAACATTGGTATTGGCCATATGTTAAAAAAGTGAGTCACTTCTTTAACATATCGGTCCAAAAAGTAAAACCAATCGGGCCAATACCAATATTGGTTGATGCTCATACATTGTTCATCGCTGTAGTTTATAAATATTAGAGATGCACGATGTACCAGTACTAATAACAATATTTGCCAATGCTTTTTAGCGCACCGATATCGACTCAAAAAGTGAAAATGAGCCGCCTTGTTGTTGACTGACCATGAATTATTCTCATGGTCTCGGCTACAGTAGAGTCGACCAACAAAGAAAAGGCGCCAGACATGAAGCCACCTTGAGCTCAGCCAGTCTGCTCTCGATTCTAAGGTTGAAGTTTTACTTGCTTTAAATTTGATTTCCGCCTGCAGCTCGCTAACCCAGATTCAGTGGAGGGCCTGGTTCTGGTTAACATCGACACTAACGCTAAAGGATGGATGGACTGGGCCGCTCACAAGGTTTGTCCGCTCACCATCTGACTTCTTGTCTTCCTGCTGGTAGACGCTTGAGATTGTAACAACGTTTGACCTTTAACTGCTAGTCAGTTAAAGGATACAAAATTAGACGAGAGAGTGCTATGGATGATGTTTCTGAGCTCAATCGATCTGTTCTTTGTCTCCTCTGTAGCTCAGTTCTGTGACTTCCTCCCTCACAGAGCAGATCCTATGTCACCTTTTCAGTCAGGTACTGGCGAAGCCTCCGGAAGAAAACGCTTGGATTTACATCATCTCTTTCATGTTTTATTAAAAACAAAAAGCTATCCTCTTTTGTAGGAGGAGCTTTCAGCAAACACAGAGTTGGTGCAGTCTCACAGAGAGCGGATCTCCAAAGCGCCCAATCTGGCCAACATCGAGCTCTTCTGGAAGACGTACAACAGGTAAAAGCGTCCTGCAGGGGGCAGCACACGCACCAGAACCCAACCGCGACTAACCCCGTCTTTCTCTCCGCCGCAGCCGCAGAGATCTGAACCTGGACCGCAACTATACCTTCAAGTAATTTCACTTCTTCTGTCTGTGAAAAAAAAAATTGTCTGAAACAGTTCAATGCAGCCCATCTGAGTTTGAAATGTGTCTTTATCAGGTGTCCAGTGATGTTGGTAGTTGGGGATCAAGCTCCGTACGAAGATGCAGCTGTAAGTTTATCGTCTTGTAATTTTCATATTGCATGTCAAGAAAGTTGGATTTTATTTATTTTTTTGTCATGTTATTCTTCCTGTGTCCACCAGGTGGAGTGCAACAGCAAGCTGGACCCCACATCAACTTCCTTCCTGAAGGTGAAACATCAGTTTGTCTTTGCTGTAGCGTCTCTTCCTTGATTCCTGTTGTAACTCTTGTTGTCCCTCCCGCAGATGGCCGACGCCGGTGGCCTCCCTCAGCTCACTCAGGTAACAGGGAGCAGCTGAGCGCTTTAGAAACGTCACAAACTGCTGAGTCCGCATTTAAAATGCATGAGAAAACGGCCTAGTTGTTCAAATAAAATAATCCTACTGAAATGTTTTTGCTTTTGTTTAACTGATTGTTTTTATTGTTGTTTTTCTGTGTCTGCAGCCCGCTAAACTCACTGAGGCTTTCAAATATTTCATCCAAGGAATGGGTTACAGTAAGTTCACTTTTTCTGAAAATTCATCTAACATTCCTCAGCTAAGCATAATTCTTGATTTTGGGCTCTTTCTGTTTGTACGTTTCTTGGTAAGGAAATATATATATATATACACATATATAATATCAGTAAATATTGTTTATTGCTCACAACAGCAGTACAATATCAGTATCGGTGCATCGCTGAATGTTACATGAAATTCACAGTATTTCTAATAGAAATTCACAATATATCAGCCCTAACATCAGTATGTGCTGATACTAGTTTTTTATATCATGTTAGTCTGATAACAAAACTGGGCCAATACTAATAACCAATATTTATCATGATCTTGTTGTCATTTGTTTCTGGAAGGAGTGGGCTGAAGGTTGCTAATGTGGCATTTGATGTGGAGAGTTTAATTGAAGTAGAGAAGAAGTGCTGCGCTCAGCGGTGTGGTAGTTTTTTTTCTTTCAAGGTGTCACAAAGGATATTGTATGATACGGTATCAGTTATTACTTTCAGATATCGGCCCAGTTCATCGCATCGATTCATCCCTGATTACTTGCATGTTTTTAAAATGCTTTGAAAAAGTCACATTAAAAAAAAGTGATTTGTATCGTCGTTCCGAATGCAGTGTCGGCATTTAATCACATTTCTAAACGTATTATTTAAGGATACTCCCATTGGAGAAACGGTGGAGGAAATGGAACAACCAACTATAGTTTTCCAGGGTTTAAAACACCATTGATTGGAATTTATCAGGAAAACGATGAATCAAAATTCTTAGAAGAAATTTATCACGAAACACGATAAACGATACGATAAATGCCCACGTCAATGCTCACATTAGGGATTTCAGATTCCATACAATCTGATACTCGCTTTTTGGCTGACATCGAACCGATTTCCAGGACTGTGACTGAATGCCATAGTCATGGGAATGTTGCACAGGGGGTTGCTTTCATCACATTTACCGCCGTTCTGAACATAAATAAGCTCAATCTTTCTCCTCAGTGGCTTCCTCTTGCATGACCCGCCTGTCCCGCTCCCGCACCACCTCGCTCTCCTCCTCCTACTCCATGGACGGGTCCCGCTCTCGCTCGCGCACCCTGTCCCAGGGCTCGCAGGGGGGCCAGATGCCGCCCAGCCCCTCCCAGACCATGGAGGTCTCCTGCTGAAGACGACTCCGCCCCCCCAGCCCCCCCTTCCGCCACCCCGCGACGGCAAGAGCGGAGAGCGACAGAGGAACGAAGGGCAAAAAGGTGAAGCGTGAACGCAAAGGAAACGAGACAACGGCTTTCTCTATCGGTCAAAACACGACCCCCACCACAACCCCGTCACCCCTCCGCCCCCCGCGAGAGCAGACAGAGAGAGAGAGAGAGAGAGAGAGAAAGAGAGAGAGGGCCTGACCTCCATGTTGGTCCAGCACAGATGCAGTTTTTCAGCTAGAATAGATTAAAAAGAACCAGGAAGGAGGTGCAGGACGGGAAGCCTTCCTCTCTCCCTCTGTCAGCCTGCAGACCCCCATAACCTAGATCCAGAGTGCGGCATGTAGAAGCTGCACTCATCACCTCCACCCGTAGAAACGCGTCAGGAAGCAGAATTGATGATGATGATGATGATGATGATGATGATGATGATGATGATGATGACGTTGATGATGCTGAAGCTAATGATGATGTAATAGGAAACAAAACTGTAACACTTTTCTCTTTATTACATGATTTTAATATAATATAGAATAAAAAGAAAAACATACTATAGCAGAGATACTTACTACAATGTGTGTGTCCACAACTTTTACTGCTAGTTTCTAATGTGTTTTTTTTGTTGTTGTTTTTTTCTGATTTGTAACCCGTCTCAACTAAAGGCTGGAGCCATTCTACCAAACTACATGTGCGTCTCAATAAAAAAAAAAAAAAAAAAAATACATAAAAAATAGTTTAACATAATTCAAAAATGGACTTATTTCGGTTTTGTTCAAAAACTGAAACTCGTGTAATATGCATATATATATATATTTCAGTTCTGTATTTCAAGCCCTCAGTTCAGTCCGTGTTGGTGGTTTCGACTCGCAGTTGATGAAAACGTAAAATTATATTTCTTAGAAAGTAAAAGCTTTACACAAGACCAATGAAATAAAGATTTTTTTTTTATATAGATTAATATTAGCTCCGTGTTCTGCATGTCTTTTACAAAATGAGCTTTTCTTTCAAATCCTCTCACTGCTGCACGTTTTTCCCGTCCACACGATGTTCCATCAGTTCGCGTTTTTAAGAATCGCCTCTTTATGGATCTCGGTGAGAAACTGGGCAACGAGCATGATTAGGTCTTTCATCACATGGGTAAAAATCCAACGATTCTGCATTAAAAATGGATTTCTATTGGTCTTGTGTACGGGTTTTCTGAGGAACATAATTTTGGGGGTTTTCGTTGGCTGTAGGCCGTAATCAGCAGAAACAAACATTTGAAATATATTACTACATATGTAACGAGTGTGTATGATCAGTTTCAGTTTTTGAATTGACAGAAATAAATTCGCTTTTTAACGGTTTCCAGATTATTATTTTTTTTTTTAGATGAACATGTATTTCCTCCTCGGTGTTGCCAGGTTTTTTTTTTTTTTTTTTTTTTTTTTTTTTTCTTTTTGTCTTCCACACGTCCCATCCTCAACGTTTTACTTTATCTGCTATGTTTTCTATTGGATGTAAAGAGGTTGAAAGTTGTATTTTTTTTTTTTTATTTATTCTCCTCAAATCTGCATGCCTGGTCTCACCCCACGTGGCTGCTGACTGGATATTTTTCGTTCATATTCTGCTGATGACGTGCGTCCCGTTTGCGTCGTTTTGAGTGCGGGGCGGCAGTCCGCAGGGCGGGGGCGTTGCCCGCTTCAGCGAAAGCGGTGGGCGCTGTCGTCGACTCGAGTCGCACACTTCTAAACTTAGCGCTTCCGACTTTTCTGGCCGCGTGTCGAACCTCCCGTGACGCCTGCCGAGGCCAGAAGGGATCACTGTGTTCACCGTGTGGGTTGTGGTTCTCTTTGCTTTTCTTGTTCTCCATTCTGGTTTTTGTTCGGGGGACTCGAGATTTATGAATTCCCAGTAGGAAAGATCAACTGCGTGTCGAGCGGAAGTAAATAGGAATAGGCTGAGTAGGAAGGACGAAAATGGAAACCAGAGAGATGCTTTTCATTTTACTTTTTTTTTCCTTCTTTGTTTTTTAAACCCAGGTGAAACAGCCCCCCCCCACTGCCAAAACGAGCCAAATGAAAACCGCCTGAACCTTGAATTGTCCTGTTACAGCTAGGAAGTAACGGCGAACTGCCAAATTTCTGCGCCTCGTTCATCTGGTGACTCAGATCTCCCTCTGAACGTTAATATTTCAACACAAAGCTGTCCACTGCCCCGAGACATGTTGCCAAAAGCCTGACTCTTATTTCTAAAAAAAAAAAAAAAAAAGAAAGAAAGAAAAGGGAGCCCATATGTGGACGCAGCCGTGAACGTTTTCACATTTTCAAACCATTTAAGATTCGAATGGTGTCGGGCGGAGACGGCCTGTCTCGTGTTCGCGTGATCCGGTTCTGCTCATCCGGAGCTTTTTGAAGACAGGCCGAGCCCGCGAGCATGCGCGGGGAGTCCGTGGAAAGCTTTTGAGACGGAGGTCAAAATGGCGGGAAGCGGAGACGAGACGGAGAAGAAAAATGTAACATGGATTCAGGGTGTTGTTGGTCTTAAGGCAGGTTCCGATTTCAGTCAGGCGCGGAGGAAATCTACCGGGAGGAAAAAGTCTTCATAAAGAGTCGAGCAGGGATGTGTGATTGTAAATGCTTGTCCATGTCGTCTTTTCTGTCTGACTCTTAATTTTTTTTTTATTTCAATCTGTTTTTTTCCTCTTCTACATCTCTTCTTTTTTTTTTTTTTTTTTTTTAATCTGTGTGAAGTGTTAGTTTATTGTCCCGACGTGCTCACAAGTTAGTTAACCGTGTGCTAGTTCTTGTGTAACTTTTTTAGCATTAGCGCTTATAAGGGAGAGTAATATAATTAATAATTAAAAGATCAAAAGTAAAAAAAACCCAAAAAAATAAACTGAAATTTACTTGTGTGACTCATTTCCCTGTGTAATACGATGAACATCCTTAAAAAGCAAACTTAAATATCAATAAAAGCTTAAAAGAGGAACAACTTGTCCACTGTCTTTATTTTCACATGTGCAGTTTCTCATTTGTACACTTATATATTAAAAAGAAAAAAAAAAATTAGTAGAAACTGAGTAGGCCTGTTTCAGGAGTGAGTATTTTTTACAAGTGATGTCGTTGAAATCACACCTGAAAACAAATGTCTGATTATCGTCGGCTAACTTCCAGTAAATCTTTTATTTCTCACATTGGTCCGTTTCAAGTTATTTCAGAGGGCATTGTGAGGCCGTCAACAGAGCGGCAGAAACAATTTTGTCGACGTTCGCTTATAACGGCGAGCGTCCTGTGGCATGTCATTTCTCAGAAATCGCTCGAATGTAAAAGAAATGAAAGGAAAACCATGCCACATCCCGTGATTATGCTTGGGGATTCTTTCGCTCCGGAACAGACCAGGACATGGCGACGTTTGCCAAACACGCGGATAGGGGATTGAACAAGTCAAACTTAAAAAAAAAACAACAAATACCTGAAGTTGAGGCGTGTAATTGGATGCATTTAGCTCTGCTAAAAGTATCAGTTTTATGCTGATCAGAATTGAACGTGGTATTGTGTTATTTGTTAGTTTTGAAATCAAATCACTTGTTTTAATAACTCCAGTCCCCTGCTGCAAAAATGATTTTCCCCTCATCCCTAGAAAATTCCCTCATGAATATAGTTCACATCAAGATTTCAAATAAATACATTTGAATACACAACCACAAACTGTTTGAAATTACAACAACAATATTTCCTCACTCTCTCCAGCCCAAATAGATTATTATCTTTTCTGTGCTGCCTGGCTTTTGTTGCTTTAGGGTTAGGACTATCACTAACCCTAAAGCATACACTGAGATGTATGTTTTAAATTACTGAAAAAAAATTTCAGTAATTTAAAACATACTGAAATTAATCATTTAAAGTGAGCGTAAAGTGAACTTGGAAAAAATTATATTTTGAGCACATATTTCAAAATGTACACAAAATATCTTCGCCAGATATTTTAAATATTTAACTTGAGCAAGTGTATATCTGCTCTTGGTTAAATGCATATTTCGTTCATTTAAAGTACACTTTCATTTAATGTATTTCTTAACAACATATTTTGGTACAATTATATTTAAGCGTGTTTGAAGTTAAAATGTCAAAATTGGTACAAGCATACTGTTAGCATACTTCATATATACTTACAGGGAGTGCACTGAATACTTAGTATACATAAAATGTACTTTCACAAATGAAAGTATGTTTGAAATATACTAAAGTAGGCTTTTAATTTTACAAGGGAAATCTTCTGTTATTAATTATTTTCCATGTTGAGTTGGATGTTACCTGGTAATAAAATGACTTTATGCTTCCCACTGAGGTCATGAGGGGCCCTGATGCTGATTAACAGTTAACAGTCTTGTTTTATAATGGAGACCTCACATTTTGATGTTTTGTTGGGTGAAATATGAAAAGCAGCTTTTTGATTGGATTGAACACGATATTTATCTTCAGATGCATCCTTCGTTTCACGTCATGATCAAAGATGCCCTGAGGGCTTTCACTCAACTTTCACTCCGACTTTAACTTTCTACGATGGAAAGTCATAGTCGGATGATTGAATTAAAGTCCAACATTTGGAGGTGGAAAGCAAAGTCAGAAGAACTAAGACTCTCAGTGGGTGTTGCTCCTCTTCCATTGAACGTCCACTCAGTGTGGGTGGAGACGGCAGCAGTGGCGGGATCTGTGAATACATGAACAATAACGATCATCAAACCAGAGACCATGAGCTACACAGGCTTTCATTTCACAATTTTCAAAACCAAAATTCAAAACCAGTGCCTGATTTTCATTGGTTCATTTTCAGTATTTTATTTTATTTTTTTCAAGAATTACTGGCGTGATTTTCAAGTTATTTCAGTGGGCGTTGTGGGCTTTATGGTCATTAACAGGGTGGGGTGGGGGTTCCAATAATTTTGTCCATGTGTGTACACCTCGACACACTTCTTAGAAATTGTTTGAATGTAAAACAAAACGAAAGAAAAACCATGTGGTGAATGTTTGGGAGTTTTACCTGCGGGACAATCCAGGACCAAACGGATTAGATCGGGGCGTTTTCCGTTCTGACTGGCAAACCTTTCTGAAACCAAGGAAAGAAAGGAACAATCCCTGAAGGTTAAGGGAGGAAACTAATCAGGTGTGTTTGTTTATGAAATAGTTTTAACTCTGTGGGTATTAGACATGTCTGGCTTTATACTTTCTGGCCATCAGAAAGTATAAATGATGCCCACAAACACAAAATATTGCACCATCGCAATTCTAGTTTTGTTTTGCTCTTTTTCAATGCAGCTTAAATATTTCATCAAACCGATTTTACTGTAAGACCAAACTGTTTAAAAACAAAAGGCAGTTTTTAAATGATGATATAATATGTTAAGGTAAAAACATATCCAAGCTCATGTGCCCCGCTCTGAAAAAACCCCCCAAACAACATGTGCCAATTACTGACAGATCTGTAGAATCCATCCATCTGTCCGTTTTCTGTAAACCCTTGACCCTAGTGGGGTTGGGTGGGGTCCTGGTGCCCATCTCCATTGAACGTTTGGGGCGAGAGGCGGGTCGCCATTTCATCCCTTACAAAAAAAAAAAATCCCACGAAATTCACGTTTTCACAAATGATCACATGTAAAAACGTAATTTTGTTTTTTCACAACATGGAGGTTATGTATCTCAAAACATAACTAAAGAAAAGTCCTGAAGAGGGTCCCAAGGCTTAAGATTTCAGTGGACATAGTGAGGGCCATGATCTGTCCCAAATAAAGTAAAGGATGGGGACACACTGAAAGGTAGAGAATAGGATGCAGTCAAATGCTCTATCCACCTGTCCTTCGCGACTCTTGGGTTCTCTAAACACATCTTGTTTATGTGAGATGTAGCCTTAGTGAAGTTTATTTCATGATAAAGGAAAATATTTATTATTCTTTTAATGTACTTTTTTTCAAGCTCGAAAGTCATCATGATCAGAGAAGAAACGTTTTCTAACTCCCACCACTTATAGCACAGACACCTACATTGGTAGCAACATGGTCTGTATGTTTATTTCATTATTATTTTCAAAAATGAACATACATGCACTGACTAAAAACTCTTCCCAAATTTTGACTTCTACACTGACCACTCGATTTACAGCAAACAAATTAAACGGCAGGAAACTCCCTTGTGGCAGAGTCGAGGTGGAGTCAACAAAAGTGACTCCACCCAGAGTGATTAAAGGATGGTGATCGCCATTTGGAATCATTTGAAGACGTGACCATCCATTTTCTTACGCCCTTGACCCTATTGGGGTCGGGAGCTGCTGGTGTGTATCTCCAGCCAACGTTCCGGGCGAGAGGCGGGGTCACCCTGGAGAGGTCGCCAGTCTGTCGCCTTTTTGGTTTCTTGGTGAGTAAATTACTCAATTACTCTTACCATGAATTTTGTATTATGGCACTCAGAGTCGCAACTACAGTCGTTTGCTTATGCATATTTTGACAAGCAGAAAGACTAAGTGCTCCTTTTTGTGTCATTTCATCTGTCGCTCATTATTACACGCGGTTGTATACGAACATGTGAAATGCGATCCCACAACAACAAACTCCCAGCTCTTTGCCTTCCTCTGTTTCAACCGGACTTCAGCAAAAGGGATCAGCTGAACCCAGACACCAGAGCGTTTGATTAGGTCGCAGCTCTTTTCATGACTCGTCGATTATTCTGTCCAAATGACAATGAAATTATTCTCAAGCTGCGACAAGGACTGGTCAGAAACATTAATTGGAGACCTGAACATGTCAGTTAACCGTTTGATGCCCTTGTGCAGTGATTTGCGTTGATGAATTTCACTGACAGACCACATCTCCTGACATGTTCGCTCCAAATGTTGCACTGCATTCAAGTTGACTACATCACACCCACCTGGAGATCCAGAACAGGAAGAAGCGTCAGCCGGTTGTCAGAGGAAGGTTTTAACTAAACTTTCCCTAAACCTTAAAACCAATGAGGTATACTGCCGTAAGAAGTGACTTTGGAATGATAGATTTGCAGGGGACCGTAGTTTAGCTTCCTTATCTTTACCCATCTTGACACACAAATGTTTAGAAAATGCAAGATTGTTCCAGAAACCAAAAGAAAAACCATGCATCACCTGATCATCACCAAGTTCCGCAGATTGTTTTAGAAAAAACTGGTTTGCCAGGACCTGGCAGTGAAAAATCCGTATCAGACAGAGACATCAGGGTTTTTATTTGCAGATGGTATAATAACCATCAAAAACCAAAACAGAAAGTTCACTTGAACTTTGTATTTTAGTCTCCCTTGAAGGTCGAGGGAGAAAGACAATAAACTCAGTGAGTCAGGCTTTAACTCCAAGCCTGATCACTTTAGGATTAAAATATATCACCGTTTTAATCTGCTGTAGTCATGCCAGGACAGTATAGAGGGCTATGAATGTAGCATATCCATATCTGCGTATGGCAGCTTTCACACCTACTGAGTGCTTCTCCCCTTGCTGTGTTCCCAAAAAGTCCCACTGTGAGACTCGGTTTCAAAAAGTGCTACTAATGATGTGTAAAAGACTGGCTGCGTCACAACAGAAATGTTCATGTGAAAGTACCATTAAGAGACTGCTCTTTGTTCTGTCTGTAGTAATCTTTGAAATAACAATTTGTTTCATAATCTGAAACGTAAAAAAATAACACAAAATAAAAAATATGGCGGGAGAAAACACAAACTTACATCTTGTGTGGAACCACGTCTTTATCAACGTCAAGGAACCAACGAATGAACTGACTGACATGATGAAAAAGCTAAATATTTTTCCGTTGTTTTTCTTCATGACTGTGTTGATGACGATTGACAGAGGAAAGAAAAGCCTTGGATAAATCATGTCTTACACGACGTTCTTGGTGAGAGTTGTTGCTGGTTAACAGGTAGGTTTGCTTTATCTTGCAACTTAACTTTGAACAGTTTTAATCACTCAAGTCTATTTCTTCTGTTCACTCCAACACAGAATTGCACCTGCATTTAGGTGTAAGACACGTGATTTGAAGCAAAGTCAAAAGCTGCAACGTCCCCTGGCGAGGTGCTCAGGTGAAGTCAGAAAGTGAAAGTAAAAAATACTATAAATGCGGTGATCTGGCGATTTATCACCAAAGCACAGTGAGGAAACAAAGCCTTTCTCATCTCGTTCACAAGTAAGTATCATTTGTCTTTTGAATTTAGTAGCACAGCGTTAGTAAATCTCTCTGGAAACCTGAGTGCATGTAAATTTGGTAGTGTGTGAAGTTGGAGGTGTTTTGCATACAACAGTGTTCTCTTGTGTCTAGATAAATATTGCACAATTAATGCCCATTTTTGCAAGTTATTTTTTTCTGCACTTACTAAACAGAGTTTCCCAACCTTCTTTTTCTGCTTCTGTTCAAACCAGATCAAATTTTCTTCGACAAAATGGACAAATTGAAAGTAAATTCCGGACATGTGCAACAGTGTGGGCAATTTGAAGCTTCTGTTGCTGCCTTATTTTCTCCAAAGGACAGTGAAAAAACTCTTGCATTGCTTGACTTAAAACAAGAACTGGTCAGGAGTATTAAGTGGAATTCTGAAGACGTATCTATCCTGTTTAATGCCCTTCTAAAGCGATTTGAGTTGGTGACGAAAACTGACAGATCGCGTCTCCTCATATGGTTGCTCCAAATGTTCCACTGCATTCAAGTTAACACACCCACCTGGAGATACAGAGCAAGAAGAAGCCTTCTGGAGTTGGTCAGAGATGCAACAGTAACCGATGAAACACTCAAGAAATGTTTGGGAGATGATGAAGACAAAACCTTGGATGAGATTATTGAAGAAATCCGTGATGGAGGCTTAAACCAAGTTAATAATGAGCTGTTGGCCGAGGTCAGAGGTATTGTGTCATCAGTTCAAGCTGCCCTTAGCTCCCGCAGTTCAGGATCAGAGCTGACTGACCTGAGAAACGTCTTGCTGACTCTTTGCCGGGCAGCAGAAAAAACTCACTTCAGACCACGACTGACCCAGATGGTGAGCTGGTGCCTCATGGCTCTTTCCAAAACGGGACGCCTCATTCAGGTGGGCACTGGAGAGGGGAAGTCCTGCATTGTGGCCATGTTTGCAGCCTTTCGAGCTCTGAGAGGAGAAAAAGTCGACATCATGTCGAGCTCATCTGTTCTAGCAGAGAGAGACATGAAACAATGGAAGAAATTCTATGATGCTTTAAAGATCAGCGTGGACTGCAACATCAACAAGCAAGACGAAGACTCAAAAAAGTGCTATGAGAGCCAGATTGTTTATGGTACTGTTGAGGAGTTTTCTGGAGACTGGCTGAAACACCATGTTCTTAGGAAGGACATATTTGGCCAGAGGACATTCCAGTGTGCAATAGTGGATGAAGTGGATTCCTTGATGTTGGACAAAGGTCATCATGTTCTCTACTTAAGCAGTGACATGCCTGCTCTGAAGCACCTCAACCCTCTCCTTGCGTTAATATGGGCCACTGCCAACCAGTACAGCAAATTATGGTTAGGTCAGATTGTTGGGGGGAAATACCCCTTTAATCAAGTTCTATTAGAACAGATCAAGCAGTTCAATGTTCTTCAAAGGCATCTTGTACGGACAGCTGTAGAAGAGGAAGTAAGGTGTTTTCTGCATTTCACACCATGTGAGCTGAATAAGACAGAAGGAAGCTGCTACATCCCAGGTTTCCTTTCAGATCTAGTAGAATCTAAACTAAAGGTCTGGATAGAAAATGCATTCCGTGCACAAACCATGGAAAGAGATGAAGAATATGTCTTAGAAAGTCATGGCATTGTACCTGTGGACTACAGCTCTACAGGTGTTGTGCAAAACTTCATGACATGGAGTGATGGCCTACAGCAGTTTCTGGAGATGGAACATCAGATGAAGTTAAGTGATATGACCATCATCACCAACTACATGTCCAACGTTGGTTTGCTTCAAAAGTACAAAAGTCAGATTTATGGACTGTCTGGGACTCTTGGGCAACAAGCAGAGATTGAGACCATGAAGAAAATATGTGAGGGTGTCACCATCTGCCAAATCCCTTCATGCAAACGCAGAAAGCTGTTTGAGGTTCAAGGAGTTATCATGAAGGATGAAAAAGAATGGATGAAGAAAATTTGTGACGTTGTTACTGAACAAACCAATTCCACCAACTATAGAGCTGGTCGAGCTGTCCTGGTCATCTGTGAGACCATAAAACAAGCAAAAATGATCCACAGTGCTTTTGGGAGAAAAGTAAACAAAATGCTTTACATCAACAACAACATGGACAACAATGCAATATCTAAGATCCTCCAAGAAGGTGATGTCATCATAGCCACGAACCTGGCTGGTCGCGGAATAGACCTCAAGATTTCTGACGCAGTCAAAAAAGCTGGAGGTTTGTTTGTTTTGCAAACCTTTCTGCCAAAGAATGCTCGTGTGGAGGCCCAGGCCTTCGGTCGTGCTGGGAGACAAGGAGCACCAGGATCTGGTCAGCTCATTGTACACGTCAGACAATTACCTCCTACGTTGTCTGAAAACACTGATTTACATATGACGATGGCTAAAGACGCCAGAAATGTCTTGGCTGCTGAAGAATTACTTGCCTACATGAACATCCACATCCCAAAGATAAAAAAAGAGGAAAGGCTCTTCAATGTGTATCTAGAAAAACAAAATCTGCTGTACAAACGTGCTAACGATAAACCTTTAGCAACAGATGTATCTGCACTTGATGAGTTTTGGGGAATCTGGCTTCTCACAAAAGTCAATGAAACGGACTCTATTGAAACATTGACGGATCTTCTGAAAGGAGATCTGGACAAAGCCTTAGAGAGACTGAAGCAAAATCAGAGCCCCTTATCAAACCTGCACCACTACACTCTCCGTGGCAAGTACCTACAAACACGGGGACAGCTTTCAGAAAGTATCCAGATGTACACTAGAGCCATTAAACAGGATCACTGCTGGGCAGCCGTTGCATATTATAATCGGGCTTTTGCATCTTTGACTCAGCAGGACCGTAACCAGAAACCTGACTGCCTCAATCGGGCTTTGGAAGATTTACAAAACGCACTTCAGTCTGTCGAGCGCTACTGTGAACAACTTAAAGTCACACGTAGTCACGTCACCCAACAAACCCCCGACTCTGGAAGAAAAGACGACAGATTTGAGAAGCATTCAATGGCCAGAGTCCGAGTTCTAGATCTTTTGAAAGCAAACATCAATGAAGCGCTGCAGAAGGTTGAGCGAGCGATGAAGAGAGGCGGCTTTGTTGAAGTAGAGGAGAAGCTAGTCTGCTTCCTTATGTCTCCAAAAGATTTACTTCCTTCATCAGTTGTCTTGATGAAAGCAGCCTGGCGTTCCAGAGACCTTTTTAAGATCTACCAACTCCTCAGCCAGCCCTCCTTTGATATAGTCAATGAACTAGAGAGCCTTCATCAAATCGGCCTGACTCATGTTTACGAGTTAGACACACTGTTCTCCCTGGGAGGATTTATTTCAAAGATTTTTTCACCTACATAAAGAGCTTGAGGTGTGAAATGACAATGAAACAAAAACACCAAATAAAAGACAATAATAATAATAATAATAATAATAATACTTCTTTACTTTTGTAGAACCTATTTACACAAATACATTTTACAGAAGAACAATAATATACAGACACATGTATATGTATAGGTGTCTTATCTAAAAGAATCACACTTTGATGTTATTTTATTTGAACTCTTCATTTTATCTTTGTTCTTGAAGATTTAAGCACATCTCTGACAAAAATATAAAAATCTTTTCATTTCATGTATTTTGAAAGCAAGTGTTTCGTATAGATTGAAAATATGTTGCTCACTGAAACGTTATCAATCAGAAATTCAAATGTTTTAAAAATTGGAAAAGTTTTTTTCATGTTTATCAGACATATGTTATGTGGATGAAGTGGAATATACAGAAGATGGTTGCTTTTGATCCCTCTTTTGCATGAATTCTTAATTCGCTGCATTTATCTGTATTCAGGAATAATGTAATAAAACTGAAGCACCGTTCCCTTTGTTTGAGTATCGTTTTTCTCATTTTTTATTGCACTGTAGAAATAAGTAATCAGGTAATTCAAACACTAAGGGCTTTCTTGACATGAAGGGATTAAAAATGATTGTATGGGATAAGATTAAAGATGTCATCATCCACCTGCTTGACTAAAGTCACTATTCATTTGGACACAGCAGACGGCACAGCGAGGATTATGTTAGTTGATTTCTGCAGTGCATTTAAAGCAGTACATCCTGTTTTGCTGTTGGTGATGTGCATTGAGGTTGAATGCACGGGTGTCTTTCATAACTGCGAACCTTCAACTTTACTTAGAAATTATATTTCCACCAACGAATAATAAAAATATGGCAAACCCTGTGGAATAAGCCCCACAATTCATATTATTATGGGACGATATGTAAATTGCCCCACAAGATTTCTGGGAACGCCTTAACTCAATGTAATTTGATCCTCATCATCAGTCATTTAACATGAATCAATAAAACTTTCCTGTTGTCTGTTGTTGTTGCCTTTGTAGCGATGGCCAGGTATCAATAAAGATTCTAAAATTATTGAAAATTAATTTCTGACATTAATATTAAATGAAATATTGTTCAGGTTTTTTAGCTCCATCTTTGGACTGATTTGTTAGATGTCTCTCAGGAAACGTTTATATGTGCCCCTTCCAGGCTGAATTTCTGTAGTCTACTATTAAAGTTTGGAAAAGTATACAGTCTGCTCTTTTAAATTTGCAGGCATGTATGTGTGTGGAATAAAGAAGAAAAAAGGATGGTAAAATACTTTTGTTTACAGACATTCCTTATTCTTTTTTTGAAAAGATGGAAACATCAATTTCTTAAGATTTACGCAGAAAATTATATAGCATTTCATTATTTAGCATGCAGGTTCATGCTAAATCAATTCACAAATCAATGGACAGAGAACATGTGGGGTTAAAATACTGAAACCGTTGGCCTGACACGATGAAAGCAAAATGTGTTCTTTATGAAACGGATGGTTCGGTGTACATAACATCATTGGCCGTTGAAGTCGAGTCAAACGTTTCCCCGTTCCTGCGTTTGTTGTTACGGTGCATAAATATAACGCAATCGTGTGAGCTTGACCGTTTAAGGTCACAATGGATAATGCCTCAAAGCAAATGTGGGTTGAGAAAAACATATTCACAACCCACATATTTAATGTGAGCACAAGTCAATGTTGACCCAAGATATTCTTGGCAGAAATAAGTAATGAGTAGCCTGTGTGAAAGCATAACATTAAGTATTAACATGTAAGTCTTAGATATGCTTACTTGTAGTACACTTGACCGTAGTATATTTTGGTATGTTTGTTTACTTTTCAAACCATGTGTGCACTAGAAATTGATCCGTTATTTTGGATTTAGCTCTGAGAAATGCTCCGGTCTCTGACACCTGAGCAGATTCAGTTGTGAAGTGAGGAATCCTCAGTCTTTCAAATAAACCAATTGTGTGCAGAAATCAGCCTGTTAGCATGAACTCAGAACTAGTTCTTTATGTGAAAGACATAAAGCATTTGAGATAAAGAAACTTACAGGCGTCATTTGTGTTTGTTAGTAATCCAACTTGTGCTCCATGCAGGTTTTTGAAAAAAACAAGTTTATTTTACAATTAGCCAAAAACTTTAAAAATCACATTAAAATCAAGAACAGACTTTTAAAAAACAAATGCACATTCCACCCAATGTTTTCAAATATGCATTACAATATTTATATTACAGCACAAATGCACTTATTATATTTTATTGTTTCTTTTGAAGTTTTCTTGGCTGAGATGTTAGGCAAGTCCTTCAACTAGGTGGCCATTTAAATTCATGTCTTATGAAATTGCACTGTCCCTTTTCAAATGATTTAATTTTCAAATGAATAAATAAAATCAGATGCTACTAAACATCAAATGATAAATACTAAATGATTTGACAAACATATGATATGATTTAAAAAACATATCCTGTCATGACATCGGTAGTCCGTGGCTCAAGTCGGTGGCTTTGTTATGAAATGTTTTACGAAGCTCTCTGTTCACCGAGGGTCTCTGAGTCTTTCTAATTGTTCTATTTGGAGCATAAAATAAATGGAGGAGAGTCTGACTTTTCACATAAAACACAGCTACTCTTGATTCTGTTTTAGCAAACCTCGGGCTGGCTCGTTTTCCTCTTTGTTTTTGTCGACGTGAGTTTTGATTGGGCAGCCAACAGAATCCCACAGACATGCTTTTAGTTGTCATTTTGACAAAATAACGCGCAAGGTCCAAGAACTAAGTATGCAAACAAAATAATAATAATAATAATAAATGTTCTCAAGTTTTTGCATTTTTTGAAAAAACTGTAGAAATCTGTAGTTGACGAGATTTTTTTTTTTTTTTTTTTTTTTTTTTTTTTACATCTCTTTTATTTGAAGCCAAAGAAAGAACTTAGCTTTGAAAATAACCCACCTGAAACAGCCTCCAAGTCATATATTTGAGTTAGGCCCATATTTTCAAGACCCCTCAGTTCAAGAAAAGTATCAAAGGAGGGACGGCTGATGAGTTGGCAGGTGTTTAAAGGGTCAGTGGAATGATCCCTCTTTGATAATAATGAGATGACTGCCAAGGTGATGATGTACTCTGGTGAGGCAAGGAAGTAAACTGGACTTCCCTCCACTTGAACACATCTTCTTGCTTCCCTGGCCGTGTTCACGACTGCTATTGCTTTAGAAATGTTTGACATGAGAGACACCAAAACTGCATGTTTGGCCTCTTTTTGTTGGTCAAATCTGTTATTTAATTTCCTGGCAGTGTCTGTGGTTTTTTCACCCGCATAATGATAAGTGACATCAATCTGATCACAGTAGAGCTTCACAGAAAAGAGAGCTTTTCGCAAATCTTCCAGAGCCTGACGGAGGCAGTCTGGATCCTGACTTCTGTTTTTGTGGATTAAAGATGCAGAAGCACGATTGTAAAATGCAGCTGCTGCCCAACAGGGGTCCTGGTTTATGACTTTAGTGTACATGTCAATACTCTCTGAAAGTTTTCCCATATTTTCAAGCTCACTACCTTTGACAGTGTAGTAGTGCACGTTGGATGAGGGAGACTCTCTCTGCCTGAGTTTTTGTAAGGCTGTACTCAGGTCTGCGCTCAGGACGGTTTTCAATCTAACAGCAGGGGCTTCCTTAGAAAATTTTGTAAGGAGCCACATTCCCCAAAACTCGTTGAGTGCGGAAACATCTGATTCAGCCGGTTTGTTGCTGTTGCTCTTGTGGAGCAGATCCAGGGTTTCCAGGTACTGACCGAAGAGCTCTTCTTTCTTCTTTATGTCTGGTAGATCAGACTCCACATAGCTAGACAGTTGTTCAGCCACTGACGAATCTCTGATCTCTTTAACCACTGACATATCTGATCTGGAGTTTTCAGCCAAAATATGAGACAGCAGCAAGGACATTTCTAGACTTTCTTTCCTGGTGTTGCTGCTCTGATAATCCCTCAACTCCACAAGAAACAACTCGAGAAAAGATGCAGAGATATCTACAATATTTTCAATGAAGGACAGAAGGTTTCGTGTTAAAATAAGCAATTGTAGATTCTTTGGCATATGAGTGGAACAGGCAATCAGCTGAGCAGACCCTGGTGCTCCTTGTCTCCCTGCCCGACCAAAGGCCTGAGCCTCAACTCGAGCATTTTTAGGCAGAAAAGTTTGTACAACGAACAAACCTCCGGCTTCCTTTGTGGAGTCAGAAATCTGAAGATCTGTTCCACGACCAGCCAGGTTTGTTGCAATGATCACGTCTCCAGCGCTTAGTTTCTTCTCAAAGATTGCACTGTTGTCCATATTGTTATTGATGTAAAGATTTTTGTTTGGTATCATATCTCCAAAAGCTTGGTGGAGAGTTTTCGCTCGTTTGATGGTTTCACAAATCACTAGAACAGCTCTTGGAGACCTGCATGGTGTCGGCGTGATTTGTTCTGCAACAACTTCACAGATTTTCTCAATCCATATTTTTTCATCCGTCATGATAACTCCTTGAACCTCAAACAGCTTCCTGCGCTTGTATGAAGGGATTTGGCAAGTGTTGATGCCCTCATATATTTTCCTCATGCTCTCAATTTCTGCTTCTTTCCCAAGAGTCCCAGACAGTCCGTAAATCTGACTTTTGTACTTCTGGAGCAAACCAACGTTGGACATGTAGTTGGTGATGATGGACATATCACTCAACTTTGACTGATGTTTCATCTCCAGAAACTGCTGTAGACCATCACTCCATTTCATGAAGTTTTGCACAACCCCAGTACAGCTGTAGTCCACAGGAACAATTCCATGACTTTCTAAGACATATTCCTGGTCAACATTCATAATGTGTGCGTGGAATGCATTTTTTATCCAGACCTTCAGTTTAGATTCTACCAGATCTGAAAGGAAACCTGGGATGTAGCAGCTTCCTTCAGACTTGTTCAGCTCACATGGCGTGAAATGCAGAAAGCGCCTTACTTCCTCTTCTGTGGCTTTCACCACACTGTCTGTATCAGGATACATGAACTGACAGAAGCCGCCATTCAAAAGCAGAGACACTCGTCTTTGTCCACTGTCTCCTGGTGGACTGCTGTAGAGATCTTGTACGGATCCATCTGTGTTGATGCTGTGCAAAGCAAACTGACATGATGGGAATCTGGTCTCCACTGCCCTAAAGAACTCGACCAGCTTATCGGCTGCAACATTTGCAGTTGTTGCAATTTTCTCATCTAAAAGACTTGGTTTCGTCCGTATTTCCGTGACTGTGTCATTGGCCAGTACACCTGTGTCCTCGGCCATTTGAAGAACAGTCGACTCATCCAATCCTTCCTGCTTGATCTGTTTTAATGCAACTTGGTGAAAGGGGTATTTCCGCCCAACAATGTGACCTGATGGTAATTTGCTGTACTGGTTGGCAGTGGCCCATATTAACGCAAGGAGAGGGTTGAGGTGCTTCAGAGCAGGCATGTCACTGCTTAAGTAGACAACATGATTACCTTTGTCCAACATCAAGGAATCCACCTCGTCCACTATTGCACACTGGAATGTCCTCTGGCCAAAAATGTCCTTCCGATGAAAATGATGCCGCAGCCAGTCTCCAGAAAACTCCTCAACAGTACCATAAACAATCTGGCTCTCATAGCACTTTTTTGAGTCTTCGTCTTGCTTGTTGATGTTGCAGTCCACGCTGATCTTTAAAGCATCATAAAAATCCTTCCATTCTCCCATGTCTCTCTCTGCTAGAACAGCTGAGCTCGACATGATGTCGACTTTTTCTCCTCTCAGAGCTCGAAAGGCTGCAAACATGGCCACAATGCAGGACTTCCCCTCTCCAGTGCCCACCTGAATGAGGCGTCCCGTTTTGGAAAGAGCCATGAGGGACCAGCTCACCATCTGGGTCAGTCGTGGTCTGAAGTGAGTTTTTTCTGCTGCCCGGCAAAGAGTCAGCAGGACCTTTCTCAGGCCAGTCAGCTCTGATCCTGAACTGCGGGAGCTAAGGGCAGCTTGAACTGATGACACAATACCTCTGACCTCGGCCAACAGCTCATTATTAACTTGGTTTAAGCCTCCATCACGGATTTCTTCAATAATCTCATCCAAGGTTTTGTCTTCATCATCTGCCAAACATTTCTTGAGTGCTTCATCGGTTACTGTTGCATCTCTGACCAACTCCAGAAGGCTTCTTCCTGAATTAGATCTCCAGGTGGGTGTGATGTAGTCAACTTGAATGCAGTGGAACATTTGATGCAACCATGTGAGGAGATGCGATCTGTCATTTCTACACCCCGACTCAAATCGCTTTAGAAGGGCATTGAACATTTCACTGACGTCTGCAGGTCTCCATTTAATACTCCTGACCAGTCCTTGCAGCAGCTTGATGAGACTCTTTTCTTCTTCATTCGGAGTGAATAAGTGATGAGCAATGAAAGAAGCTCCACTCTCGCCAATCACGCTACGATCTGGGTTCAGTTCATCCATTCTTCACAAGTCTGCCTAGAGCAGAAAAAGATAAATAGTTTGCAGTGTCTTACAGAAACTTTTTTCACAGATACATTTGTAACAGCTTATAAAAATATCTAAGGCTTTGTAATAGCTGTAGTAAAAAAAATTAATTGACCACAGTGCATGTAAATAAAAAGACCTGGGGCTTATTTATGCAGACCAATTGTCAAAAGTGCTAGATTACAAAATTCATGTTAAGATTTGAGGTGCTCACCTGGTACGACAGGTGCAACGCTGTGCTCCCTGTGATCGTTCCTCTCTTTCTGACGACTTTGTCAAAGTTTCACTTTTGCTTTCTGTCCCTGAGCACCGCCCCGAGGGACTTTCTGGCTTTTCATTTCATTTTCTGTAAGCAAATCACTTTCTTCTCAAATTTACATTGGCATTTGTATGTAACGACAGTACTTCTATGAAGTCCAAATGTTCTATACCCTCTACATATGCAGAAATGATTATAGCTCATCAGCTTTGTAAGACAGTTTTATGGATCTATGAAGTAACTGAGATGCTATTTCTGATTGAATCATGATGACTTGAGGTTTGGAACATTAGCTTTAAAACAGAATTATTATTATTGTTGTTGTTATTATTATAAATATACTAATTGATTAAATATAAGAATACACGATATATTGCTAGGTACATTATATTAGTAGAAAAACACAAACAGAAAATATTGTGTGTTAATGAGTGAATATTAATTGTGTGTGTGTGTGTGTTTGTGTGTGCGCGTGCGCGTGTGTGAAATATTCATGTATCCTTTACTGACAAGTACTGGTATCCTTCGAATTTAACTTCTTATATACTTTTGAACACAGAGCAAACTCTGACCAAGGCATAATAATAAAACAAATAAATGCTTGCAATCAACTAAAATACCATTACCTATGTGGTGGCAAGTTAAATTAGGGCAATCCATCTGAACATCTTTAAGAAAAGTGTAATGCCAGGTCATCTTTAGCTGTCATCTACACTTTTCATCGGTGATCAAATAAGTTTGCCGATTACACATAGAATTAAAATCTTATTGAAATTCTTGCACACCTGATTGCCATCCTCTCTCAACCGTCAGACATAGTTTCTGTTCAGGGAAAGGTCAGAGTGATTCACCTGCCTCATAGTTCCTCTCCATGTCCTGCCAAACCTGTTATTCTGAAAATAAAATTCCAAAGCAGCAATAACCAAATATGACATGACTTTTCCTTCTTTCATTTTAATTACATTTGGCAACTGCTGAACAGTGCAGTGTCAAGATATTTTTCACCTTTTTGCATTGACATAATGATGTTACATTTACTGCACCTTCTCAAATTTAAGAAAGTGAATCAAAGACTGCAGAAAAAGATGCAAACTATTCTCTGTTACATGTTAAGCCACAAGGAAAAAGTAAAAAAAACACACAATACAACGCTCTACTGTCTGTCCTTTATGTTTTTACATTCACAGTGCTGCTAAAGTTTAGTCTGTGGATAAAGTACATTATCAAGTCAGCTCTCTTTAATTCAATATTTATTTAATACCGTGAACAAATACAATGTATTTGAAGCCAAGTGTTTGGAGGGACAGTTAAAAAAACATTAGGGCAGAGCCATAGCGACGAGATAAAACATATTTATGACTTCAAATCAGATAATTATTGTCCTCACATAACCTCCAAATGTGCTTTTGGTTTTGCTTTGGTTGATAGGCATGACTCGTGACAGTTAAATAGAGAAAATCCCGGGTGTGGCTTGTTCGGCAAATGCCTTTGCATGCTCTGGCAGGCTTGTTATTTTTGTAGATATGCAAAGAAGTGGAATCATGTGAAACCAGTTAATAACGTCACTGGAAACTGTTTTATTTGAGCTCACCAATGACTTTTGACCCCGGATTTATAAGTCATCATGACTTATCATTGGCTTACTCGAATTTTTATTATTTAATTCTCTTGTGTTGTTTTATGTAGCTTTCTGGCTTACATAAAAAACAAAAACAAACAAAAAAAAACCTCACGTCTGCATCATGTTGGCACAAATTTCTACATATATCTGCAGAACAGATGTCAACGAAGTACATTAAAACAGCACGACATAAATGATAGACAATCCAAACACAAAATCCAAGCTGAGCCATTTTTGAATTTACGTTTCGTTTTGATATGCTTTTCATTTCTCCACTTTTTATTTCTTTGCTGAAAGTCATTTTAAATATTTTTTTTAAACATGCATGCATGTGGGTTTCCTCACAGCTTTCTCCAATTTATGTAAAAATCTTTAAAGTACTGTATCTATTTAGTGCTTTCTCTCATTCAGCTTATCTTAATTCAGACTCTGCCAGCAATCTTATCGAACATCTGAAATTTGAAACTCAAGTGTCTTATTGTATATGTGAATAAAATACTGCCATCTACTGGACAAATTAAAAACTTGCCTACTGCTATTTGGTACACCGTCAACTAAATATATGCAGGTTAGTGATTAATAGTGAAAGAAGGTCCAGAGACGCAGACATAGAGAATGTCATTTACATGCATTAGACAGTTTTATCAGCACAAGAAAGTTTTACTGGGGTTCCAGGTAGGGTTTGCATGAGTCTGTGGGATACAAAGTGGGCTCGTATTGGCTGGCCTTTCAAACAGACAAAAAAGATTATTCTTATTTCTATTACTATGGAAAATCTGATAAAAACATTATTTTAGTTCATTCACAGTTATGTTTTACGACTGAAGTGTAGTTTATGTCTTTACACACACACACACATACACATATATATGTACACATATGTATACAGATAGATTTTATCACACAGACTCAAAGTCCAAATTTACATTAAAAAAAAAAATGAACAAAACGATAAAAGAATAAAAAGTACGTAAAAAATGGCAACTAACCATTCAGGAGGCAATCATACCAATGTCTCCAGAGAACAGATGAGTATTTTACGGCGCTATATTTAACACTCGTCAACAATAGAATAATTCTATTATTAGACTCTTTTACACAACAAATAAATTTAGACATAAAATTTATTAAAACAGCCATCAAAGTGTCGACACGGGCCGATGTAAATAGCTCACTGGCACTGGTCCATCTGGGCTTACATAATAAAAGTCTTCAAGCATCATTATAAGCCACCTTCAATCTTTGAAGATTGCCTTTTTCAAAATTGCACCATAAATGTGCAGTAGATAGACAGACAGACAGACAGACAGACAGACACAGAGAGAGAGGTCATAACCATGAGTTTCTGTTTATGCTCTTTAATAAAAAGTCAATTCGTGCAGAAAATAAAATTTTGACATTTCTCTTTAGAATACCTGAAAAAAGTTTACTGTAAGCATCAAGTGCACATATATGCCAATATTTTTGGCAGGAAATCCAAGATTTTATCCAAAGTTACACCGAAACACAGTGATAGGTCAAATAAATATTTATCATTTTTTTCTAAAACAAAAGCTAGAGGAGTCCTCTGTAACCATGTAAACTCCTTTACAGAAATTAATTAGAAAAAAACCCAAAATAGTTATAGTATGCAAAGTTAGTAGGTTTCCAGATGTTTTTATACAATTGAAACAAGTAGTCAGAATAAAAAACAAATCTATCTTTTTCGATGCTGGACATTTGTTTTTATGGGCAGAATATTTTCAGCCCTTACCAAGGGTCATTGACCTTGCTCATGTTAACAACACAAAGGCATGAAAAATGCATCTCTATCTCTTTGGGCCCTTTTTTAATCACTTGTCAACAACCCTAAAAATTTTAAATA
Source organism: Poeciliopsis turrubarensis (assembly GCA_010277015.1). Lineage (NCBI taxonomy): Eukaryota > Metazoa > Chordata > Actinopteri > Cyprinodontiformes > Poeciliidae > Poeciliopsis > Poeciliopsis turrubarensis. The sequence goes on along the minus strand of VMRN01000168.1, from coordinate 420,057 downwards.
TGTAGATATTGTATCTTGTCACGAATATATTGTGTTCAGTTTCTTCACTCTCACAAAGTCAACCTAATTAGTGAAAGGCCCGAGCTATCTTTGCAAAGAAGGTAGCCAAAGAAGAGGGTATCTCTAAGACATAGACGTGAGTAAGGCCCATAGATTCAAGACTCATGACTTCATTGAAAATATCTAAGGAGGGGTGATTGGCGAGTTGGTGCCTCAACAGAGGGTTTCTGGAATAAATCGCTCTGGCTGATTCCAACAAGATTACTGGCATGGGAAGCAGGTGCTCCAGAGAAACCAGGAAGTAGACAGGAGTTTTCTTCACCCGAACAGATCCACCCGCGTCCCTGGCCTGCTCTACCTTCTGCATTGCTTCGTAAATATTTGTTTTGAGGGATACCAGAACTGTGTGTCTGGCCATGATGTGTTTGTCAAATCTGGTTGTCGAGTTGCCAGCGGGGTTTGTGGTTTGCTGTGTGACGTTTCTGTAAGTGACATCCAGCTGGTCAGTGTGGAGCTTCACAGACAGGAGAGCTTTTTGCAAATCTTCCAGAGCCTGAGTAAGACACTCAGGGTCTTGGCTCCTGTTGTGTTGGGTTAAATATCCAGAAGCACGATTGTAAAATGCAGCTGCTGCCCAACAGGGGTCCTGGTTTATGACTTTAGTGTACATGTCAATACTCTCTGAAAGCCTTCCCATATTTTCAAGCTCACTACCTTTGACAGTGTAGTAGTGCACATTGGATGAGGGAGACTCTCTCTGCCTTAGTTTTTGTAAGGCTGTACTCAGGTCTGCACTCAGGATGGTTTTCAATCTAACAGCAGGGGCTTCCTCAGAAAATTTTGTAAGGAGCCACATTCCCCAAAACTCATTGAGTGCGGAAACATCTGATTCATCCGGTTTGTTGCTGTTGCTCTTGTGGAGCAGATCCAGGGTTTCCAGGTACTGACCGAAGAGCTCTTCTTTCTTCTTTATGTCTGGTAGATCAGACTCCACATAGCTAGACAGTTGTTCAGCCACTATCGCATCTCTGATCTCTCTAACCATCATCAAATCAGAGTTGGTGTTCTCAGTCAAAATACGATACAACAGCGAGGACATTTCTTGACTTTCTCCCCTGGTGTTGCTCCTCTGATACTGCCGCAGGTGCATAAGAAACAACTTCAGAAAAGTTGCAGACGCATCTGCAATATTTTCCATGAAGGACAAAAGGTTGCGTGTTAGAATTAGCAATTGCAGAGGCTCTGACAGATGACTGAAGCAGACAACCATCTGAGCAGACCCTGGTGATCCTTGTCTAGCTGTATGTCCAATGCCCTGAGCCTCCACACGGGAATTATCAGGCAGAAAAGTTTGCACAACGAACAAACCCCCCGCTGACTTTACAGAGTCAGAAACCTGAAGGTCAGTTCCACGAGCAGACAGGTTTGTTGCTATGATGACGTCTCCTGCACCCAACTTCTTTGAAAAGACAACACTGTTGTCCTTGTGGTTTTTGATGTAAAGCATTGTGCTTGATAATCTACCACTAAAAATGTGGTACAGTAACTTTGCCAGCTTAATGGATTCACAAGTCACTAGCACAGCTCTTGGAGACCTGTATGGTGTCGGCTTGATTTGATCAAACACGACTTCACAGATTTTCTCGATCCATCTTCTTTCATCCTTCATGATAACTCCTTGAACCTCAAACAGCTTCCTGCGCTTGTATGTAGGGATCTGGCAAGTCTTGATGCCCTGAAATGTTTTCCTTATGCTCTCAATCTCTGCTTGTTGCCCAAGAGTCCCAGACAGTCCAAACAGCTGACTTTTGTACTTTTGAAGCAAACCGACGTTGGACATGTAGTTGGTGATGACGGTCATATCACTTAACTTCGTCTGATGTTTCATCTCAAGGAACTGCTGAAGACCATCACACCATTTCAAGCTGTTTCCAACCACGTCTGTGCAGCTGTAGTCCTCAGGTACAATTATATCACCTTCAAAGATATATTCTTGATCTTTTTCCTTGCTTTGTGCATGGAATGCATTTTTTATCCAGACCTTTAGTTTTGAGTCTACAAGATCTGAAAGGAAACCTGGGATGTAGCAGCTTCCTTCAGACTCGTTCAGTTCTCGAGGTGTGAAATGCAGAAAACGCCTTACTTCCTTTTCCGCATCTCTCAGTACACTGTCTGTATCAGGATACATGTATTGACAGAAACCACCATTCAAAAGCAGAGATACTTGTCTCTGACCACTTCCTCTGGATGCCCTGTTGAGTTCTTGTACGGATCCATCTGTGTTGATGCTGTGCAAAGCAAACTGACATGATGGGAATCTGGTCTCCACTGCCCTAAAGAACTCGACCAGCTTATCGGCTGCAACATTTGCAGTTGTTGCAATTTTCTCATCTAAAAGACTTGGTTTCCGCCGTATTTCCGTGACTGTGTCATTGGCCAGTACACCTGTGTCCTCGGCCATTTGAAGAACAGTCGACTCATCCAATCCTTCCTGCTTGATGTGTTTTAATGCAACTTGGTGAAAGGGGTATTTCCGCCCAACAATGTGACCTGATGGTAATTTGCTGTACTGGTTGGCAGTGGCCCATATTAACGCAAGGAGAGGGTTGAGGTGCTTCAGAGCAGGCATGTCACTGCTTAAGTAGAGAACATGATGACCTTTGTCCAACATCAAGGAATCCACTTCATCCACTATTGCACACTGGAATGTCCTCTGGCCAAATATGTCCTTCCTAAGAACATGGTGTTTCAGCCAGTCTCCAGCGAACTGCTCTGCAGTACCATAAACAATCTGGCTCTCATAGCACTTTTTTGAGTCTTCGTCTTGCTTGTTGATGTTGCAGTCCACGCTGATCTTTAAAGCATCATAGAATTTCTTCCATTGTTTCATGTCTCTCTCTGCTAGAACAGATGAGCTCGACATGATGTCGACTTTTTCTCCTCTCAGAGCTCGAAAGGCTGCAAACATGGCCACAATGCAGGACTTCCCCTCTCCAGTGCCCACCTGAATGAGGCGTCCCGTTTTGGAAGGAGCCATGAGGCACCAGCTCACCATCTGGGTCAGTCGTGGTCTGAAGTGAGTTTTTTCTGCTGCCCGGCAAAGAGTCAGCAGGACCTTTCTCAGGCCAGTCAGCTCTGATCCTGAACTGCGGGAGCTAAGGGCAGCTTGAACTGATGACACAATACCTCTGACCTCGGCCAACAGCTCATTATTAACTTGGTTTAAGCCTCCATCACGGATTTCGTCAATAATCTCATCCAAGGTTTTGTTTTCATCATCTCCCAAACACGCCTCGAGTGCTTCATTGGTCACTGCTGTGTCTCTGACCAACTCCAGAAGGCTTCTTCCTGCTCTGGATCTCCAGGTGGGTGTGATGTAGTTAACTTGAATGCAGTGGAACATTTGGAGCAACCATATGAGGAGACGCGATCTGTCATTTCTACACCCCGACTCAAATCTCTGCAGAAGGGCATCGAACAGTTCACTGACGTCTTCAGGTCTCCATTTAATACTCCTGACCAGTCCTTGCAGCAGCTTGATGAGACTCTTTTCATTTTCATTTGGAGTGAATAAACGGGGAGCAAGGAAAGAAGTTACAACTCGGTGAAGCACTCTGGGATCCATTTCCTTGGTCACGTCTGGCTAAAACAGAAAAGCATAAATAGCTTAGAGAGTGTTTTATGGAAACATTTTTAACAGAGAAACATCACAGCATTTAACAACATCTAACAATTTGCTATAGCTGCAATGAAACATGTCAAACATTCATAATATTTAGCTAAGTGAAAAGTGTGGATTATATTTACACAAAGCTATTTTCAGTAGTGCTGGATTACAAAATCAGTTTTAAGAGCAGTGGACTCACCTGGGACACAAACGACAAATCAAGCAGCTGTGATCACCCTGTGATCATATTTGTCGTTTTAATCTTCAATCTTGCTGTCTTTGCATTGGCACCACCGCCAGGGGGCTTCCGGCTGATTACCTCATCTGCCTTGGCGTCTGCATGTAATGACAGAACTGCACTGACATCCTCCTGCTGTGTACCCTGCATGTAGAAATGATTATAGCTCGTGTCAGTGATACATTTTTTTATGGCTCTGTGCTGTAACAGACACTATTTCTACTTCAATGACGATGACTTGAAGTTCAGAAAATTATAATTAAAGCAGAAACATAATTGTTCTTTTCCCTTCCTGACACTCAGAAATGACTAGAATAAAGACCTTAGGAACATTCTGACTCACCTGATTGCCGTCCTCTTAAATCCCGGTCAGAGCCGTACGTCGAGTTCCACATGAATTGCCGACGTGGAAGCAAGCTTCCTCCTGCTGCGAGAAGTCATTCCTCCTGCTGCGAGAAGTCGTTCTTGTCCTTTTAAAACTTTTGTGTTGGTTTCACTTTTGCTTTGTAGACCCTGCACCGCCCACAGGGAATTTCCAGGTTTTAACTTCATTTACTCTAAACAAAATGACTTATTATACATGCTGACGGCACAACTTCTACGATCGGTCGTTGTGACAGTCACCTGTGTGCTGTTTTCCATAGCAATGTAGAGAACTGCATAATTTCATAAAATGTATACTTATACATTTGTACATCAAGGGGAGCTTTCAGTCCATAGATTGTTTTTTCTTTTCTTTTACAGCTGAATTATACAGGTGAACTTGTCACGCCATGCGGAAAAAGTAATGAAATTGTTTATTCTGGTCCTATTTTTACTTCACAAGACCCGGTCGTTTTTATAGGTCCGTGTACACACCTGTACACGCGCTGTCTTTTATTTCATCTAAGATTTTCACTCACTGTGCACCAGAATTTAGTTTGGACAATTTCAAGTCAGCTCAACTCTAATAAAAGTTTTCTTTAATCCGAAAGTTTTGCATTTTTATTTTCTAAAAGTTACAAATAAAATCAGTCAAAATTTAAACAATTAAAATACCTCGAACGTGTACATTTGAAGCCGAGTGCTTGGAGAGACAGTTAAAGTAAGGAAAGACGACTTTTCTTTTTTGGGTTGAAGTCAGGCTATACTGACAAGTTAAAACACGTTCGTAACTCCAGCTGAGCCGGATGACGATTGGCCTCACTTAACCCTATAGCATGATTTCAGTTTTGCTTGCTAAGATCAGTTCTCCAGCCACACGTAAAAAAAAAACCCCAGTGCGTTTTGTTTGGCAAGTGTCTTCGACATGTGCTGTGTGATTGTGATCTTAAACAAGCTTGTTATTTTGGAGACGGCTAAAACGAAACACTCTGCCAAGCAATATTGCTTGATTTATTCTGCTTCACTGTTGATGGGACTTTTTGTTTGCCACTGAGCTAAAACTGTAGGATTTTCCTCTGACGCAATCAGAGCATCTGTAACCATAAAATGACCCAAAATGGGGGTCAAATTAGACGAACCACAAGCTGGAAGTACAGTTTTGTCTTTGACGACTGACCACCAGCCTGACTGGAACGCCAACAGCCAGAGCAGATGCTGCATGACCAAAGAAATGACATCGTCTGCCAGGATAAACTCCCCCATTTGGTCACATGAGCGACCAAATGTAAGAATCACCAAGGGAAGTGGAACTAATATTCACCTCATGTTTATTTGATTTTGGATTTTGCCAACACACACAGAGAGTATGTAGTTCTCTTTCTCTTCTGTGAAAGTAGTCCATTGGAAGGAATCGTGGTGAACCGGCAGCTGGGTCGCTGACGTGTGCTCAGATCCAAAACTCCCTAAAATTACAGAAGAATTGAATGTTGGTTCTGACAGAAAGGTTTTGGGTTGCATGCCGTTTTACGGCTTTCATGGTTTCTTACTGATGAGTCCGTAGTTTCAGACCGGTTTGGGTGCCGATGTTGACCACTACCTAAAAGACCAACAATGGGCGGGTGAACATCGGAACCGGGCCGTGGCACAAATGCAATAGGGTGAGAAATTTAGATCTTCTTCAACATCATGTGGATGCCCGGGCGAATGTGTGTTTCTTACGACAAGAAAACACTTTTACAGCAAGACGTGAAGGAAGTAAACAGATGGAAGCAGTCGTATGCTTTTGCCGAAGTTCTACTGGGACGCTTTGGGTCACCAGGTGCTACCAGCCTGAACACCAAAACTCATTATGCCCGATCAGCGAATCTTCAGAGCACTAACTATAAACCCGAGCTGATGTGAGCAAAGGTCAAATTATGGCCTTAATTGTTTAAAGTGAATGAAATTAAATGAAACTTTACTTTGAACATGATGGTAGTATATGTCATGTGAGAAAACATGACACATGATCCAAAACATGACACATGTTTTCTCACATGACATCTTAACATAATCTTAACATCTTCGAAAAGGAGTAGGAAGAAGTAAGAAACTTATGAACTCCTACCCCACAAACTCAGAAAATATTTTCAGATGGGCCCTCATTAATAAATCCAATCAAAAATAAAAATAAACAGGTTCATTCATTTCCCATTTTATCTGGGTTTACGTATGTCGAAATATATACATCCACACCCACACACTCATGTGCGTTAGCCTCAATTAACATCAACACATTAGTGCCGACGCTCACCCATATTTCTATATCTTGTGAAAATGATCTCCTTATAGTTCCTTTCAAATGTTAAGTAATTTACAACTTAATTTTAAACACTTTAATTGGTGGCGATCAGGATTGATGAATCATCAAAAAAGTGGAAGAACAATGACTTGACAATTGCAGCACCATGCTACGCCTGTGCGACTCCGAACGTAGACGTACTGGAATTTTTGTTGTTCTTCTTTTGATGTTTTCTCACATGACATAAAATCACCAGAAAAAGGCAGACATCTCACCACGTCCTGGCAAATCAGTTTTTTCCCCAGACAGGATTAAGTGGTTTAACATGGGGTTTAGTTCTGTGTTTTTGACAGCTTGCTTCCTTGATGAGCCAAACAGAAAATTGTTTGTTGCTTTTCTTAAGCCCCTTATTTCAAAATTAGGACTGCAGAATACATAACCACCTCTGTGTCGCTGTGAGCAATCAGAATCGGCCTGAGGCGTCAGCAAATAGCGACTCAATTCTTTGACTTTGCGAAGAAACAAAACGTCTCCATCTACAGCACGTGTCAAACTCAAGGCCCGGGGGCCAAATCCGGCCCGCCGTAGCTTTTTATGTGGCCCTCTACAGTATAGACTAAACACCAAGTGTGATTAAATATTATATTATCAATCATATCAATGCAGTTTTTATCTGCTTACTGCCAATTTATATCAGTCAATCCCTTCAGTTTCTTGAGAATTTAGTTGATGCATGATTACAGTCCATGATTTATACAGCGAGTAAATAAACAGTCGCATTTATTATTAGTTCCTGAAGGGACTGAAAAGATCTTCAATAATATTATGTAATTTTAAGAATTAATTGACATATTAACAGTTTGTGAACAGGTTTTATCAACACATTTTGGCACAACCGGCCCTTTAAGAGCCTTTGTGATCTTGATTTGGCCCAAAACGAAAATGAGTTTGATACACCTGAGCTACAGCACTAAAGCAATGAAAATGAACACAGTGCCACCTTGTGGACATTGTCAGTACTTCTATTTTGCACAATTGGAAATGTCAATTAGTTTGTCCTGGAACAATGATTCAGTGATTGTTTGTCCAAATACCATATGAGGCATTTGGGCTGCCATTAGTGGTACCTCCAGCCAATTTTTGTCTTAATTGTTAACAAGAAAAATGAATAACTGTGGTGATTAACACCAACAGCTAAAACGATGTTTTTCTTCAAACAAATTCATCTTTGCTGTAAGTAGGAACTGATGGGGGACGAAAAAAAAGAAGTTGAGAAAATGTCAACAACTCCCATAATCTTAAAACAGCACTTTTTTTTTTTTTCTTCTATAATTAAAACCACTGTGGGTGTGTACATGTGTATAATGACAAAAAATTATAAATAAAAATCAGTCAACAACAGGAAACCATCATAGCGTTCATCCGTATGACATTAAACAGATGATGGCATCTTAAAAAAACAGGACAACTAGATGTGTAGTCTGTGTGTCACATGAATGTTTCCTTTGGCAAAAAAGAAATCAGTCTTTTCTGGTCAGACTCTGATATTGATCTTAATTGATCGACCAATTTTGTATACTCATATGGTGTGACATGCACCATATGAGGCAGACATACTGGATATTGAGGTCATAGTTGATGAAAATCTTTTTTTGTTTTGTTTTGTTTTACACTCCGAACTCTTGTGAACCTTGTTGGAATGTTGTTTCATTGTTTGATTTAAAAAAAAAAAAAAAAAAACGTCGAAAAGGTGGTGTCTGGAAAACGTGATACTTGCTGAGGCGTTGCTTGTTATATAAGGGGTTTGTGAACCACTGAATACCAGAATATGTCTGGCAAAAGGTTTCAGACACGTTTCTCCATCTTCTGCCAGATGTTTGCGGTTGTTTGAGAGGCTCAGAGATGACCAGAAAGAAAAGCAAAATGTGTCTCTTGACGGAGAGCTGGGGCATCTCCTGCGTCGTTGCCATTCGGCGCAACTTCACGAGCTTCTAAAAGTTTGGGAGGAACCGTGAGAACTAAAACCATTCGAGCAATGACCTCGTGTGTCAGGATGACACACCGGACCACTCCACCCGGTTCGGCCGGGGAGAGGACGACCGGTCTGTCCGCTTCCAGGCGACCGCGCTTCGGATGAAAGGCAAACTGAAGCGGACCGCCGTCAAAACCGGAAATAACCCAGATCTGTATTTCAAAATAATGCACCATCTGTGAGAATACATTTTATTTTATTTTTTTAGCCTTAGTGATGCAAATGTTTTGATGTTGGGGGGGGGACGACCCTGAGTTTATTTGGGTCTTAACATAAAAAATAATATATTTAATTTCACTAAATACTTTTCATTAGCAGATTTGTGGCCTCACTTGTAAATGAAAGTGCTGCCTTAAACAACAAATGCTTTTGCATTTATATTTTATATTTTTTTTTTTGCTGGGCCAGACAACAGGAGGGTCCCAAATATAGAATTATTATTATTATTATTATTATTATTATTATTATTATTATTATTATTATAAGTGTACATTTTGTTTACTACTGTTTTTTATATAAATCTCATAAGCCTATAACAGGTTAGTTGTAATCATATTTATTTATTTATTTTTTTTTTTGTAGTGAGTAAATATACAGCTAGCTCCTTGGTCCTTCCTATTTAAACGAAACAGCGTCTTTAGGCAGAGGAAATTTGAGAAGAATCTTATTTTGAAAAACCTGAGAGCCGGAAGTTGAACTGCTTCGTATATCCACCTCACAGCAGGTGCTTCCAGCAGAGAGGTAAATTAGGAACTACAGAGGTGTGGACCTCGGAAGGCAGAGATGAGGTCTATTACGAGATAATTCTGGCTTTTGTCGTAGACTAACGCACAACTGTGGGGAAATACTCTGTTCTGGGATAAAACATATTGTGTCAAAATAAGTTCAGGAAGGACATGAGAGGAGAAACGGCTCTGGTAAGTTTTTTTTGTTTTTTTTTTAATATGTATAGATAAAATACTTGTTGGAAAAAGAGAAAAATAGTCCGTGTTGCTAGTAAGCTCATTCACATTTGTGAAAAGTTTAGTTTCTTAGGAAAAAAGGCATTTTCACTAAAGTTTCATTTGTAATTGTGCTTTTTTTGTTTTATTTTTTTTTACCAAAAAAGGAAAATGGCGTTGAAGTGGTTGAACCTGGAGGAGCAGCAGCGCTAGCTTCACTAGGGAGGCGACCTGTGAGTCTTTTAAATTGGTTTTCTGCTGTAATTTTTTTTTTGTGTGTAAAACATTAGTTGGCTCCAAAGTATGACATCAAGTAATTACACGGTTGTTAGTAATTTCTAAAATGTTCTATTTACCTGTATCATATTTTACCAAATATGATCCATTAATTTTCAGATGGACAATGCAAATTTTGTTTTGGTTCTTTTCTTTGCACTGGTATCATTGTCTGTTTCATTTCTCCTGACAAACAAACTGTACTGCAAAACCCAGACTGCCATGGCAACCGTGTGAATTCCTCCTGCATTGTTTTCTCTTCTAATCTCTGACATCAGCAATGGAAGCAAGTTCTTCTGTAAAAACAGCAGGTGTATTGAATATTAGTTTCAGAATTTACAACGTTATGACTGTACAGATGAAAAGATGTGGGGCTGTTTTAAATGAATATTTTAGTAATCGAATAATCTGTCGATTATTCTAACTAATAATCGAGTAATCGGATAAAAAAAAAAAACAGATAAAATAAAACATTGGTAAATTTAACTTCGTATTACTATCGCATATCAACATCAGCCCAGTTTTTCAGTTTTGAGCTTCCCTAACAATAACTTTTCTGTAGTTTATAAAATTAACCTGTAGCAGTAATAGCTCAGTTTCTAAGTTAACCTGAAGAAAAGTTATACAAAAATCTGAAATTATATTCAATTTAATAATAAAAAGACAGGCTCACAAATACATTTATATAAAAAAAAAGTCTGTACTCCAGCTTTTGGTTTGTGTTTTCATCTTCAGTCAGTTTAATAGATGAACTCTGACCTTTCCCTGACATTTATAGCTTTTGTGTTCATGTTAGCGACAGGATTTGACACCTTTGTTTGTCACACACAGAAACTCATCCGCCAACGACGTGGTGTCACAAAGCACAAAACGTTTGTTGAGACCGGGATGATATGAAATACATTTTCCGTTTCGTCCATAAAGCGACACTTATGTCAATCATCTAAAGCACAGCCGTTTGCCGTGTTCATATCCGCTCACCTGTACAGAGCTCTGAACCGCCACCAGGCAGCAGCTCCAGGAGGAGAAAAGACCACCATACTCCAGGCATCGCGCCAGTCATTTTAAAGATGCTCATTGGTCCCCCGAAAAACGACAAAGATCCTCCCTGGACGTTATGCTGCTAACAGTTAGCTTTCATCATCAACTCAGGCGGGAAGCGCTGCGCAATGCAAGGTGTATGCAAGGTGTATTACTTATTACACCTGGCCGGACCAGGTGTAATAAGTAATAAAATATAACTTAACGAAACTTTGAGGCAGATAAATTTCCTTAAGAAATTTTAATGATCGAGGTGCTCGAATCACTCGAGGAATCTTTTCAGCCCTAAACAGATGTCTCATTTATCTGAATAGAACGGAATTTACTGACTCGGCATTGCAGAAATATCACCAGTCAATTCACTGTGAACTTTTGTTGATTTAAACCTGTAAATATGCTAAAGACGACAAACAGCAATTCAGTGTGAGATGCTTGACTGCAGTCTTCTGTTTACAAAAGTTTGGTTGTCGCGACAGACTGGTGACCTGTCCAGGGTGACCCCGCCTCTCGCCCAGAACATTAGCTGGAGATAGACACCAGCAGCCCTCCCGACCCCACTAGGGCCAAGGGCATACAGAAAATAGATGGATGGATGGGTATTTGCATATCGCAGTTTCAGTTCTGCAGTCTAGTTTTTCAGGTTCTTGTTGATCGTTTTGTTTTTAGCATTGTTTCCGTTCTGTTTTAGAGCGTGCCAAAAGCACAAGCCGGTCGAACTACGTTTGGAGACGAACATTTATACACCTAGTGATACTCCTGAAAAATATGTCATGAGTAAAAGTTTAAATTAGTCATTTAAAAATCCTTCAGGAAGATTTACTATTTTTTATATACTTTTATCTGTACTCCTCTTCATTGTTTGTAGGTGGGAAAATTTGGGAAAAATTGGCAGTGTATCAAATACTCATTTTTGCGTCTTTGTTGAGATTTATGTTTGCAAGCTGAATCCTAAAAGGAACCAATTTGCACACATTTACCAAGTTTGAAATGTCTGATTAAATCATGAAGGAAGTTAAATGTATGTATTATCAGTGAAGCAATGGTTTGTCTCTGCAGAGTGTTGCGACTCTACAAAATATGCTGAAAATGGCTTCTCGTGACCCCCCTCATCATCGCTACAACGTAAGTGCTCAAATGTACAGTCAAAATTGGAATCACTTCCTAATGGACTGAGGTGCATGCAAACTTTGTTTACTTTTTTTTTTTTTTCTGAGAGTAGAAACTTAAAAACTGAAAAAAACATTTAAGCTTCTTTAGATTTAAACATCAATTGGCAGCAAAGTTTTCTCTTTTTTTAATTATGAGCCAGGAGGATAAACGTCTCCCGGAGATCAAAATCAGTCTCCTTTACGTAGGAAATGGTAGACATCTTAGTCTTGCATTGTGGGTTTGTGCTAAGAAAGTGTGAAAACTTGAGAGCTGCGTTTTAACATTTTAGGTCAAAGGTTAAATGTTATTTTGAGTTACAAAACCCTTACAAGGAGTGAAGTTTTAAAATGACCTGAGGGGTTTGACCTACTTGTCTTGGGTTTTGGAAAGCGACATTTGAATGCATCTTTGAAACAATTTTCTTTGGACAAACCAGGCTGAAGTGTTGATGTTTGGCTGTAAAGCACAGAAACTGGAGTGTGGTGGTGAAGATCTGATGATTTGGGCTTGGTTTGTACGGTAAGAGGAGGTGGAATAGAATTTTCTTTTCTTTCTTTAAAGTAGACGAGGTTGTGTGCTGAACCAGTTACAGCTCACTTCTCAAGTAAACTGAAATGCTTTCATTTCAAGAAAAATCCTCATTTGAGGGCCCAGAAATAAACTTTTTTTTTTTGGTGGTGTTAAACTAAAATGTCTTTTTCTTCCTGAGCTGAACAGGTTAGAAACTCAAGTTTGTCTACCTTAGAACAAAAGTATGCAAAACAAAGAAAACTGCAACATTATTATAAAAAGTACTTAAAACTGAATGAATCCTCCAACTAGATGGTGGGATTTGGAGACGGTTGCTTATTATTCAAAATGTCGACCGACGTCATGTGTTATGAAGCAATTGTTGGATTGTTGTTGATTTTTTAAGAGGCCATAAGTGGTAAAAGCTCTGATTGGAAGACAGATTCCACTTTAACTGGATTCATAACTTTCTTCCTGTGACTCTGAGGTTACTTAAGACAACTTTGTGGAAGTGTTGAATTCACATGTCTGAAATTAAAATATTAATCAAAAACTGTAATGTGGCCTTAAACATGCCAATCACAGGTCTTAAATTTTGTTGGTAACTAGCTACTAATACGCACTTGCTAGCTAGTGTGATTAATTTTGTTATTCATCTACCCTCGGTAAATGGAAATGTGTCATCATATGTTTTTGTTTTTTACAGTGGCTCACTTTTGTTGCCATCCTTTACAAGCTAGCTGCTAGCTTCCCCAATCATTCTCTTTATTCATAATTTTTTTTTTTGTCTTGAGTTTGTTTAATTTGACTTTCTGAAACCTACCCTGATATCTTTACTGTCTGGGTGTTATTTCCTTTGACTACCAGGATGTTGATAAATCAGAAGCTATTATGGAAATTTTTAGGGTAGTTTAAACAAGTTTAAACAGGAAGAAGTCTTAAAATCAGGTGCTACATTCCACATTTTCATCACGCGAGAAAAGCACCATGCATGACTTTCTGTTCTTCCCACCTGCTCGTTGACATCTGTGACTTTTGCTCCACAGAGAGGTGAGTGGTCAGATATGGACAACCAGAACTTTGAACAGGTGAGGAAAAAAAAAAAAAGTTGATTTAAAAAAAAGTTGTGCTTATCCTTGATGATGTTGCAGTTTAAGCCAGTGTTTCCCAACTCTGGTCCTCAAGGCACACTGTCCTACATGTTTTAGAGGTTTCCCTGCTTTAATGTGCCTGACTCAACTGATTGCAGTTCAACAAACGCCTGTTAATCACTCATCAATTGAAATCAGCTGGACTGAAGCAAGGAAATACCTAAAACATCCAGGCCACTGGTTTAAGTGTTTTAAGTGGTTGTTTTAGATCAGTATAACGGCTCATATGGAACTGGTCCATTTGTGCTCCTGTTTTGTTTTGCGATCTACTTAGAGGGTTTTGGTCTTTAAAGCGTCAGCTGGAGGAGTGTCTCTGTCACATTGCTGTCTGACTAGAAAGTTCTGTTCAGTAACATCATTCTTGTTGTGTTTAGGTGCAAAATAACTAGATACTTAAATCAACATGGCATTGGTTCCTGTTGTGGTGTAAATTGATGTTTCATGATGCAAAAGCAAGACTCAATAGTTTTTGTCATTTTTCAGAATGGAGTCCAAGAAGACTTTCCGTCAAGCTTTCAGGTTTGTTTTTGAATCACTTTCTCGTAGCTGTGCAGCTTCAACTAGATTTTATTTAATATTGAATTCTTGTTACTTCAAATAGAACGGAGACTCTGCAGATTTGATCAGAGCGAACCCTTTTTATGCATATTCCAAGGTATGTATGTTAGAGATCTCTGCCTATTGACAACATTGACTTTTACTGAACACTTCCCAAATGTAGTTGTGTTCTGCTGCTAGGACTCGACCAGCAACTCTAATGGAACAGAGGCTTCAGTACAAGCAGATGATCCCATCTCTGTACCCACTATGAAATTCCTAAGCTCTCCTGAGGAACTTGGTTATGGAATTAAGGCCAAGGAAAACAATGCTGAGCTGTCTGAACATCTTAATGTGCCTCAGCGGTATGACCCTAAAGATGAGCTCTTCCGACCGTCCTCTCTGAGCCTCAGTGCCACCGCCAATGGGGATTTTGAACACAGGCAGAGAAATGGCTCAGAAATTGTCACGAATAATGTGGATGCTTTGCTTGGCTCATCTAACAAAGCTGTGGTACCAAACCCATTTTATAAAACTTTGGCCTCAGAAGCAGCAGATTTGTTTTCAAGGAACAGTGAGGAACTCTTCCATGCGAACGGCACCCAAGGCCATACCCCCAGCCCCGGCAATGACAATTCTTTTAAGAAAGGATTTGACGTATTTTCATCACCTACAAATCCTGTGGATCCATTCCCAAGTCCGCTCCCAAGGAATTTATTCAATGCCCCCAGTTTGGATGATCCTTTTGGTCCAACTCCCTCCAAGACAATGTCCTCTACACCTTTAACCAATCGCCCATCTGAATTGAAGTTAGACACACCGGTGTCAACAGGTTTAGTTAAGAAAACTCCACCAAAAGTTCCACGAAAACCTTCAAGAAAACCAAAAGATCTTTTAACGACGCCTCAGGGAAGCAAAGAGGAATTCCTTGAGCCAACCTTCTTCAGCCAGGCCAGCAGTCGGTCCTCCTCGCCCAGCATTTCTCCAGCTGACTTGACTCATGTATGTAACTCTTATTTCAAACGGTAAGACTAAACACTTTAAGGCTTCTATAAAGTCCTATCATACGTCGTGCAGGTGCAAACTTTCAAACGGCCACCAAGACCCGTTCCTCGAACTCGACGCCCCAAAGCGGAGAAGCCACCAACACCAGAGCGGCCTCCACCTCCAGCACACTCTGTAAGCCTCAAAAACACAGATGATTTTCTGAATGCCCTCAATGAGGACACTTGTGATTGTATAAACTCCTTCTCTCCTCTGAACTTTTAGACTAAATTGGAACCAGAAGTACCTGAAGCACACGTTGCTGAGCCAGAACCGCCAAAACCTTCGCCTAAACCTGTCCTCAAACCTCCTCCTAAACCAGTCCCTCCTTACAAACCAAAGAAAACGGTATGATTGTGATTTGTAAGTTTTGTAATGTGGTATTCAAATGGGCTATCTCTATTGTTACAGACATAGAATCCATATTTTCTGTTTTTATATAGAGAAAGAATTGCGAAACCAAAATTCAAGAGAAAACCAGCGATATACGTCTCTGCATGTAATTTATGACTAATGACTGCCTAACTCTGGGACTGTTTTTTTTTTTTTTCTCATAGTGAATGTAGTTTTCACTGTATATTGTAACTTCTATCACAAACCAATGGCAGATTTGTGAATCATGTTTGGGCATCAGAAATGTTGCCATGCCAAGTTGTTTTCTGCTTTTTATTGATATTTAATTTGAATGCTCATCTCATTGCTTCTTTTTTTTTTTTTTTTTTTTTTTTAATTTATTAAATATTTCATTTTTTTTTTTTTTTTTTTTTTTTTTTTTTTACAGCAGATAGAAAATTGCTCAACATGGATGTTTTATATATTTGTTTTACAGGAGAGCAAACCATTGGAACCGGAGAACTTTGCTGTGTTTGAGGACGTCCTCCTTATTGGACAGGTGAGTTTCACCTAGAAAAATGTTCCCGACTGCAAAGCTGAAATTTTCACTTTGTTAAATGTCGTACAGAATGAAAGATACGATGCTTCTTCTAGATTGATTGATTGTAAAGCAATGAAAGCCTCTTTTGACAATTGAAAAAGCATCATAACTTTTATGCCGTAATCAGTTTCTGGTCGTTTGAGCCGGTCTTTGATATCTCTACCACGTAGGTCACTACAAAATCTGAGGCTGTATGAATGTGATCATAGAGCTTTTTCACAAGCGTCCTACCAGAAAATAATCTGATGCCAATGAAGAAATAAATCACTTAGCCAGAAATACGTGCTGATCTGTTTTATGAAGTTGAAGCAAAATGTAAACATTTTTTCCCTCTAAAAATCAGGAACACTGTGTGGAGGATTGGCCTGAGGACAGTCCTGAGCTGGATCCAGACTTTAAGCCAGTAAGAAAACAAATCTTAAATGCTCTTCTTTATTTATCTTTTACAACAGATTGAAATTTAATTCCTTGAAACTTAGAATTTTAATTCTGTTTTTCTGTCTGACTTCTCAAAGTCTGGAACATTTAAGCTACGAAGAGAGTCGATGAAGGTCAGTCAGTTCAGTTTCTTCTTAAGCTTTGCTGATTTTTAAGTCAGAGAAAATCAGCTGAAGACTTCTACCTGTTTTTAGGCCAAAATGGAGTCAGATGGAGGAAGCAGTGAAGACCCTGACGGTACCTTTGGTTACGTTAAGGTAGAACCTTTCCTCCTTCCTGCATGTTCTCCTTCTCTAGCTGCAGCTTCAGCTAAACTCTGAACATTTTCCAGAAAAAGGACAGGAAACTGCGAATGTCGTTGCTGTCCAGAAGAGGCTCAAAGGTAAATCTGATCTAATAAAGGAATATTTTCTTGTTTTGTTAAAATGGTAACAACTTTGACAATGTAGGACAAGTATTCAGATGATTCCACGGGGGGGAAGAGCAACACGCTGCCCAGTCGACGAAAAACCCCCAAGGTAGAGATCATCACATGTTGTACAACCAGCAGTTGTTTTATGCTAGCAGATCTTTATGCAGGTTATTTGGCTTCTGATTTGCAGGACTTTGGTTCCAGTGACCATATTTCTACCGGAGATGATGAAGATCATTATAGTTTGGACTACAAAGTATGTTCAGTTTTCCAACAGTATGAAGTCTGCCTATAAACATGGTTGATGAATTTATTTTATGATATACTTAATGCCTCTAGAAAAAATCTTCAAAGACCAAAGTCAGTAACCTGTTTCGGACAGACTCCCTTGGTTCCTCTCTGTACGATGACAAGAACATGAACGGGCATTCACCTTCAAAGGTAGCTTAAAGGAGATTTTATATCTTATAGAAG
This sequence comes from Poeciliopsis turrubarensis, assembly GCA_010277015.1. Classification (NCBI taxonomy): domain Eukaryota; kingdom Metazoa; phylum Chordata; class Actinopteri; order Cyprinodontiformes; family Poeciliidae; genus Poeciliopsis; species Poeciliopsis turrubarensis. The sequence goes on along the minus strand of VMRN01000168.1, from coordinate 402,569 downwards.
ATTTAACTCAGTTTTCCTTACAATTCTTCTTTAAAAGCAAAGCAAAAAACAAAGATGTCGAATACATAAGGGAGTTCTTAAACCCTCTCCAACAGGACGGTGACAATAAAAAAAGCAGCAAGAGGAAAAACACCATTGTACGCCGACAGTCGGCGGTAAGCAACCTCCATTCTTCAAGTTAAATGTGGAAAAGCAGCAGGTCGAGTTTTCAACCCAACATTAGTCTATTACTGCTTAAACTTGAACTATTTCTCAGGACTCGGTGTTGGACGAAGAAGATTATGCAAACGGGGCGAAATTTGGCCATCGGCAGGTTGTTCGATTTTTTTATTTATTTTTCCCTCGATACTCAGAGAAACATTTCTGTTCACATGAAAACAGAACCTGCTGTGCCTTTTATTCTAAACCTAATTTGTTTTCCTCCAGAGGAGGAATAGCAAGGTGAAAATCAAGTTTGTGCCACAAAGAGGATTTGCCATATCATTGGAGAAGGTAGAAAACATCTGCTACACCCTGATACGCTGATCAGATCACTTCTCAAATTAAAACAAAACGCAAAAATCCCACCTCATTTCAACTTCTTTCTTTTCTACAGCCACACGATGAACCAAAAGGAGCTCATGGTTATACGCCTCGCAAGGGCTCAAAGGTATCCCAGCGACTTGTGGCTGGTTAACTGTTTGTGAATGCCATGTTTTGTGGAATGAGGATGTCTGAACGGTGCCACATGTTTGGGATGTTTTCACCCTCACAGGACAAATCTGTTGAAGATTCTGGAGCGCATGGATACACACCTCGTGACAAGCTCCAGGTAGTGATCCGCTTCGGTTTCAACAACAACAACAACCTGCACAAACTGTGTCTGATATGACTCAGTATGTATCAGACACAGTTCGTACTGTGGATAGCATTATTCTGCGTAGTATTTTATTCTAATCTCTCTACGCTATCCGTTTCATTTTTGTTCAGGATGATGACTTTGAAGACCTCAAGGAGATGGAAGCTCTCAGTCTTCGCTCAGCTGAGGTAATAAATCTTTATCAACTAAATAATATTCAGTGTTTTCACTGATAGACTACATAATCAAAGGTTTAATCTGCCAATCAGACTGCCATCATGGCTGACGAACAGCAGGAGTCTCATCGTTACTCACCAAGTCTGCAGGGGGATTACGATGTTGAATTGAGCAAAGAACGCAAACATGTAACTTTCTGCCTTTTTTTAAATTAAACTGCATAAAACTGACCACAATAAGCTTATACTAGCAGCTTTTTTTTTTTTTTAAGTCTTTGGGAAATACAACTCGATGCACATTGATTATTATTATTGCTTTAACTGAAATGCTTATCTCTTTAGTAGTTATTAGTATTTCTTCACTATAAAGTACAAAATCAAAATCATCTTCTTTGTTTCTGACAGAAAAAGTCCAAACATAAGATTCATCTGCCTCACAAATCTAAGCCATCATTCGGCCTGAATGAGGTAGGCGGAGTCAGCTCCCTTTAAGAGTTAAACACGCAAACCTACTGCATGATTTATTCATGTGAATTTATTACTGGTGTTTATTGTTAGATGGGCTCCACTGATGATGAACTGACAGAAAGAGGCATGAAGTCTCACGACGAGGAGTACGACGAAGATCCAGATGAAACTGAAATCCTCAAACAGGTATTCTTTGTTCTCTATGTAGACTCCAGTGTTTTGTTTTGTTTTATTATTTGTATGAGAAAACAGCTTTTACACTATAATTATTTTTTTTTCCAACAGAAAAAGCTATTTAAGTTTAAAGTTCCCAAAAAACACAAGCACAAGGTAAGTCTGTTTGGTCCGCTCTAACGACATCAGAGGAATCTTTACTCGTTGATCGATGTGTGCAACTTTTTCCGACTGAACCTTCTCTCATCAGAGCAAAAAGGACAAGAACCAATCAGAAGGCCCATCTGATGAGCACCTCTCCGAAGCTGCTCAGGTAAGTTAGATACGGCCATGTCTGAAATTATTTCATACTCTCTCTATTTCCTATTTATTGGTTGGTTTGTAAAAGCCAGTTGGTTGCATATAGTTTCAAGCAAATGCTATGCTTTTCATATTTTATTTTAGTTGAAATAAAATGTAGTAAAGCATATATAATTTCCCCTCCACATCACAATTGAGCTTTGCTTTGGATCGGTCTGCCACCACTTTGCAACTTTTTACCATCAGGACATTTTCTTCTATATGAGATGTTGATGTTTCTAAAGAATTATGTAAACAGGAAAAAAGAAAAGAACTTAGTTTCCAATGAAACAATGAGAAGCATATATCATTGATACTTGTCATTCTGTTTTTTTTTAAATCTGAAGTTTAATGCAGGATTTATTCCATGCAAAAACATAGCTAAAATCTATTTTAAATGCCAACATTTAAATGAAAAAAAAAATGCCTAAAATCTCTTATTTGTAACATCTACTATTAAATAAATATAATTAAAAAAAAAAAATGGCTAAAATGTCTATTTTTTATATCTACATTAAAATAAATAAAATGGCTAAAATCTACATTTTAAAAAGTTGTTGCTTCTGAACTATTTTCAGCCAATTCAGGAGCCTTTGTGGAAGCTCCAGTTCAGACTCCTGTTGTACAGCATCGAAATCTATTGTGGAAAATGCCAGTGTGGGGGAAAGTCCCAGTGCTTTTGCAGCACTGTTCTCTTATCTTTACTTACGAACTCCATATTTAGCGTTCACTGTCATGTGATAGTTGCACATAAACGGCTCAGATAATCTTCACCTGCTAATTATCAGATTTTAAACGTTCTACCAACTCTGAACGATTTACTTTGATTGGGAATCTTGACTTTTGTCAGTCAGGCAGAAGAACACGATTAAGGCTTCCTATGTGTTTCATTTGAAATGCATTTAAAGTGAAAGTTACCAGAAATTGGGGAAAATTTAAAACAGTACAGAGGTTACACGAGCAAGCGTTAGCCACAATGCAGGTTTGATTTGTTAAGTCCTCATGTTAACAAACTACAGTCTGACATCATCTCATGCTGTTGTTTTAGTCTGTTTGATTTCTTTTCTCAGTTGGACCTTGACACATTCTTGTAGCACGTTAGCGGACCGGTTCAGCGGCATACTATTTCTCTGACACGCCCACTGCTGTGTACAAAGGCCTACAGTTCTGCCTTAAATTACTTTAAATGGTAACGCATGCTTGCTGATTAACTCATCTTCTTCCGTCACTCAGGCAGCATGGCAGGCTGCTCAGATGGACGAACAAGCTGCAGCCGGTGAAGAGGAGGATGTGGAGGAAGACGGGGTCAGTTTCTTTGGTTCTGCAAAAAGTTCTGGATCCTTTTATTTACAGACTCTTTGTTTTTATAGGAACAGAATTATTTTATGCAAAGTTACACGTAGGCTTGAGAACAAACTTTGCTGGACGATCAATTGCCCCAGACGTTGTTGCGATAAACAATGATATTGTTGTTTTGAGGCAATTTTCAAGATGTCAGTAATGGTACAATAATGCAAGAACACATCCTCAGAGATCGATAAACTTTAAATTCTAATGAAAATTCAACACTGGATCCCTAACTCATGTTAAATCTCCAAAATACATAAACGTAACTCCAGAAACGACAAATAAGATGAAGTATGAAGTCTTGGTAAACAAAATTGTCCTTCCAAAACAGAGTCATTTGAGACAAAAGCGCCAGACAGAAAACTTTGATCATCCAGTTTTTGGTAGAAACAGAGAGAAAAATGATAAATCATTGAAAATGCGTTCATTTTAATTTGGGATTGATTTATTGCGACAGGCCTAGTTGTGTGACAGACTATTTTCCCATGACACGTTTCTCCTGTTTTTAGGAGATGAAGATAACCTGTGTAAATACATCAAGCATTTGATTTCATTTAGTGAACAAGAATAAAAAAATATATATCCAAGCTGACCTGTGTCTGAGTGATAAACCAGCCACCCTCTTAGGTCAATTCTAAATTGGCTGCATTAGCCACCTTTTTTGCAAAATGTTCCTCAATTTCAAAAGCAACATGCCATATTCTATATAAAATAATACAAAAACAGTCAAGTCTCCCAATTTGGCCAGGAAACAACCATATTTTACCCCTGTGTCCTGGCATACTCCTGTCTCAGTATTTTCCTGTAAATTCCCCATATTAGATTAAATATGTCAGACAGAAGAAATTTATACTCTTCACTGAAGAAAGGTCAGATACATGTTTGACTACTTTTCGTATCTTTTATCTTTAGGACACGGACAGTTTATTGGAGTGGTGGTACACGGTAGAAAGTAAGTCCACAAACCGATTCAAAACCAAGTGAAGTGATGAGTGGCTCTGGATTTGATTTCACCCGCTTGTGCGTTTCAGAATGGGATGAACTGCCATCGGATGAAGAGGATGCAGCCGTCGAAGAGGATGAGTCAAAGTGCGATCATTTGTTTTTACCAGCAGTAATTCTTGGTCAACTCACTGGTTATTATGGGATACCATGCAATACGTTTTGATTTTATACTTGTATGGTACCAGTTCACACCAGCCGCAGTTTATCAAGTCACATACACTGACGGTTCTAGCTATCGATGCAGTGAAGTTCAGTTTATTATTCAAATTCAATAATGACTAATTGGGTAAAAGGATCAATTTAGAAGGATATTATAAGTTTGAGTGGAGAACTTAATGATGCTGTTCACAAAGTACCCAAAGCTCAGCACTCTATGCAGTAGAACGAGAATCATCTCTTTCTGGAGTAACACAAGTCACTGTAGATACAGACATTAGAACAAGCATCATCTTTACCAAAATAGCTTTGGTTTATTGAGCAAATTACTAAGAACTAGCTGTTCTAAAATCTTGCTTTGATTGCAGGTCATTCGCCATCTTGGCAGAGAAGGTCGAACGCGGCCTGCGTCTCTTCAACAAGGTGTTCACCGAGCAAGCTGAGGTCCTGTGGGAGTCCATCATCTCGCTCCACGCTCTCGCCGACGACATCAACGACTTCCATCACAAAGCCAAGATCGCCGGGATCAGCGGGGGCACCACCACCGCGGTGGGCACTGTGGCGGCCATCACTGGCCTGGCCTTGGCTCCCGTGACCTTCGGAGCGTCCCTAGTAGTCGCGGCCGTGGGCGTGGGGGTGGCAACGGCCGGGGGGATCACCTCCGCTTCTGCAGCCATCTCTGATAACGTCAACAACAAGAACGACCGCAAAAAGGTAATGCAGGTTTTTGATGCAGTGGGACATGATGGCAGAGGCGGCACGTCTTGATCACTCTGTTACTTTTTCTTCTGTGTGGAATCACTAGTTTAACGTTCTCTGTGCTCAATTAGATCGAGGGTGTGCTGCAGGAGTACGAAGAGCGAATGCTGGAGATCTCGAACATCCTCAACTTCGTCAATCAGGGCTTGTGCAGGCTGCGTGGTCACCCTTTCCTCAGGTCCGGCACACAGCACTATTCCCAGGAGTGGGAAGTCCGTAAGGCGGTCCAGATAATCAGCATTGTGGATTCGCCTGTGATGCGAGCGACACAGATAACCGACGACGCCGTGGGGACCCTGCAAGGACTCTTCAAAGGTATGGACAAGTACTTCATAAACGAAACCAGAGAGCTGAAAAAAGGCTGTAAGAAGGAGATTGTGGCCGTGATAAGACAAGTGGCAAACGTGCTGAATGACTGCATCGTGGAGCTGAATGCCATCAGAGAGAATCTGCAGGACGCTACTGGACAGATGTGAACAACCTTCGCTGAGCATGGCTCAACACTGACATCTCCTGGCTGAAACGGAGAACTGCTCTTCCATATGGCGTCATTCTTGGAAAATATTACACCTCTGTGAAACACATGAAGATATTTTTGGCATTGTGGTTGAGAAATGACTTATTAAGCTTTTTAAACTGCGGATTAATTTTGTACTTGAAAAGTAAAACACAGATCAGTTTCTATATTCTTTCACCGTTTTGTTCAGCTTGAGCAGCATCAAAGTTTTTTCCTACGTAAATGTGACAGTAGGTTCACTTTGTTAGAATTGAGTCAGTTTGGAAGAAGTTGATTTACTATACATTGAAATAGTTTACCAAGGACTTTGAAATAATATGAAAAGATAAAGTTTAAATATGTTTAACAGTTACTTTAGTGAACCAAAGTGATAATTGTCAGATTTTGGCAGAAAGTTCTGCAGGTAAAAGACCTTTCTACTGTAAATGAGACTGTTAATCTTTTAAGTTGTAAAAAAGAATCTTGCTTTCATAATCAGGTGTCTATACTGTAGATACATTTATTGTTATAACTTAAATCTGTTTGGAAATATAGCTTATGACTTTCAAGAGGCAGTTAGTTTGGTTTATTCAAAAGCTTCAACATATTTTATTTTTTCTAAAAGAGCCGTCTTGAATGAATGCAAAGAACGTTGCATGACAAACTGAAGGTTTTCTGCTTGATTGTAGGTGCATTGTCATTTTTATCGACCATATTTTATCCCTGGCCACATTTAATAGGCATTCTTAACATTACGACTTATCCAGCTTTGATAGGTCACTGTCTTTGCAATGCTGTGACATTTGTTCATTTATTTGTATTTTAACTCGAAATGAATGTAACTCTATAGGTTTTACATTGTTCTATTTTGCTATATTCAATATGTTCTGGTTAACCCAAGAATAAAATGTAAAATGACCTATTGACACATTTTCACCTGGAGGCAAAGTATGTTTTTTTTTGGGGGGGGGGGGGGTTTATTCAGTTGAGAAATATTCAGTTGAGAAATATTAATCTCCAATTGAACACAAGATGTAGCTTATAGTTTGTTCAAAGTAGCAGTATAACATTATGTACAAAAGTGTAACCTTGATAGAATTTCCAAAAATTCACACTAACATTACTGCCAGAACGTCTTCCAGTTTCAATGTTTCAACACCATTTTTTTTAACACCATCTTTGAAATTCGATTGGTGGAATGATTTCTCATGTTCTTTTTAAAGATTCAAGTGGATTATCTAAAAAAAATAAATAAGTACAGTAATCTTGTAGTGTCATGACTACCTCTATAGTCTTCTCGAACATTTTTACATTTGACGATAAAACCATAGACTTCATTCTAGTCTATTGGGATTAAATATAGGTGTGTAGTTCTGAAATGAACAATTAAAGGGTCAAAAATCAGAAAATTGAAATCCTGAGATTTGTGCAGGACTTCAAACTCCTTTAAAACCCAGAAGAACATTTAGAAATGACTTCCAATCTGTATGCAATGTTGAGAATAATTCTACATTTTTCCTTCTATCTCTTTAGCTAGTTGCTTAGGAAACGCCCTCAAAGCTAGGGTTAAAGGATACAACACTCTTTAGGGCATAGCTTAGACAGAGGCTAAGAAAAGAAGCTCCCAAATGTTGCTTGTTGCCATTTTGTCCTGCTAACTCCTAAAGGTAGTACGAGAAATGAACCAGCTATATTTTGGTAGGAATAAATGGATCTCATGAATTCAGCTCACTGACTCTTCTTCACTGTAATTAAATCTCTCACCTGCTTGGTGGACGTGTGTGGAAGGAAGCATGAAGGTATATGGAGACATCATCCCCCATGTTGAGAGTCGGTAGTGGCAGCGTCATGCTCTGGGGGGCCGTCGCTATTTCTTCCAGCAGCAAATTAAAGTTGGTCGTAAAAATGGAAAGATGGCTGAAAAGACAAATAAACAAAGAACAGGACAATCCTTCAAGAAAACATGTTTGAAGCTACAAAAGATTTCGGGCTAAAATTACCTTAAACATAACACCAGAGGTAAAAAGTGGATGGGTTTAAAGAATTTCTTTTTTTTTTTTTTTTTTTTTTTTTTTTTTTTAGTTATTTGCAAAGAACAAGTAAAAAACCTCCCTCTCTAGAGGAGCAAAGACAGGAGTAAAAGGTAAAGCAAGCAACACTCGCAGATGCAGAACCAAACAAACACCGCCTGCGCTATTCTTTACTTTTTAATTCAAACAATTTGCCCTTTTCCCTGTACCTCAGAACTACACAGCACGTGACGTCAATAAGCCACGCCCCCTACAGGTGATTTTCTCTTTTTTTTTTTTTCTTTTTTTTCCCCTCGCGCTCTCCACAGCTGAGTGGGCGTGGAGACCCGCTCACACAGTCATCCTATTGTTCACCGTCATGCAGCTAAAACTTGACGCTGCACTTTCTTCGGTCTGTAACGTGACTCCTGTTTGGTTCCACCTGGGGATTTATTTTTGTTTTTTTTTTTCCGACCAAACCGGTTCGTCTCCTTCATTTGCGTGACGAGAATGGGAAAGGAAGTGAAGGGCTGAGCCGGCCAAGTTCAACAACTGGTCCGTGTTGTTCTGCTGTAAAGCCGGCTCTTGTTGGCTTTCTGTCTGACCGAGGTAGGCTCTTTCAGCTCGGTTTTGTGTGTTTGTGTCGCCCCGCATTCCGTCGGATATAATGGGACGGTCGCCACGAGAGGAGGTTGAGGATTTCGTAACGTTGTATCCAGTTTAAAGCTTGTTTTCTTTTCTGTTCGGGTTTTCATTAGCAGAAAGTCACAAGGCGGCATTAGGACTGCTCGCCCCTCGCCAAAAACTTTCACAGGCGATTTCTGCTTCCAGTTTTAACCGTAATAATAAGTCGCGAGCGCATTTAAACACACGAACAGGAAGGCGGAAGAACAAACTCTTTGAGTTTGCTGATGCTGATTTATTGCGAGCTCATCGAGCCATGCTTCCAGCTTTATTTAGGCAGAAACAAATAGGCAAACTTGCTACTGAAGTATTGAATAACCTCTGCTTTGATATTTTAAATACTATCAGACAGAGAGGTAAAGGTTCATCTGCACATTCTGACATTTTAAACCCTAAAATTGAAAAAAAAAAAAAAAAAAAAAAAACACCAATGTCAATGAATGGCAAAATAACACATTTTAAGCACAAGAAACACTTGTTTCTTATTTCAGATCCATTTCTTTTAAATACATTTATATCTCCATTTTAGGACGTTTTTCCATAACATGTTTGCTCTTGATCTGGTGAACTAATTTACACCAGGTGAAATTAGATGGAAAGTTTAATTCCTACCAACATTCCTCAAGTAAGAGTAAAAAATCCTCAGTGCAGTAAATCTGCTCCTAAAAGCAAAAAATAAATAAATAAATATATACACATATTCCCCATAAAATGTTCAAGTAAGTGTAACTGGTTACGACTCGCCTCTGCTTACAGCACCATGAACGTGTTCAGAAGAGACAAGGGCTCACCTGCCCAGATTCCTGTGGTTCCACCAAGACCCAGTCAAGAGGTGAGGAAATGCAGGACAATAACTTATGCGCTTGTTCTCGCGCCCTTCCTGGTGCAACGCTGCCAGGAAGGGCTGCAAAGATCATGAAAGGTCTTTGCAGCCCTTTGTATTTGACCTCAGTTAGCAGATCCTTCTAAGCTTTGCAAGCTGATGTCGCATGATCAGCGAACCCCGTCAATTTTTTTTTTTCTTCACTTAAAATTTTATGTGTTCTTTAAAATCATTCACGTGCCATTCTACATTTGTTCTCAAGATTTGCGTCGCTTTCTGTAAACGGCATCACTGTTTGGCGGCATCTGTTTTTCCTAGCCGAACTTTCCTCAAATCGTCACACTGTTTCTATTGGCTTGCTTGCATCCCATAGTGCAACCTGCTGCTTTGTGTTCCCTAGCAACACACATGAACCCCACTGTCCACATGTCCTAAAGCAAAATGTGGGTCATCAGATCAGGCTGCTGTCATGTGTTGCCCATTGTTGGCACCGTTGGAGAGAAGACGAAGGTTTAGCACAGGCACCCTGACTTGTCTGCACCTCCATGCCCAACAAACTGCAAACCGACACCTTTCTATTAAACCCAGGGTTGGCTTCTCACCATATGACTTGTAACAATAACTTCCAGATCAGGCTTAACAGGCTTTTTATGCATTATTAGGAGCTGGACAACCCCATCAGACACGGCCACAAAACGCAGGATCCTGAATCAAATGCAGCCCTAAAGGTAAATGTTCGAACTTGAATGTAAAGACAATGTCAGTGAACTTACAGCCCTTACTCTTCTAAACACAAATGATCTTGACCCAAAGACAAAGGTGAGATATCACTTGTCTGTTAGCCTCTAATTGAGAATCGGTACGCTCTGTTTGCTTTAATTCACGGCGGTTTTGTTGCGTTTCCGTTGGGAGGAGCAGAAGACGGGAGTGATGGGGGTTGTGCAGAAGGTCAATCCCTTCAAGTCGACGTCAAAGGTGGCAAAACGAAGGTTTCATTTAATGAGTAACCAGTAGCTCTTTGGCTTGCATAACTTTGACTTGTTTCTTCTACTCAGGCGACCTCTTCGTCTTCAAATGTCAGCCAGACTTCTTCCTCCGAGTCGTTAGAACAGGCTACAGACTCCACACAGGTAAGTGGTGATTGTTTTGTTTGTCTTACTGAACAGGCATGAGGATCGATGTTCAGAAGGCGGGCTACTAACTCAGGCAGGTTGTGTTCAATTCAAATCAGTGTCAGAAAACTGGAGTTCTTGTCATTGTGTCTCCAGTCAGACTCTTCTAATTGAACCGTTTTAGAGCGAGGTGACATAAAAAAAAAAATTAAAAAAAAATCAAATAGGATTTGCACCAACTTGTCACTGTCACTTTTGGAAGAATGTCTCTTGACTCCAGCTTGGAATAATACTGTCATAAGACTGGCATAAAGACGCAGCACGAAACAGATGACGAAATACTAAACTGTCAAATAAAATACTGACTTGTGATTTAGTGAAATGGCATGGATGCGATTTTTAATTTACAAATAGGAACGGCAGGTAGATTGGTGGATCCTGGAAAAATATTGAACTTATACTTTAGCAAACTGTCAGCTCTTTTTTTGTTATTCATTTATTTTCACTATATTTTCGTTTTAACAATGTTGCATATATCATTTGAATAGTCGGGGTATCACTTCACATGTTTTCCTAAAGAAACTGAGCACTAGAGGTGGACAACATGAACTTAAATTTACCACAATATTTTGAGGGGTTCATTGTAATAATAATGCAAAACATTGCAAACAATAACTGCTTTGCAATGCAAATTATCCATCATCCCCATCTCTCAGCTTTTGGTTGTTCTTTGATGCCAAGATTTCACTGGTTGCTCAGTCCTGGTAAATGACCCGTTTACGTCTTTCATTTTATTTTTTTCAAAACAATCCATTTATGTGAAACACAATGGCACACGCAGTATGTCTTGGTTTTTGAAAAATGTGTATTTAAATTACATGTTTATCAAACAACAATGGCAACACAGATTGTGATTTGCTTCATAATTTTAAGACTTTAAGGTTTCCCAGCTTAAAAGCTATTTGACCTTTCTAAATGGGCTCCACCTCTCCTCAGTTTTCTAGTTGAGAACAAAAATGTATGCTCCAGAGGTCAAGTGTTGTACAGCAGACCTTGTTGGGCCAGTCGGAACAGCTTTGTGTGTGATGGGGAAATGCCCGTGTCACTTCTGTTTCAGAACCCTGGCGTGTTAAAGGGAGTCATGCAGAAGGTGAACCCGTTCAAGTCCACTTCCCAGGTAGCTGCAGTCCTGTCTTTCTGATCTGTGTCAGAGAGTAACGTTTCCACTGAGCTCGCTCTCTCACACAGGTGCCTAAAACTCCATCCTCAAACTCACTGGAACAAGAAAGGAGCCCAGACTCGACTCAGGTAGGGAAGTTGCTGAAACGTAACCCAAAGTCCTTTGTTTCAGGTCTTTGTTCCTTTTCCCATATCCGATTTAGAATCACACCCATTTCTAACTCTGGCTGGGAGCTCTCGCTCTTCTTTTGTTCCTTTTGAGCAGCTTTATTTCTTCTTTCAAATGAGATGTTATGCCCTATTCGTTCCTCCTGCTTATTAACCAGTGAGGTGTTTGGGAGCATACTTTTGGGCTCCACCTCTCCTCAGTTTTCTAGTTGAGAACAAAAATGTATGCTCCAGAGGTCAAGTGTTGTACAGCAGACTTGTTAAAAAATAGTGCTTTTATTCGATAAAATTCACTGTTGGAACCAAACAACTTCGGCCTTCTGGGAGACGTCAGAGTAGATGTGAGTCTACAGGGTGGAGTTCACCATGCAAAGTACAATTATTTGTGATTTTAATCAGTGTTTTTCATGTAGATTTCTTCCTGGGTGGTATTTTTGTGTCTTGTGTGGCAATGAAAAACCTTCTGAACCACAAGTGAGAACAATTCACAAGTTTCCTGATGATTTGTCACTGGAATTGTGCATGGATCCGAATTATAAAGAGGAGCAGGGTTTAATATGTGGATTACGCTCATGGAAAACTCATCAAATCCTCTGTGTGATGGCCCAAATAAAAATGCCTTCTGTTTTGTAGCAAGTTGCATCCTATTTTCAGCCACTAAGGTCTAATACTTTAACTTTTCCGGGAAGGTTTGAGGTTGAGTTTCATTAGTGTTCTGACTCTTTCTTTCAGAGTCAGATATGTCGTACACTGCTGCTGGACGAGAAAGACTGCCTTGCACCGTCAGCTCTAATTCATCTGGAAATATAATCTATTGGATTGAGATCTGGGTTCTATAGGGGCCAGTCGGGTCCTTCCGCATCAGACTCACTCGCCCATGTCTTTGTGAACATGGCGTTGTGCACTGGCTTCCAAGTTGCTGTGTGTCTCCTAGATGTTTGGCACCACAAAGATGCTGTTGTCGACATTAACCTTCTTGGGCTACATGCAAAACGTTGTGTGTGTTTGTGTTGAAAAACCAAACCAGTAATGCACATCACCCCGTTTCACCGGTGTTCACCTTGCTTAACCTGTAAACAAAGTGGGAGTGGGAGCATCTGGCTGTGGAGATGCATTTCGTTAAACAGACAGGAATGCTGTTCAGTGTCGGATTGAAACCTGTTGGAGGCCTACAAAAAACTCGACTCGGCAGCCACAGCAGATATCGTCCATCCCTCCACTCTGTGACTGAGAAAACCGTAGATAATTTGTGTTTTGTGCTTGTAAAGTTGCAAAATGTAGAAAGATTCAAGAGATATAAACAGTTTTACAAGTCATCGTTAAAGGCCAAAATAAAAAAAATGATTGCCTACGGAATTGGTGAATAAGTCTTACCAGGATCATGCTCCCTGACCGCTGGTTTCACTGAAATTTGCAACTTCCAGTTATTAAACTTCTTGGAATTAATTTGAGGTTACCGATAAATTAAATTAGATGTAAAGGCGGTTGGGCGGCCGATTCTGTCAAAGGTTGCATGGCTCTGCCTAAATTATTGGAAAATCAAAGCAGCTGACTGAGAGATTTCAGAACTCGATGTTGCCTACACAAAGTGCTGATTGTGTCGAGCTGATAAAAGATCTCCAACAGATGCCGCTTTCTTCATCATGAGATTACTTGAAGATGTTGACTAGTTTGTCTTTGGCTGCTCTGTGTTTGTGTTGCAGAGTCCTGGTATGTTCAAAGGAGCCATACAGAAAGTGAATCCCTTCAAGTCTTCAGCACAGGTATCGACCAGTTCAGTTTTACGTCCTGGAAAGACGTTAATGGTTGTCATGTTTTTTTTGTGAAACCGTGCATCTTTTTCCTACGATTTCACTTTTCCGCAGTGCTTTGTGCTGACCTATCGCCTAAACCCAGTAAAATCCATTGAACGGTGTCTTTGTGGACAAACCTCTATGGTGTAAACACTTTTGAGAGCGTAAACTCTAGAAATGTCCCATATTGATTGAAACCAGAATTTCTGTGGGGCATTAGCACTAAAGTACCTAATTCCTTCTCTCATTTGTGTTTAAAGCAGCCCAAAGACGATGCTCAAGGTGGCCCTGCAAACACTCAGGCGCCTGACGAAGACCTTCAAGACAAACAGGTGAATTGCATTCTCTCCCGCCTTTTCCAGACAACCCGTTTGTGCTGAGGTTCGATTCTAATCTGGTTCTAATGCTTCGTCACTTAGAATCCAGGGGTGATGTCGAGCATGATCCAGAAGGTCAACCCATTCAAATCCTCCCAGCCAAAGGTATTTTTTTAAAACGAGTCCTGATATGTAATGTCTGGCTGTTTAGGAGATCTCGAGGGACATTTGGAGACTTGTTTGCACACAACTTCTCCTCATGCTCTCTTTGCTTTTCTCTGGCTTTCATCTTCAGGATACTCGGTCTCTACACAGTGACTCCTCTTCCTCTGGAAGCCTAACGGACATCAACAATGTACCAGAGAAGCAGGTTGGTGCAAAGAACTAAGATTGATTTAGATCTGCAGATGCTCCTAATGACGAGTATCTGCTAATTCAGGGAAACACCTTTTAAGTACTGCAGTTGTTTTTGAATGGGAGACACTCTGAGCACAGTTTACTCCCAAAATTCCTGCCTTAAATACACAGATTTCTTGACATAAAAGTGATGCAAAGTGGCTCAATTGCAGTCTTAGACAAAACTGTAAAATGGCCGACGCACAACTGTTATCTAAGAGGAAAATTAATTGGGAGGAAACTTCTGCTCTGACTTACATAAAGCGTTACACTAATAGTGTAATACTTGTCATTACCACAAGATGGCGCCCAATGTAGTGATTTCAAAGTACAGGTCATTGAAACTGGCTGGATGTATTTACTGGTGCAAATCAATGAACTAGAACATCATTGAAAATTTCAAGTCATTCAACTTTGAATGTGGACCTCATAATTAAGACATTAAGTGTTTCTGATGATCTTGATTATTATGGCTGACGGTTAATGAAAACGCAAAATTCAGATTTTCAAAAAATTTTGATATTACAGAAGACTAATAAGAAAAAAAAAAAAAACAACCCTGAAATAATAAAAGGAAGATGTTCTGCTATGACATATGCAGACGTGTATGAGGTTGTGGTTTACTGGGGGTAACAAAAGATTGTTGTTTCATAAAAAAAAATCAAGATTCTTTAATGGAAAGTTGAGTGGAAGTAAAAAGTGTTTAACATTGTCTGCTACTGTTGCACTCTTGGAAATTTGCTACACATTTCTTGTATCTGTTACTCGTTTTTTGGTTAAATATGTTATCATTATGATTTAATTATTGGTTGAGCCTGATTTGTGCCCTAAAACCAAAAGTTTGTGTCCTTGCTGCAGTATTTCAAGCGAAAGGATTTTAAAATTATTTTTATGTAATATTCAAATTTTCTAAGATATTGTAATTATTTGATTAGATTTAAGCCATGATCATAAAAATATAGGAATAAACACCGAAAGTCCCTATGTAATGACACTGTATAAGTTTCATTTATTTGAATTTTGTTACCAAGAATATTCTATGTTGTGCTTTCAGAACATACTAATAAAGCTATGAAAACATTATGCGACTATATTTGAACCATATTAGGGGGAAACCAATAAAATGGGTTTTGACTTTGACGAATATCATCATTGTCATTCTTGGCATAAACCACTAGGTGGTGCCAAAGGACCTGATTTTAAAACTTGGGAGGAGTGCCGTTTCTTTTATTCAGTCTCTTTTTATGTTTTTCTTGCAGAATCCCGGGATGTTTAAAGGGATGATGCAGAAAGTAAACCCCTTCAAGTCACGCACGCAGGTAAAGACGTCGCATCAAAAGAACCCGTTCTCACAACCTCTGACATTTAAAACCTTATTTGACTTTGCACTGACCTCTGTTGATTCAGGTGACGGACGACGCTTGTGAGACTGACTCATCCGTTCCTTCTAATGTGACTGAGGTAAACGAAGCAGAGAAAGCAACAAATGATATTTAGTTGAGTAAGGAACGTTTAGCTGTTCTGACCTCATCAAGCTCTTGAAGTTTTCTTTTGTGTGTCACTGTTGGAAAGTTATTCTAAGCCCACGTACAGGTACACGCCAAAGGATTTGTCTGTCGTCAAAGTTCAGTATTTTTACTGTCGCTTACTTGCTGGAAAGTGAAGTTGGTGGATAGAATTATTGAACCTGGTGTAATAATTATTACACGGCTTCTGTTTTTCTTTTTTTTATAATTTTGATGACTATGGTGTGAAATTAATGAAAACTTCATTAATCAAATTTCAGTTTCTCAGGGAAATTTTCAAGATAAAGTTTAAAACAAAAATATCAAGCCTCTACAAAGGGGATTTTTTGTGCACTTAATATGTGGTTAGGGTTCCTTTTGCATCAATTACTTCATCAACGTGGCGTTGCATTAAGGCAATCAGTCTGTGGCGATGCTGAGATGGAATAGAGGCCAAAGTTGATTTGATGGATCATCTGCATTTTCGGTCTGGCGTTTCTCATCTTCCTCTTGAAAACACTTTGTAAATTCTCTGAGGGCCAGGCCACACTGGGTGCCAATTCAAAACTATTATTGGATCTGCTATTGACACTTTTGGCAGTCTGGACGGATGCGCATTTCTTGCTGGATAGCTAAGGTTTTTCAGCACAAGGAAAAATGAAGGGCTTTAAAACTCCCTGGTAGACGGTTGTGTAAACTGAACTTCAGAAAACCCAGTGTGCCAAAACGCCTGCAGATACCACGGTACCCCAAACCATCACACTGGACCTCGAGCAAAGTGGATTTTAGCTGTCCACTCTTCCTCTCAGCTTTGTGATAATGGTCACCATACAAAATAGAAACTTTACATTCATCTAGTTAGATAACTTTGGACGATTGAGCTCAGTGAATATGTTTGGATCTGGCAGATTGAACCCCTCTTGCAATGTCTTTTTGTGGCTTACCGTCCTTATGGAGGGTGTCTATGACTGTCTTCAGGACATCTGTCCACTGAGCAGTCTTCCTGTTTATCTTGTACGCTATATGACTACAACATTGACACATTCACTGCAAAAAATACAAAATCTTAGTGATCTAGTTTCTAGTGCAAATAGCTTAGTACACTTGAAATAAGACAAAACTAACTTGCAAGTAACTTTTTAGCAAGATGTAGGAACTTGTTTTAAGACAGTGATTGCTTAGTATTGATGGTAAAAGTACTATCTATAAGTGAAATAATCTGCCAGTGAAACTAGTACTTTTTCATCAACATGAAGAATTGTTCACTTAAAAAAAAAAAAAGCGACTATATCCTGCTGAAAAGTCATTTGCTGGTTAATTTTGTCTCATTTTTGAGTGCACTAAGATATTTACACTAGAAACTAGATCATTAATTCTTGGTAAGACGTTACTTTTTGGTGGTTTTGAAATTGGCTATTATGGGATGCCAAATTTCCAACATCCTGTAAGCCATAATAAATGCATCCATCAATGTCGCGTGTAGTTTGTTCTGCTTAACTGACGGAGCTGATGTTGACTCGGTGTTTCACTCTGACTCATCAGGTCCAGCGAGCTATACATAGTGAGAGCTCCAGCAGCTCTGAAAGTCTGGATGACAGCGCTATAGACCGACATGTAAGTCATGACGTACATGCCATTGTCTTGGTGGTGGTGGGTGACTTGACATCCGTCATAGATTGAGATGTAAAAATAGAAGTCTGATGTCTCACGACAACAATGCTAAGCATGTGACTGGGTAAACATCACATGCTGGTGTTGTTGTTAACTTACTGGAAGTGATGTAATTTGATAGTGGTGTTTGTTTTTGGTTTTTTTTTAATGGTCAGTTTTTGGCATGAGGGTATCGATATGATTGATCCTAGTTACAAACTAATCCATTGCCCTCTCCAGACTATTTGGTACACAGATGCCGACACGACGCCTGAGGTGGGAAACCAGCCAACAGAGATCTCAAAGAAAAGGACTAAGGTTGGTCACCATAACCATTACCCAATCTTTATGAAAAACCCAGTGGTGTTTGGGTTTTTTTTCCCCACCATGTGGTTCTCTTTAGATTATCTGGAAAAACATCTTAACACTGGGAAAAATAATAATAATAATAGGATATTTTTTGTGTCATTTCAAGAATAACACAACAGTGGGGACTGTTTGGATTTTGTCAAGCTGAATCTCCGCTGCCACTGTTAGACACTGAACGCACCGCAGCATAACAGGACCTGGTTGTGGACGTAACCTTTGAATCCGTCTTTTGTCTTTCAGACTTTCATTATCAAAAGAATTCTTCCGAAATCGTTTTTTGGGTCGGGATCCAAGGTAAAGCTGACGTGTACAAATTTCTGCCGTTGCTTTGCTGACGGGTCAAAATGGACACTTGGCCACCTAGCAGCACTTTAGATACTTTAAAACAAACAAAAAAAAAAAATCAACATTGAAAATATTTTTTCCTAGGGCTGACATAACACAATGTGTGAGAGGTGGCACTTGTGCTGAAATTCACAATGCTAGGCCAGGTGAAAGACTTTTCTCCAAATGAACGAAGCTTCCATTACCTTTCCCTCCCAGTCATTACATTTTTCACCTGACACATGAACCTTATGGGGAACAAAACCCCCCAAAAACACTTAAAGTATTGTGATGCTTCCCATATCCGACATTTTGAGCACATCAGCTGTTCAAAATGTTCACTTGTCTTCTATTTTCAAGCACAGCTTCTGCTGAAGAAACGCTAAAACAAATGTTCACCATGACGCCACCAATGCGCTTAATGACAAGAAAGGATGTGGATCATGTACACATCACAAACAGCCTGTAACAATCACCCGCTGAGGAGCGAGACAGCAGGTCGATCCCTCCACAAAATACAGACAAAGGCACTAATTAGGACTTATTAACAAATGAAGACATAAAATAAGCCACTTCCAGGCACCAGTCAGTTTGACTTTTTTTTTTTTTTTTCTGATTATCCAGGATCTTTATCCCGCAACGCATTCATGTCTTTTATTCTCTACAGGAATCTGCAAATCCATCACCAGATGCTCGGGCGCAGCCTCAGGTTTGTAGTTTAAAATGTGAAAGTAGTGAAAAATGTTGTAGGTGTTGACGACCACATTCACTTTACTGTACTTTTTGAAACTACTTTCCTAAAAGCGTTTTCATCCAATAGACTGAAATCCAACACCATGTCAAACGGATCCAAAGCAGCGGATAGAAAGTGGATATTTTAGCTGCACTTGCCATTACTTTCACTTTGTAAAATTATTGTCTTTTCTTGAGTAGATTTGGGAGTTAGTTGGGGATTTTTATTTTATTTGTTTGCTAAGTTTCTTGTCAACTCACAGCTAGCTAAAGGGCTACTTCCTGGCAACTGGCTGAAATGACATAACTCACCCTGCCAAGTTATCTAAGGCAGTTTCTACTTCTGTCTTTCACGCCATCAGCACCTCTACCGGTCATCTAATTACCGTCTTCTTTACAATAGGGTGTTGTCTAAACAACAACCATATTGTCTTCAGTGAAATTGTTGGTTAATTTGTATAAACTTTAGCGATTGTTGCACAGTTTCAGAATATTTTATGAGTCCGAATATGGACATAGGATAACTCTTGAAGTCACCGTGTCCTCTGTTGACCCGATGAGCCCGGTGCAGTCCAAGGTGATTCAAGGTCATTGTGCTCATGGCGTCTCGCTGCGTTTCCTGTTGGCAAGTTATGCAACATGTTTTTATTTTTCACTCAAGGACAGCTGAACTGAAACCTTTTTGGTTTTCAAATTGGCACATTTGACGTGACCCTAACATGCAAGCAACTTTTCAGCAAGATGGGAGTTTAATTTTTTTTTTTTTTTTTTTTTAAGTGAATCATTTCTTAATAGTGAAACAGAAATACTAGGTTCTTTAAAGAATTATTTCTTGAAAACAAGCTGCTATATCTTACTGAAACGTTATCTGGCAGTTAGTGTCGGAAAAAAGACAAAACCAAGATATTTGCACTAGAAACTAGACCAAAAACGCTTGGTAAGATTTTATTTTCACAGCGCACAATATTTTCCTGTAAATAGAAACTTTTTCAACTACTTTGATTAGTAATACTTTACTGCTTGATAACTATGATCAATTGGAGTATATGCAATTGAATTGAAATTGTTTTTTTTTTTTTTTTGTAAAATGCCTCGAGACGACATTTGTTGTAAATGAACAGAAGTGAACCGAATTGCATTGTAAATGCATAAAGACGTAGAAAACGTTCTTGAATTAAAGACTCGCCAAGATCAGATCAGGACAGGAACGTAGGTGAATAGATTCACATTTCGGTTGCTGTTAACAATGCAGTCATCTGATAAGAGCTGACACGAAAAACACAACATGAGTTCACTGAAGAGAGAATTTCTCCAGGATGTATAATTTCTGAATTGGATATTTGAATCTTTTCGTTGCTGTTTTGTCATTTGGCCATTTTTTCTTTTTTTATTCTACTTTTTTTTATACTCTAAAATGCATCGTCTCTGCTGTAGGAGGACGTTGAAGTTCAAACACTACAGCTGGCCGAAGTACCAGCACCTGGTGAAGGAACGCAACTGGACCCTCTGGACGTACGCCCGTTTCTTTCGATCTACGCATCATGAATTTTATTTGAGTAGCCAGTCGAAGCCTGAAAAGCAATAAAGAAAAAAAAATTGATTTGCAGGATGAGGACGGCCTTCTTTCATGGTGGAAAACTGTTGAAGGTAGCTTCGCTCTCGGCAGGTTTTTGTTCGCGGCGGCTGAAACTTCATGAAAATAACTTTTTGTCTCCTCACCCTCCTTTCTTTGACTCCAAGGATGGGATGAGTGGAACGAAGCGAACCAGAACGATGACGCCGAAGAGTACGTAAAACGAAGCATGCTGGGTTTTATTGTGTTGAGTTTAGGGTTTAATATGAGGAGTGAGAAATGGCTCATTTAAGATGATACCTGCTGTTTGAACTGCGATTTTAATTCTTTCATTCTGCAGTTTCTTCTGTTGCTTTATGTTTCTGATCATCTCCACTGAAAGCCGATTCTTGGCGCTCCGTTGGATTCAACCTTACAAAACTTAACCAGAAGTCATGATATGCATATTTGTAATTGCCATTTCTTTTCCCCGTTAATTAGAGTGGTGGAACAAGCCGCCGATCGAGTCTTCATGGCCGCGCGTCTCTTCGTTCGCTTCTTCAACCAGCGAGGCGCCTCCCTCCAGCAGCGCATCCTGGAGCTCCTCTCCTTGGCCGACTTGGCAGACGACTTCCACAAGAAGACGGTGACGGCCAGCGTGGGCGGCGGGGTGGCCAGCGTCGCCGGGTCGGTCACCACCATCACCGGGCTCATTCTGGCGCCCTTCACGGCGGGTACGTCGCTCATCGTCACGGCGGTGGGCATCGGCATCGCCACGGCGGGCGGCCTCACGTCCGCCTCGGCCAACATCACGGACACGTTGCACTCGAAGACCGACCGCAAGAAGGTGGAGAAGATGATCCAGGATTACCAGGATGAAATGAAGGACATCAAGGACTGCTTGGAGTTCTTACAGGTCAGAACGCTAAAGCGGATTAGTTTGACAGCCTATTGGGGCCATTGCGGATTAAAAAAAGAAAAAAAAAACCAGTACATTTACACCAAACCACCCCCCCTCAAATTTTCTAGAAAAAAAACTCAGAACATTTCTAAAAGTGAAAATGTTCCACTTTTTAAATTAAAAACATTTATAAAAGTCAAAAATGTTCAACTTTTGAAACTTTTTTATTTTTGTTTTTTTTTGGCAAAAAGTTTACATTTTTTTTCCCCCCTGAGTTTCAAAAGTTGAACAATTTCAACTTTTGAAAAATGTTCTTAATTAAAAAAAAGTTGATCAGTGTTCTGAGTTGTTTTTTTTTTCTTAAATTTTAGGGGTTTTTTTGTTTTTTATTTGGCAGAAATGTACTTTACTTCGATGCACCGTTGCCCGAGTACGCTGGTGGTTTTTCTTTTTTGTGTGATGATTTATCAGTGCCAGTTGTTTTAAAAAAAAATGTGTCAGAAGCCAAATCCCAAAAGCAAAACTCGCCATCTTTTCAGGAAGGGATGGAGACGCTCGAGGAGTGGAACTTCGAGAAGTACGCCGAGAGCATCTCGAAGAAGCACCTGAACCAGAACGTCAAGCATGTGATGAAGGAAGGCGGCCGGGCTGGGAAGGCTTTAGTCATCAACACCGAGAGCCTGATCAGCACCGTCCAGGTTCTGAGCGTCGCCGGCGGCGCTGCTAAAGCTGCGCAGGTGATGAGCGTCACCACGGGAGTCATGTCGGGCCTCTTCCTGGCCCTGGACGTGTTCTTCCTGGCCAAGGACTCCATGGAGCTGAAGAAGGGCGCCAAGACGGACTTCGCCGCCAAGATCCGAGAAGTGTGCAAGGACCTGCAGGACGGGTTGCTGGAGCTGAACCGAATCAAGGAAGAGCTGCAAAAAACTATGGACGGGATAGAGGTGGAGGTGGAGGAGGAGGAGGATGAGGAGATGTTGAAGTCTGACCTGAAGAAGCTTATTGAACTTGAAGATTGAGGGCTGGCGGCTACGCGTTTCAAATGAAACATCCCGGTTTTAAAAAAGGAAAAAAAAACAAAGAAACTGGGAGGTTTTTTTTTTTTTTTTTTTTTCCCAATCGTTACCGAACAGAGTAATGTTACTTTTTCTAAAATATTTTACTAGATTCTTTTAAATACGCTTGACTAAAATGTTTCATTGTAATTATTCTAAACGTGTGCCTTTTCCTCTTTAATAAAAGTGCTTTATTTTACATTCTGTATGTTTGGTTCATGACATAACAAGTTGGGAGGCCGGAGCCAGGCAGCAGAGACATGCGGAGACCGGTTTTGGTCGGAGGATATTCCAGAGAACGCTGCATGAACACCGTGTGCTCATGTGCCACAAGGCCTGAAAAAATGTGGAAGGGCCGCTCTTATCAAAGCACGTCTGTGGGGGAAATATTCCGATGGTGAACTGGAAGGACAAAGGAAGTTAAAATGCAGCCTGTGATGATGAGTAGTTAGTCACTGAGAATTTGTCCCGTATCATAGCCAAAGAAGAGGAATGTTTATAGTTGCAAGAATATCGAAACACAAGAGTTGGCTCCACGCCCTACTAACCAGGTGACACTCATCGCCCAGAACGTCATAAGACTGATATTTTTTTAAAGGGGAAATCCTCAACTTATTTTAAGTCCAGATGGACACTCGACAAACTCCACTGACCGACCAGGTGGAGTAACTTTTCGCTGCTGACTTTTCTGGTTGGTGGCAAATTCAAACGGGAAGGTTTCAAACTTGCCGAGGCATCTTGTTCCACTGAGACTGTCGGAAAGAGTTTGGTACTTTTGTTGAGCTGCAGAGGTGATTCTGGACTGAGATCTACACGGGCACTGTGAGAATTCAAACTTCTGAAAAGAAAAATTGCACTGATATAGAAAAAAAGTAAACAAAAAAATCCCCCCGGCCCCCAGCCACAATAAACAAAATACAGGAATTTTTTTATTTTTTATTTTTGGATAGTTTCCTTCTTGTCAGTCAGGCTTTATGTGTTTCCTTTAAAAGCCATTATGGGAATTTTATTCTTCTCATTCCTGTATGTTACTCTATCCTGTAGTCGCAGCCGGATGAGTCAGACTTAAAACTGTCATTCAAGTATTCACACCTCAAATTATCCTTCTCAATCTCTGTGGTTACTGGCAATACCTGCAGTTCAGCTATTGTACTTAAAAAAATAAATAAAAATCTCATCTTCAGTGGTGGCTGACTGAAACCTTGTGGTTGTGTTGCGTTTAAGCTCTATCTATGTAATAAATCAGAACTAAATCTAGTCTTTTATTAAGGAATTTTTTATTTTCTTTTTCCATAATCTTTTATTTAGACCCCGTAGAGATCAAGATCTCATTTGCAATGGGAACCTGGACTGAAAATCTGCCATCGGTTTAACACATTTATAGTTAAAAGGAAGTTCCAGTTACAGGAAAAACTCAGTCGTGGGTCATGCGGGTGCGAGTAAGGAAGGAATCTGCACTGACCTGTTCAAGGTGTTTACATGGTAAAGTGGACACATCGCCACCCGAATGGCCTTTGATGTCTTAACTAAACCAATCCGGACCTCTAAACAAACCTGTTTATATAGTTTTTCGATTGGTTTCCATTTGTTCAAATCGCCCTTTGTTCGCGTGTTGGGCGCGTTTTACCTCCACTGTAAATTTCATCGTCTTTCAAAGGCGAGTGGCCTGTAATTTAAAATGACATTAAACGTGTGTCTTTAGGTCACTGTGATCACAGGCAGTCATAACTACAGCAGGAGCTGCATGAAATACCGAAAGATCCTTTTTTTTTTTTTTTTTGAAGCGAAAACGGTGACGGCGTACTGCATGTCTAAAATGGCTTCAATGAAACGGAAACATTTTGACTCTTTCGCACAGTCACAGGCAGAGGGGCGAGACTTCTCTATACGTCAGTCGCCTTGTCGACCTGTTTACGAAAGTATCTCAGAGAAACTAATGTCAGCTGACTTGCCCCACAGCAGGTGCAGCTCAAACAACTGGTTCCTCAACAACGGGATCATCGACCCAGTCGCTGCAACAAATACCTTTAGAACAAAGAATGAAGTCACCGTTTTGGAATTGCCCGAACAATGGAGATAATGCTCTAATCAAAGTGCCAGGCTCCCTAAAGATAGATGAGAACTGATAAAAGACATACGCGAAGAGCCGCCGGGCCAAGAAACGCTCCGCGTTGACGTGGGAGACGGGTGACGCGATGCAGATACGAGAAATTTCTGCCAGAGCAGGTCGGGCCACGTGCTTGATTTATGCGACGCGCATAGTTTTGCTGCCAGCTGCCGGGTGAAGAGTTTACTTTCCGTTCGCCCAATGTCTTTAGGGCTGTGCTGTTTATCCGCAGCGTTGTCAGAGTACGACCGAGAAAGCAGTGCCTCGGCTCTAGACCGAGGGAGAGGGCTCCGACCTCTGTGACGACCTCTGATGAGTACAGTCGCAAGCGATCAACCGATTACCGGCCTGCAATAAGCAATGGGCCATTTAAAGAAATGAGCACTGCAGTAGCGTCAAATCTGATGCGAACGTAAAAGTTCCGGGGAAAAAAAAAAAATTGAACTGGTTTCTTTCGCGTTTCAGTTTTTAAGTCGTGAAATTGCTTCGTTTGAACTGTTTCTATAAATAAAAGGATATACTCAGAGAGCGACGAAAAGTTAGCAAAACTTGCCTCCCTTAAACAGGGGCAACCTGAACAAAAGAACCACTAAGAACCACAAACGCTGCAGTTGAAACCAGAAGTTTAAATACCCGTTAAGAGACGAAGGGGAAGGCCAGGAGAGAGGATGACGGAGTAACGGGAGGAAGGGACAGACAAATTGATGGAGAGGAAGGTAAAGAAGATGAAGATGAGAGGCGAGCAGACGAGGCTTCTGTTGCACGTGTCTGTCATGCGTCATCGGTCACAGAGACAAGATGGATCAGTAAGCCCAGTCAACCAGATCCGAAATTCATTGAACCGAGTGCGCTTCTGCCTTTCAAAGGCTGTGGTACCAGAAATTCCCATGGCTCCATGACGGTCCTGGTGTTGAGGGCGTGGCGAGGCTTTTCCTTAAACTGTCACTCATCACCTCGAGCCACGAACGCAGAAGCGGCGCGCTTTGGAATAAAGCCTACAAACAATTTGCCGTGCACGAGAGGCCTGTTTTTGTCACAAGACTGTCATGACAACACATTTATATGAGGATCAGTCAGGAATCGGCGGGGAGACGTCTTCTGAATGATTCGCAGATGTTTTCCAGGCAGGGTTTGCCTTTCAG